>QJPP01001451.1:0-491543 GCA_003996215.1 Jaltomata sinuosa
TTGTTTAATTCTTTAAGTATGATATAGGAAGCACCCAGGTATGTTCTCTATTACTCTTTTGTGTGTTGTTAAAATCTGTATGATAGGAGCATGCCTATAGGTCTCAAAAACTTCTTTGTGAATGTCTGCATGGATTTGTGTGGTTTGCTGTGATACGAAATTTATGACAAATACATGCTCTCGTTGTGATTCTCTGGCTACTGATAGATGTTGGTTTGTTTAGGCTCCCTTGGTATGAGCACTGCCCAGAATCCTTGAGGTTCTCGGGATCTTGACATGCCAAGGGGATGGTTGTCGATTCTAGATCACAATTCGGTTTCTGTTTGTATCGTATTTGAAAGTTTGGCAGATATGTTCGTTCACGACTTCAATCCCTTTAAAGAGGAGGCTTAAAGTAACATGGTGAGCACTGGTCTGAAGAGTTGCCCGAGACTAGGAGATTCTATAGACCTTTTAGATTTTATTAATTTTGTTACTCTTTGTATATCCATTCATTTGGGTCTGTAATATTTTGTATAAACTCTGACGATGTAATGAAATACATTAGGGGTGCAACGGGGAGGGAATACTACCTGCTATTTGCTTACCGTAGAAATCATGCCTATAGGATTTTATTAATTTTCATTGGTTAGAAATTATGACCATAGAGTTTGTATTAGTATTGTTTGTTAGAAATCATGTTTAAGTCTTAAAATCTGCTTCGTTGCTTAAAATCAGAAACCATGCCTATAAGTCAATCTGTTTCAACGTTCTAATTTATTTGGTCACTGTTTCAGCATTTTTAAAACCAAGTAGTTACCATGCCTATAATACTAAATAAGTTTTCAGCATGTTAAACCTTTTAGATAGCATACCAATATGATTTAAATTTATTTCAGTATATTATCTCATTTAGATATCATGCCTATAGGATCTAAACAAGGTTTCAACATATTAATTCGTTTAGATACCATGCCTATAGGATCTGGATTCGTTTTAGCATATTAATTCATTAGTTACCATGTTATAGGATTAAAAAATTCATTCATTTAGTGTCTTAAATAATCAGTTGCCTAAATCTGTTCCTGCATGTAAACTAATAACTATGATTGTAGGTTTTAAACTTATGTAATTAATTATCATGTCTAATAAATAATCTGCGTCAGCATATTTAAAATCAGTTTAAATTCAGTTCAGCATGCTTAAACCACTTTCAGCATGTTAAAATCAGTTTCTGCATTAAATTAGCAACCCTGTCTATAAGTTAAAACTTGTGTTAGCATGCAATTTATTTAACTATTAGTTTCGGCATATTGGAATCAGTTTAGTTACATTTAATTAGTCATCATGCCTATAAGTTTAGATCAATTTTATTCCTGTCTATCTCAATCCCTAGATATCATGCCCATGGGTTTAACTACATAAAGTGTTAATTGTATGAATTGTGAGGCCTATTCGAAATCATTCTGTGCTACTTGTTTTAAAGTCCATCTATGTTTTGTATGACGTTAATCTCGAGTCTCACTAAGTAGCCTTGGAATCTTATTGTCTAGACCCATATCCAAAATAGTAGTCCAATGCCTCTTGGACATTAAGTTGGGACGGGTAGGCATACTAAGGTACGCTAGATTTTTCATTTCTTTAGTACGCTTTAGGCTAATAATAATTTTAATAACCAACTTAGGCGGGTAGATAGACGGATATGATGGAAATCGACCCGAGCAGAATACGACAATGTCTTTGGAATTGTCTCCGATAATAAGTCGGGCGCTGATCCGAATAGGTTAAAATTAACTTAAGTTTGTTTCTTTCTATTTGTTTGGGGTAGTTAACTAAGTCACTTAGTAATTAGGTCTCTTTTCCTATATTATTGTGTCACTTCTGGCTTCTCGCTTATCTGATTTTTCGTTTATTTATTTACTTGCGTTAATTCATGCATGATTTTCTCATTTAGATTTTAGTAATTAAATTGGCTTAAATACTTGTTTTAAATGAGGTCTTACTTGTTTGATTATATAGTCTTTAGTTTAATTAATTGACCTATTATTTATCACCTATTCCCACATAAATAACGAATCCGGCAGGGACCCACATTTGTGGACCTCGAAAGGTGCTTAACACCTTCCTTTCGAGGTAACTTGAACCCTTACCCGATTCTCTGGTTGCGTAGACTTAAAATTTAATTTAATTGTAATTAGTTAGAACGGCGCCCTAACGCGCCTTTAATTCGTTAGGTGGCGACTCTTCACCCTCTCTCTTCCTAAAAGAGAGTTGTCACGTCGAAACCCGCTTTTCCGCGAGAAAAATGGGGCGCGACAGAATGGCGACTCTGCTGGGGATATTTAGGTTCTAACCATTACGGGTTTGTATTTTATGTGGGATTTCGTATTTTATTTATCTTTGTTTTTAGGATTGAATTTATTTATTTTATTTTAATTTTTCTTCAAAAGGGAAAATTTATGATTAGTCCCTTTTTGCTTTCTTCCTTATTTGTTTTCTTAAATAATCGAGTTTGTTTCATGCTTAATATCTTTTCTTATTCTCCTTACGTGTTTTCTTACTAGTATTTCATGATTAGTTTATTTATTTTGTCTAGTTATTTAGTATATCTCATGATGCATTTATTCCTTTCCCTTTATTTATTTACTTTTATTTCTTGATCTTGCTTTATTTATGTTGTTATTGTTTCGTTAAACTGTTCATGTGCTACTGTTTTTCACTATATGCTACATGGTACTGCTTTTCATAACTGTCATTCCGCTCATATCTCTCCCATTTGGGAACTTCACACTTTCACACACTATACACGTGAGTTGTGCCTTTGCACTTCTCCAAAATTCTTTCAAATACCCATTTTAGAGAGTTGGCATAAACGTGGGGTGAGCGGATAGTTTTGCTACCGTGTGACCACGTGCCTCCTCGCATAGAAAACCTTGAGTCCGTGTCTATCCAAATCTCAGAAACTTAGGATAGTGCTGTATCTCCCCCTTTATATAAGTCATGCATGCATCAGCCATAGGTGGTTTGGCCCTAGGAGCCAACCCGCGAAATTAGCAGCCTCCTTATTGTCAAAGGGTTCCCATCAATCCAAAGACAAATAATCATATTATGTGCTAAGTGATCATGACAAATTAATCCAAGCCAGTTTAATATGAAAGAAGTTTAGAAAAGTTTGTTTTGTTTCTCTTTCAGGCTGTAGAATGGAAGGCACACCGGCATTTCCCAACACTAGGATGGTTGTGGGTGTTCCCCACAAATTAAGGAGATGGTGGGAAGATATGAAGAAAGAACATGGTAAAGAGATTCGTCGGTCCTTAGGTTTCCTGACCTCTTTGATTTATGTAGCTCCAGATCGGTATTTGATCAAGGCTTTGTTACAATTCTGGGACCCTGAAAGGGTCGTTTTCAAGTTTAGCGACTTTGAGTTAGCACCGACCGCGGAAGAGATTGGAGGCTTCTGAATTTAGGATTATCCCTTGTCATCCCGCTTTCCCCTAGCTTTACTTTCTTGTTTTTCCATTTCCGCAAAGAATTATGGTAGATCAAAATTTGATTTAATAAATGGTTTACTTCGTTTATTATCTGACTCTAAACTCTGACTAATATTTAAAGCTTGGCTTGGATTAAAATGTCCTGAATCATATATGTGTCGTTTTAGGCCTACCTCTGGCTCAACGAGGTCCCTTGCATTTAGGACGTTTATTTTTTTTTCGCAATCAATGTGTTTATCTTTAGAATAAATATCTTACTACTAACTTGGTTTCTGTCTTACTCTTACTCCCTTCCCAAAGGTTGATTTGTGCATGCTGGGATATCATACTAGATCGAAAGGGACTCCTCCTCCTCCTCCTCCGAGTCCAAATCGTGAAAGAAGCGATAAAATGGGTGACAATAGTGCTAGTAAGAGTAAGGAAGTCTCGGAAAGTGTTGGTGGAGACCGTGATGAGCTGATCTTACGAATGGAGCAAAGAATCCTCGACTTACAGGATGAACTGGCACAAGTTCGTAATTTGGCCAAGTTGTCCTTCACTTTGAACAGTCCTCGTGACCTGACGGTCGAGGACGACACCGCCGCAAAATTCCAAACCATACCCAATATATCGCAACCACAAAATGACTTGCAGCATACTTACATTCTCCCAAGGACTAGCCAATGTCCTCCACCACAATATCCTACCCTCTCAGCTCCACAAAACTCCCAAACCACTCCCAATATAGTCCCTACCCACGTCCCGGGAAATCATAACCTAAACCCCATATACGTGGAAACTGCTCTTTTTGTTCAACACCAGCTTGAGCCAGAGCCTTCAGAAAAAGACCGGTTAATACAGAACATGGTCGAAAAGCTGGAGCAGGTCACCAACAGACTGCAACATATAGAGGGCAATAGAGGGGTGAAGGGTCTGAATTATGAAGACCTATGTATGCACCCAGATGTTGAATTACCGGAGGGGTACAAACCTCCCAAATTTGAGTTATTCAATGGGATTGGGGATCCCAAAGCGCACTTGAGAATGTACTGCGATAAGCTGGTGGGAGTAGGAAGAGATGAGAAAATACGGATGAAGCTGTTCATGAGAAGCCTTACCGGGGAGGCCTTGACCTGGTACATTGAGCAGGATACCAGAAAGTGGTCCAGATGGATAGACATGGCCTCCGATTTTGTAGAAAGATTTGGATTCAACATGGATAACGCCCCAAATTGGTTTCACATTCAAAACCTGAAGAAGAAACCTAATGAATTGTTTCGGGAATATGCCTTGAGATGGAGAGCTGAAGCGGCCAGAGCCCGACCTCCAATGGACGAAGCTCAAATGAAAGACTATTTTATTCGGGCCCAGGAACCACAGTACTATGAAAAGATGATGCTCATCACGGAAAAGAGTTTCGCCGAGATCATCCAGGTCGGGGAAAGACTAGAGGAAGGCATCAAAAGTGGTAGCATTATCAATTTGGAGGCTCTACAGGCTACCAGTAAGTCCCTACAATCTGGCGGAATTTCTGAAAACCGAAAGAAAAAAGAAGTGGAGACTGTGATGATGGCACAAGATTTCAAAACACCGCTCATTTCCCAAACGCCTACAACCCACCCTCCACTATACCAACAATCTCCATACCCCATCCCTTTTTATCAAATGCCTGCATACCCATACCAAATCCCTTCTCACCCCGTTTATAGCGCCCAGCCTTCTCAATTCCAATCTCCCCCACCTAATCCAAATTACAGACCCCGAGCCAATTTCGAGAAAAGGCCGGTCAAGCAGTATACTCCTTTGGCTGAACCAATTGCCCAGTTGTATGAAAGATTGAGGGTAGCTGGCCTCATCACTCCCGTTCTCGCTTTACCTGTAGACACTCAGGCCAAATGGTATGACCCTAACAAAGTCTGTGCGTACCATTCAGGGATGAAAGGTTCACATACTACTGAAGTATGCCGCCCATTGAAGGATCGAATTCAGAGGCTAATTGATACAAAGGTTATTCAGTTGAAAGACCCGGCTCCAAACGTCACCAACAATCCGCTCCCAAATCATCAGGTCAACATGTTGGAAGTTGGAGAGGCAGTGGATCTAGAAGGCTCTATTTAGGTTATCAAAAAAGAAAGGGATGTTGCTCAGATGGTAGAGCACTCGTACTAGCAGAAATGGACGGTGAAGTGTGGCCCAAGCCTATCAATTCCGACGCCGTCAGAAGTTACTTCATCTGAGAAGTTAAGAGAAAGCTACTTCTGTTATACTTCCTTACCTTGTAATTGGAACTACGTTCGACCTGATTCCCGTTTAAGAGGGATACGTAGGCGCTCCTATGGAGTTCGGTCTTATCATAATAAAACCTTTCATTTTTCCTCTATCAAGCCTTATAACTGGGGCAGAATTTTTAAGAGAATCTCAAAAATTCCATCTGAAAAGCATTACCATGAATCGTAAGACTGGGGCAGGAAATTTTGAGGGAACCTCAAAATTCGCAGCAAGCGATCGCTCATTCTACAAAATTTTCTAGCCGAGAGACAAGTTCTACACTGGGGCAGAAATTTTTGAGAACCCTCAAAAATTTCATTGGAGCTGCACTCCAAACGCAAAGACAATAAGATGTCACGGGTTATGATTTCCCTTTTCAAAGCAAGTTATCTCAAAATTCTATTTCAAAGATCATTCATTTATCTGCGCGAGCGAGTGCCCGAAGAGAGTGCGACGGCCCGCAGACACATAACAAGGAGGACAGATGCACCCAAGAGCAGATGCACAAATCAACCTCCCCTTTTTACAAATTAACAATTTTTCTTTGAACGCAGAACTAGCAGGTACAAATCCGAGAATTGTCTCAGCAGCATCAAGGCAAACACCGTCATCAAAATATGGCAAGAAAGCTAAGCTACTCTATCCCCTCAAATAAGAATTGCATTAAGCCCAAAAATTATATTTGGCTCCAAAATTACATTCGGCCCGAGATTGCATTATGCCCGAGATGACTTTGGCCCGAGATTACATTTGGCCCAAGAAGTATATTTGGCCCAAGAATTACATTTTTTGCCCGAGAATTATATGTGTCACGAGACTGCATTTGGCCCGAGAATTATATTTGGCCCGAGAATTGCATTTAGCCCGAGCTTGCGTTATGCCTAAGAATTATATTTGGCTCGAGAATTATATTTGCCCGAAAAGTGCATTTGAGCCCGAGATTGCATTTTGGCCCGAGATTGCATCATGTTCGAGATTGCATTGTGCCCGAGATTGCATTTTGGCCCGAGATTGCATCATGTCCGAGATTGCATTTGAGCCCGAGAATTGCATTTGGCCCGAGATTGCATTAAGCCCGAGAATTACATCTGGCTCGAGAATTATATTTGGGCGAGAATTGCATTTGGCCCGAGATTGCATTAAGCCCGAGAATTACATCTGGCTCGAGAATTATATTTGGCCGAGAATTGCATTTGGCCCGAGCTTGCATTAAGCCTGAGAATCATATCTGGCTCAAGAATTATATTTGGCCCGAGACTGCATTTGGCCCGAGAATTATATTTGGCCCGAGAATTGCATTTTTTGGCCCGAGATTGCATTTGGCCCGAGATTGCATTGTGCCCGAGATTGCATTTTGGCCCGAGATTGCATCATGCCCGAGATTGCATTTTGGCCCGAGATTGCATCATGTCCGAGATTGCATTTGAGCCCGAGAATTGCATTTGGCCCGAGATTGCATTAGGCCCGAGAATTATATTTGGCCCGAGAATTGCATTTTTTGGCCCGAGATTGCATTTGGCCCGAGATTGCATTGTGCCCGAGATTGCATTTTGGCCCGAGAATCGCACTACGCCCGAGAATTTTGTTTGAGCCCAAGATTGCATTTGGCTCGAGAATTGCATTGTGCCCGAGATCGCATTTTGAGCCCGAGAATTGCATTTGGCCCGAGAATTACATTTTTGGCCCGAGAATTGCATTGTGCCCGAAATTACATTGAGCCCGAGATCGCATCGAATCACGACAAGCTACCATGGAACAAATTATTCAGAAGCTACCAAAACGTCATGCTATGCCACTTAAAACAGATACGCTTTCTTTAGTTCTGCATATCATGCTCCGAAGGCGTCATAGTCTAAAGGCATCATTTTCATGGCCTGCAGACATCATTTCATGGCCTAAGGATTTACTTTCTGCATATCACGCTCCGAAGGCGTCATAGTCTAAAGGCATCATTTTCATGGCCATGGCCTAAGGATTTACTTTCTGCATATCACGCTCCGAAGGCGTCATAGTCTGAAGGCATCATTTTCATGGCCTGCAGACATCATTTCATGGCCTAAGGATTCACTTTCTGCTCATCATGCTCCAAAGGCGTCATCGTCTAAAGGCATCATTTCATGGCCTAAGGATTCACTTTCTGCTCATCATGCTCCAAAGGCGTCATCGTCTAAAGGCATCATTTTCATGGCCTGCAGACATCATTTCATGGCCTAAGGATTCACTTTCTGCTCATCATGCTCCAAAGGCGTCATCGTCTAAAGGCATCATTTTCATGGCCTGCAGACATCATTTCATGGCCTAAGGATTCACTTTCTGCTCATCATGCTCCAAAGGCGTCATCATCTAAAGGCATCATTTTCATGGCCCGCGGACATCATTTCATGGTCCGAGGATTAAATTTTACGTATCATGACCCTGAGATATCATCGCTAAAGACATCATTTTTACCGTCTTGAGCAACCTTTCATAGTCTTAAAGGGAACCCGCATCATGTTTTACTTTATTTATTATTTAAATGTTAATCTTTTATCTAGTTATAATAGAAATTACAGGCACCGAAAGTTGAACAAGCCAAGAAACGAGATTAACCATCGTCTTCGCTTCCAAAACACAATCTTTCTTATCCTTATATCACCAACACGGGACCGTTGCTCGCGTGCTATTCCCAGCTAATCGCTCAAATCTCATCAACTCGTGCCAACTACGTCTTCGTCCAGAGGTTCGGTTGTATATCTCCTCTAGGAGCCTCGTTCGTTTCTAAATCTAGAACTACACACGGCCTGATTCTCGTAAGACTCGAGATATGTAGGCGACTTGGAAACCGAAGTCTCGGCTGCAGCTCTTTTATAATTCCCCCTTGTTTCTCCGATTTTGAAGAGCTACACCTCTGGTCGGACAAAATTGGCTACTCAGTCAACGTTCCTTGCCCGATAATTTATCCTTCATTCCCGAGCAAGAAAGGGACAGCTGTTGACACCCAATTTTGACCTCCCTACACATTTCTCGGGCTGTTATTTTAATAATAATAATTATTTTAAATATTAATTTATTTTAAATTTTACTTGATAAATTACGTATTAACACTTTAAAATTAGTATATAAATATATAATTATTCTCTATTATTACTATTTTTATCATAAATTTCATATGATATTACATGTCATATACGTAATTTATTCTTTTGTTAAAATAATTTATCTTTTGATAATTATCGTTAATTATTATTTTATCTACTAAGTCCTATATATGGGGTAGTTTATTTATTAAATAGCCGTCCGAATTCAATTTCTAATTATTTAAATCCTAGCCCCTTTCTACCCAATTTATTTTAATTTTAGCCTAAATTGAACTATTTGGCCCAATTTTAAATCCCAAGTCAAATTCAATCTCAGCCGTTGATCTAATACGATCAACGGCCGAGATCAAACCCTTTTCTTCTTTCCTTTTTAAACAAAACACCCCAACCCTAACCCCATTTTCCTTCACCCCCACCAGCCGCCTCCACCCCTCAGCTCTCTCCTCTCTTCATCACCCCACCAGCCGCCTCCACCCCTCATCTCTTCCTCTTCGCTTCGCCACCACACCACTGCCCGCCACCACCGGCGAAACCACACACAGCCGCCACCCTCATCTCCCCTCCTCTTCTCTTCTTCCTTCATCTCTTCCGACCACCATCGGCGAACCCCTCCACCGCACCACCACAAACGTCGTTGCCACCCTCTTCCCCTCTTCCTCACCCCGTTGCTCCGACCAGAAAGCCCACCCAAAACCACCATCTCCATCATCACTTCCCTCCATCACCATCTCAATGCAGCCGCCGAATCCCTTCCGGCGAACCACCAAATCAGACCACCACCTCCCTCTCCCTCTTCTCCCTCACCTGAAAACCCCTCGAAAGAAGATCTATTCCTTCCGATGAACTTCGGAAGCTCCGATAATGCAAGCAGTATGGAAATATCAATGGATTTATCTATTACCAAGTTTCTTAGGTGTTTCGGAGTCGTCGATCTCATCTTTGTCCGTTACATGAGCCGGGAAATCATCTTACGACGGATTCATGAGAATCCGCCTCCGGCATGGATTTTCCGGTGATTTATTTGCTTTACTCTACCTTGGTTGATTGAAATTTTCTCACGGACAGATTCTGGATTTTGTGAATTCATGCAAGTTTTAGTGATTATTTTCGTCAAAGTATGTTGGTTCTTATCTTCTATGTTGGGATGTTAGCATGTGAACTGTGTTTTAACACTCTGTTGCGTTTGAGTTAGCTATTTGTTATTGTGTTCCTATTGCAATTGAATATGCGCTTTAGTCTAATATCACCATCTGGATATATTATGATGATCGTTTGTGTTCATAATCAATTCTAGAATTTGAAATCAGCCTAACTTTTCCCTTGGAAGTGTGCTTGTGACAGCATTTTTATGGTTCAAATTGTAGTAATTTGTAGTATCATTCTATTTAAAAGCATGTGATAATTCTTGATACTTGTCTTTAGTAGTCTTAATGGTTATTCCCTTTCCTGTTTTGAAGCCGAATTCATGGCAAAACTTATGTGACAGTTGTGGTAAGCTTGATTTAATTTGCTCCTGATTGATTTGGTTAATTGGTTTAAGAAAATCTTTTATGATAGGTACTCTCTCATTTGCTCCTCTAACTGATTATGACAGCTTTAATACTTGCTCATCTATGGTAAGTTTGGATCATCCTGCACCTAATGGATTTGTTTCTTTGGAAAGTAGCCCTGTGATTGGTTTCGTATAACAATCTGATTGATTTTTTTTTTCCTCTAACTTGGTCTGGACATCTTTAGCATTCAGTTATCTATGGTTTAGTTGGTTTATTTTCTTACTCAAATCAATCCATCTTCCTTCTCTTCTGTTTTCCTTAATTGTGGCAGCCTTGTTATTCATGGTAAGGCTTTGATTGTTCGACACATAATTGATTCGATTATTTATGGTATATTCAGAATACTTACCATAGCATCCTTGATGGTGATAATATGAGGCTTCATATAGCTAGTCTTTTTAGAGTATATGACAGCTTGGTACTCATCTATTCTTGGCAACTTTGATGAGTAAATGTCCTAATTGATTTTATTTCTTTGTCTGAATTGGAATAACTACAGTAGTTAATTATGTATGGTAAACTCTACTTGCCTTGTATCCTGTAGTAATCCTTCTTTGTAGTTGGTGTTGATAACTTTGTTACTAATTTATTTATGGCAAGTCAAACCTATTTTTCATACTAATTGATTCTCTATGATCAATAAAAGAAAAGGATCCCCTGATTTATTATTTGGATTAATTTCTTTCCTTTAGGCAAAAGGCTCCTATTTTTTTACTATAAAAGAAGCCCCCCTCTTTCCATTATAGGAGACGGAAAAAATCCCCACAACTTTCACGAACACTAATACATATGCACACAAGAGAAAACTTATAGAGAGAGAGTTTTCCCACGGGTTCTACTATCTGTTGTAACTCGCTCTCGCGAGTTCTCTCTACTGCTCTCAATTCGGAACTGTCCTATTCTACTACTTCTAAAGGAAAGTGTTTGAAGTTGCTAGATCACTGTTTGTTGTTATTTTCACTTTGTTTCTACTTGACTGGTTAGTCTCCTCTTGATGTTTTCAATACTTGTATGGTAGATCGTTGTAGTTTCCATCTCTTGCCATTGGTTTATAGTTGTTTAATTCTTTAAGTATGATATAGGAAGCACCCAGGTATGTTCTCTATTACTCTTTTGTGTGTTGTTAAAATCTGTATGATAGGAGCATGCCTATAGGTCTCAAAAACTTCTTTGTGAATGTCTGCATGGATTTGTGTGGTTTGCTGTGATACGAAATTTATGACAAATACATGCTCTCGTTGTGATTCTCTGGCTACTGATAGATGTTGGTTTGTTTAGGCTCCCTTGGTATGAGCACTGCCCAGAATCCTTGAGGTTCTCGGGATCTTGACATGCCAAGGGGATGGTTGTCGATTCTAGATCACAATTCGGTTTCTGTTTGTATCGTATTTGAAAGTTTGGCAGATATGTTCGTTCACGACTTCAATCCCTTTAAAGAGGCTTAAAGTAACATGGTGAGCACTGGTCTGAAGAGTTGCCCGAGACTAGGAGATTTCTATAGACCTTTTAGATTTTATTAATTTTGTTACTCTTTGTATATCCATTCATTTGGGTCTGTAATATTTTGTATAAACTCTGACGATGTAATGAAATACATTAGGGGTGCAACGGAGAGGGAATACTACCTGCTATTTGCTTACCGTAGAAATCATGCTTATAGGATTTTATTAATTTTCATTGGTTAGAAATTATGACCATAGAGTTTGTATTAGTATTGTTTGTTAGAAATCATGTTTAAGTCTTAAAATCTGCTTCGTTGCTTAAAATCAGAAACCATGCCTATAAGTCAATCTGTTTCAACGTTCTAATTTATTTGGTCACTGTTTCAGCATTTTTAAAACCAAGTAGTTACCATGCCTATAATACTAAATAAGTTTTCAGCATGTTAAACCTTTTAGATAGCATACCAATATGATTTAAATTTATTTCAGTATATTATCTCATTTAGATATCATGCCTATAGGATCTAAACAAGGTTTCAACATATTAATTCGTTTAGATACCATGCCTATAGGATCTGGATTCGTTTTAGCATATTAATTCATTAGTTACCATGTTATAGGATTAAAAAATTCATTCATTTAGTGTCTTAAATAATCAGTTGCCTAAATCTGTTCCTGCATGTAAACTAATAACTATGATTGTAGGTTTTAAACTTATGTAATTAATTATCATGTCTAATAAATAATCTGCGTCAGCATATTTAAAATCAGTTTAAATTCAGTTCAGCATGCTTAAACCACTTTCAGCATGTTAAAATCAGTTTCTGCATTAAATTAGCAACCCTGTCTATAAGTTAAAACTTGTGTTAGCATGCAATTTATTTAACTATTAGTTTCGGCATATTGGAATCAGTTTAGTTACATTTAATTAGTCATCATGCCTATAAGTTTAGATCAATTTTATTCCTGTCTATCTCAATCCCTAGATATCATGCCCATGGGTTTAACTACATAAAGTGTTAATTGTATGAATTGTGAGGCCTATTCGAAATCATTCTGTGCTACTTGTTTTAAAGTCCATCTATGTTTTGTATGACGTTAATCTCGAGTCTCACTAAGTAGCCTTGGAATCTTATTGTCTAGACCCATATCCAAAATAGTAGTCCAATGCCTCTTGGACATTAAGTTGGGACGGGTAGGCATACTAAGGTACGCTAGATTTTTCATTTCTTTAGTACGCTTTAGGCTAATAATAATTTTAATAACCAACTTAGGCGGGTAGATAAACGGATATGATGGAAATCGACCCGAGCAGAATACGACAATATCTTTGGAATTGTCTCCGATAATAAGCCGGGCGCTGATCCGAATAGGTTAGAATTAACCTAGGTTTGTTTCTTTTCATCTGTTTGGGTAGTTAACTAAGTCACTTAGTAATTAGGTCCCTTTTCCTATATCATTGTGTCACTTCCGGCTTCTCGCTTATCTGATTTTTTTCACTTATTTATTTATTGTGTTAACTCATACATGATTTTCTCATTTAGATTTTAGTAATTAAATTGACTTAAATACTTGTTTTAAAATAAAGTTTTACTTGTTTAATTACATAGTCTTTAGTTTAATTAATTGACCTATTATTTATCACCTATTCCCACATAAATAACGAATCCGGCAGGGACCCACATTTGTGGACCTCGAAAGGTGCTTAACACCTTCCTTTCGAGGTAACTTGAACCCTTACCCGATTCTCTGGTTGCGTAGACTTAAAATAAAATTTAATTTAATTGTAATTAGTTAGAACGGCGCCCTAACGCGCCTTTAATTCGTTAGGTGGCGACTCTTCACCCTCTCTCTTCCTAAAAGAGAGTTGTCACGTCGAAACCCGCTTTTCCGCGAGAAAAATGGGGCGCGACATAGGCTATATCAGTCAATACCAAAATCAAAACAGTGCCCTAATAACCAGACACAACAATCAGAAGCTTGATAATAGTCAAACTTGATCTCAAAATAATTTCCCAAATAAGCTTCAGATAGCCTCCAACAAACAATATCAAGTCACAAATTGCTGGGAACAATTTCAAACCACTGTTGCACTCGTAGGCAATTTCCAGAATCAAAGAATAATTAGTAACATAGAGAGAAGACTCAAACCTGACCAAGGAGACTTCACAGATTTTGTTTCGAGGAATTTCTCCTCCAAAACAATGGTCCTGTGATTAGGAGAACACCACAAGTCGACAGGAAATGTTGAGCCGATGTCGGAACAGAAAGCCGGAACAAAATTGGGCAACTTTAGGTTAAAAAACCTCTTCCACGTGCACTGACCCAACTCCGGCGAGTTCCAATGAGTTTTCTAATCTAACTCCGACAAAGCAGGATATTTTTCTCTGATACCATGTAAAATACAGAGAGAATGGAGCAATTTCCTTGTTGTATTATTCCAAGAATATCAGGCTATTTGTAGGTGTACAAGCAAATCTATCTAAAGAAATAAAATCAGAAAAATCCCTAAATATCTCTATCTATGATCCTAAATATCTCTATCTATGATTATGCTATGTATACTAGATGTAAACATGTCTATGTACATTCTGCAGCAGTATATATGCACCACTTTTCAAACTAAGAATATATCCACTCTAAATTGCAATGTTAAGAAGTATATTTATCTCCTTTTCCCTGCACAAAATACGAATTAGAAATAAATGGTACATGTAATAGAACATGAAGGAGAATTCTTGTAGAAACTGATTTTATTTATGACAATCCAACAACCGGTCTCAATTCAAAGGACCAAAACACAGAAGGAACACAAAAGAAAGCAGAATATTCCATGCAAACAAACAAATCAATAAGAGATGACAAAGAATATCGGGCAAATATCGTTTCAGAACAATTTACAATCACTTTTTGTATAGCAATCAATAAAACACAAACGTAAAATTGACAACAATATGTGTTGATCAATTAAGCCCATTTAGCTAAGAGAGACATGAGTCCAGCACCAAGAAGAAGTGAAATATTAGCCCCTAATTGAAGTTTTCCATTGCCTTGCATTCTTGGATGCATAAAATCGGCAGCTAAAAAATCAACCAATGCCATATAAATCAAGATGCCAGCTGAAGCTGAATTAAATATTCCTTCCACAATAAGAGCAGTTGGACTATTTTCATCATAAACATTTGTTATTCCTAGGCCAATTGCTATTCCGACTGGAGTTGTGAGAGAGAAAAATAAAGCCATTATTGCAATTGCACGAGACTTCAATTTTGCCTGTAAAAGAGCAAAACAACGTATTGGTTAGTTAATGTAACTCAGTTTAATAAGCATCGATGAATCACCAAGAACAAATTTTCAATTCTAACTCAGTTTAATAAGCATCGATAAATCACCAAGAACAAATTTTCAATTCTAACTCAGTTTAATAAGCATCGATAAATCACCAAGAACAAATTTTCAATTCTAACTCAGTTTAATAAGCATCGATAAATCACCAAGAACAAATTTTCAATTCTATTGGTTAGTTAATGTGCCGATGCCTAAAGTTTTGCCGTGCCTACCAACGTATACAACTCCATTGTTAATTATTGACATTAGCAAAGTTTTTTTTTTACATTGAATGACTGATGAAGTAGCAAAGTTTATTTTTTTATTTTTTTTACATTGAATGGCTAAAGGAGGCGTTTGACAAAGACAAAAAGTGCTTTTAAGCACTTTACATTAGGCTTAAAAAATACAAAAAAAAAATAACCTAAAAGCCAAAAATTGCTACCTACTTTTGGCTTTTAGCTTATAAGTCACTTAAAAAACCCAACCCAAACACTCCCTAAACCCCCTTAGCACTTCACATTCAAGAGTTCCTCGAAAACTAGAAAACAGTACTCGGAGTGAGTAGTATTTCAATTTTCACATAAATGGAATAGACCCAAACCAATCCATAACAAAATTAAGGATGAATTACACTAAATACCCTTGTAATGTGCTAATTCAGTACACTTCCTATATTTTTGAATTGAATGCTTACACCTTGTATATACTATAAAAACTCTACAAATATACCTTATTGTATTTCAAAATCAAATACTTACATCTCTATATTATGGGAATTCTACACATATATAATATGTTATTCCTATTATAAAAAGTTTACACTAGTATAATGATGGCAATGTTCCCAATCTTTTGTACGAAATTATTGAAACCCCTTATATAATTGAACTCCTGCACTAAAATGAACTATCATCCAACCAAGTAAATTTATGATTAATTAAAGCGTAACAACAAATAAGCAAACAACAAAAATGTAAGGTGTGAATAAAAGATACGTGGATCAGTTTCCATTTAAGAGCTTTTAAAGATACATATTTCAGAAAATATTTATCATCTTTAAATCAAAACGGTGAACACAAATTCTCAAGAAAAATGTTTATCATTTGTGTTAAATTTTACTTCCTTCGTTTCAATTTGTTTGATTCAATTTCCTTTTTAATCCATTTAAAAGAGAATGACCCTTTTCTTTTTTAAGAATTCTTTAATTTCAACTTTCCACCTAGCATGTTTAAAATCACAAGATTAAAGAATATTTTAATATATTTGACATATCTTTAATTTAAGATCACAAAATTCAAAAGTCTTCTTTATTTTTTTAAAATCCGTGCCAAGTCAAACTAGATCAAATAAATTAAAACGAAGGAAGTATTGAATTAAGAGATAATGGATCAAAACCTCTTACACTATTATGTTTTTATTAGTTTCATATTGAAATTATGTCTAGTTTACGTCACCCCTGCCCCTCGCCCCGAACTATAACTTTCAGGTCCCCCCCCCCTCCCCCCCCCCCCCAAACTATAAGGTATTAAAACCCCAGGCTTGGCAGATAGAAAAGTGCGTTTAACCACCCCATTAGAGGCCCCGGGGAGAAAAACGTCATTTACGTAGCTTTTACAACGACTAATTAAGCCATAGACTAAGCAAAATAGAGAAAGAAGACGTAAAAAGAACTTGTGAATATATAGTTATATATGTTCTTCAACCTCTCAAAGTTTATGTTTTTTTTCTCACGATACATTCCCACCTTTCAACCTCAAGACACAATAAAATCAAAGATTATAGACTGAAAATCACTAAATTGAACCAAATGAGAACTCACTAACTTCAATTTCTCTATGGCCAGAGAGTTCTCAGCGAAATGCGACAAAAGTGGCGGCCTTTATGTTTTTCTCTCTACCTTTTGTTTTCTCTCCATCTTTTAACTTTCAATTCTTCTTTTTTACTTTAAACTTTGTTCAACTTTAGTTTTACTTACTTAGTTAGGATTGATGTTATAATTAAAACATTAATGATCAAAACAAAATCTAAAAAATAATAATTAAATAACAAGTGTAGTGCGACTTGACATTTTTAAAAGTTTTTTGAGAGAGAAAATACACTCACATAACATATAATGAGCAAGGGGTGTTTAGCAGATGAAAGTTATAGTTCGGAGGGAGGGGGTAACGTAAGCTAGACATATTTTATGTATGAAACTAATAAAAACATGATAGTTTATGGGAGTTTAGCAATTGAAAGTTATAATTTAGGACGATAATGTAAACTCAACATAGTTTAAATATGAAACTAATAAAAAATGTAATAGTTAGGGGTTTTTGATACATTATCTCATTTTTTTTTTAATTGTCCCATTTGCCCTTATTTTCAATTCAACAAACTGAATAATAAAAATATTCAAAAATTCTTACGGAAAAAGGAAAAAGTGTTCTATCCCTTATAGCTTAGGGGAAATTTTTTCCCATTTCAATTCTCACATCTCACTCTTTTTTCTTTTTCTTTCTTTTTCTCTTCTTCTTTACCACCTCTCTTTCAACTAAACTTCGTCGAAAATAAGTTCTGTTTTAGGGCTTTTGTGAGTTGAAGGATGGTTTAAGGGCCTTCGTGCAATGGCTTTCGATTGTGATGAGGCTTGAACGGTTCATGTGGTGGTTATGTTAATGGAAGCAGAGGTACTTTTAATGGAGAGATGCGCGTGGCTTAATTTTCAGAGAAAGAAGATGACGATAGTGACGATTAATGATTTTATGGATGAAAAAAATAAAGAAAAATGTTGGTGACTCTTGACGGAACTGAGTTACAACTTATGATATTTTGTTAAGAAGATGAAGTAATTGTGTCGGGAATATTAAAGACACAATTGCTAACATATCACATTGCTACAATGAAGGCATCCAAGTCGCTGACATTCTTGCGAATCATGATTTTGAAAGTAAGACAACTAACTTGGTTCAACGACCTTCAAGATATATCAAAAGAAGTGAAAAAAGGATACCCTTCAATTCCTTTCTTTCAGAATGAAGCACATTCTTTTTGGATAGGAAGATGGAATACAAACACCTCTTTGATGTCCCTTGTTCTTTGAAAAGTTTAGAAGAGGGCTCTTTAATTTTTTGCTAACATATGTCTTCTTCTTCCCATTTTGCAAAGAAATTATAGTCTGTTGGGAAATTTGTCAATGTAATTAGGAGGTAAGGTGAAACCCTCCCTCCTATGTATTCTATGTCAAGAATTTATGAAAATGTTTAGTTCAAATTTATTCCTCACAGTGATGTTCAGTAGTATAGATAAGGGACGAAAACATTGCTATACACAGGTACTTAAGGGACTATCTTGGTTTATTCATCACACTAATTACACTAGGTCTTTATTCCAATAATAATGACAATTTGAAATAAGAAAAACAAATTAAAAGGAGTATAGTGTAATTACCTGAGCAATGCATCCACCAAGTCCCATGCCTTCGAAAAATTGATGAAAAGTCAAAGCAGCTACAAGAGGCTTTATTGTTTTGGGACTTTCTGAAGCACCCAAAGCTATTCCAATTATCACAGAGTGCACTATTATCCCCAGTTCCAAAACCTTCATGCGCCCACCACAAATGTTATTATTCACACAATAATTGAATATCATATTGCTTATTCAAATCTCTATGTGATTGAAATTTTCTATGTCCATGATATTGCTCAAGATTGTAAAGAAACTATATATACTTTCAGCAATTTATCCTCCTCCTTTTCTTTTTTTGGTTAATTTCGTTAACATTAGGACTGATGGATTATTCAAACTCATACAGGATAAAATAGAGGAAAAGAACAAGACGAACTTGAACCTTAGAAGAAATAATTTTCATTTATGTTACCGAATAGTGAATCTCACCCAATAAGTGCGAGTTTCGCATCCTCTTTCTCCCTTTTCCAATTCCTTCATTGAGTTTTTTCCAATGTAATAATATAATAACAAGAAATTTTGGACTTTAAATAACCATAACCAGGTGTAAATTCTATGCACACTGGCAATATAAAAAGATTTACACCATCAAGTCATTTAATAGATAGTAACATGTAATTATATAATACTATTACTAATGATTATTAACCTAACTTAAATGATAAGTAACTTATTATATCAGATCAAGTTATAGTGATGGTATAATTTTTATTTTTATTTTTTTTACATTATCAGTATATATAACTTAAATCATTACCTGAGAAATAACACGATAGCGGAGAAACTCGGAATCAGAATCAGCCATGATTGATGTTGAACCATGTGCATGGGCATGAGAATGAGTATGAATAACTCCTTCTTCATCTCCAGACTGAGCCGCCACCACTCCACTTTTCATAGATTTCTTATTGTAATAAGAAGTTGCATAAGTATCCACCATCAGAGTGCCCATTGCAGAAACCATTGCAACAAATCCACAGAAAGGGAAATTTCCCCACGGATTCTCTTTCAAACACGGCGATGTCAAGCTTTCGAATGCATCAGGAAGCACATGTATAAACCCCGTTGCTAGGATCACACCAGCCGCAAAAGCTTTGATTATGAAGAAAAAATTCCTCTCCGGGCTCAAGGCAGGAATTACCTTGCTCAGTACTGGAATACACACCCCAACTGCACTCGCAACCAAAATGGAAGCGAGTGCTGCCATTTTGTACTTGAGCGCTTCAGTTTTGTTTCTTTCTTCATCCTCAGTATCACAAGTACATTCGCCTAATACTATTGCGGGAAGAAGCAATAGAATGTACCAAAAAACGGCCTTTTCGAACTTTGCCATGACTAAAGCAAACCAAACAAGAGCTTTTCAATGTATGGATTTCAAGTGCTTTTCAAATGTCAAACACACAACCTAGGGTTTCCTTTGGATGCTTCTGCTCTTTTATAGACTCTAGCCACATGAAATGTTAATAAAAAAGAGAACAATGCTGAGAGAAAACATAGAAAAATTAAGCTGTCACAACTTTGCCAAATTAAAAGCAACACAAATGAAAGTCAAATCTTTGGAAGAATATATATTAAAAGGTACAGTCATACTTGATTATCGCATATATATTCGGGAACACGTATTAATGATAAGAAAAAATGAAGACATAATAAAGTCACTGGGGTTTTAAAATTGGACAGAAGGAGAAAGAATTAAGAGCTAAAAAGAGTCTAACCACATCACGAGTCGAAAAAATGTCGACATATGTTGCTCTTACTTAGCTGACCTTTAATTTAGTTTTTCGTTGGATTCCATGTGAACTTATCCTTTATTATTTCCTAGTTAAATTGATTTGATTTATTCCACAGTTATATTAATAAATAATTCTATACGTGCTAAGATGTTCTTGTCATTCTCCTTTAATTTGTC
Source organism: Jaltomata sinuosa (assembly GCA_003996215.1). Taxonomy (NCBI): domain Eukaryota; kingdom Viridiplantae; phylum Streptophyta; class Magnoliopsida; order Solanales; family Solanaceae; genus Jaltomata; species Jaltomata sinuosa. The sequence continues at coordinate 20,476 of QJPP01001451.1, forward strand.
ACTAAAAATACATAAAAAGAAGGTTTTGAAATATGTTAGCACCCTCAATTGAGATAACTTCCTTTTTTTTAAAAGCTACCATCAGCTAGGGTACCTAGTGGTTACTTTTACAAATAATCAATTGAGGTAACTGGTTATTAGTAGTGAGGTATGATTTTCATTCCGGGGATTCAAAGTATAAAAAGTAAAAGGGAAAACTTACATGATGATTAAAAGGAGCGAGACGACAAAGGGCAAGACTAAATTAACTTACTAAATTTTAACTCGTTATGTCATGTCCCGTTTAATAGTTCTTCCTATTTTTTCCATGCTCCATCGAATCTTTTAAAATATATTATGCTTTTCCTCCCTTTCACTTAACAACATTTTTTATTTAAACTTTTTAATTTTTTCTGAATTAATGTCCCTTCAATTATATATTATCTTTGAAAATCATTAAAGTTCTTAAAAAAGATCTAAGAATTGAATTACTGATATTATAACACATATTCAGAGTACTCAACAATAGGGGTGTACATGGACCGGGTTGGTTCGAATTTTTTAAATATCAAATCAAACCATTAGTGTCGGGTTTTTAAATTTATAAACCAAACCAAACCAATAAAAGTCGGGTTTTCCAAACTTGGGTTTTTTCGGTTTCCTCGGGTTTTTCGGTTAAAGTCTTCATACAAATATATAATTAATTTGTGTTTCAAATATTTCTTTAGTCCGAGCAAAATACAACTATCTAAGGTATTTCTTAAAAAAATAACACAAAATATATTCATTTTATTTGAAATTTATGAAGTGAGTGATGACAATAAAATATTTAACCAAAAAAATAATGAAATCGCATAGAATAAATATTGCATATTAATAAATCATAATAAAAATAATCATAATTTAAAAGTATTAAGTCATGCTAAAATAAGTCTAATAAGTATTAACTACATGACTAAATATTACACAGAAAAATAAATTAGTTTATGCATTTATGTAAAATTAAAGAATAAATATCTAACATGATTGTCATTCCCAGTGTTGGATTGAATAATCTTTTGTTAACATTCGTATTGATTTGAGTTTTATTTTAGTTACTAATATCTATAGGTTGTAAAAAGACTTATTGAACCATTTAAAGTTCTAAGTTTAAACTTGAAATAATATATTGAAAGACAAAAATTATGAAAAATTTGAATAAATATTTATAAATTACATCAAAATAAATATTTTTATATATAAAATATTTTTAAAAATAGTATATATATAATATTGGGTTGGTTCGGTTCGGTTTGACTTTTTTAGTTAAAACCAAACCAAACCAATTATAGTCGGATTTTTTTTTTCAATACCAAACCAAGTCAAACCAAACCCCTAGTCGGATTTTTTTTGCGGTTTGGTTCGATTTGCGATTTGATTCGGTTTGCGGTTCGATTTTATACACCCCTACTCAACAACATCAATACTAATATGTTAAATAATAAAGACTCGTTTGGTTTGATGGATTTGATTAAATTTGATGTTGGTTTTTATTTTTTTTAAATAATTAATCCTCCTATAATTTAATATATCATTTGGTGTATTATTTATATTTAATATAACATGAAATAATAAATAAATGGATTAAATATCATTTATCAAAATTAAATTTTATTTTTGTTTAATCCATCATAACACCCTTTCAATTTATTTATTAATTTTAAAATATGAATTCTTATTTTGTGTTGAGAATATATTTGTTAGTCCAGTAAATTAAATAACCCTAAAAGAGTTGAGCACCATAGTTTATGTAACAACACTCAAAGTAATTTTTAATTTTTGGTATATTTTGACTGTTTTATCTTTCATCGTAGTTGTATTATGGTATTTGTGGTCTGTAGGAGTGAGAGACACGATTCTTGAAATGGTTGATTGAAAATTATGCAAGTTTTTCATTTTGAAAGGTCAAAAAGTTGATATGGTTGACTTTAGTCAACATCTGTATAGTTTGAGCTTATATCGTAATTTTGTCAGTGCCATCAGCTCCAGAATGTGATTTTTGGGTTAGTAGGACTATTGGTTCGGGTCTTGAGATATTCAAATGAGTTTCGAAAGAGTTTTTGAATTTTGAAAGTTGGAAACTTAAGAGTGTTGACCAAAGTCAACATTCAAGATTATAAAGGTTGTTTCTGAGTTTCAATGATTTCACTAGGTTCGGAGGGTGATTTTTGGTCTAGTTGAAGTTCTGGTTCAGTTTTCTAGTTGAACCATAAGACTAATCTTAGCTTAATAAATTTTAACTTCCCATATCATGTCCCGTTTAACATTTCTTTCTATTTTTCCCGTGCTCCATCAAACCCTTTTAAATTATATTATGCTTTTTTACCCTTTCACTTAGCAACATTTTTTATTTAAACTTTTTAATTTTTTCTGAATTAACGTCCCTTCAATTATATATATACTTATTATCTTTGAAAATCATTAAAGTTCTTAAAAAGATGTAAGAATTGAATTAATAATATTATAATACATATTTAGAATACTCAAAAACATCAATACTAATTAATATGTTAAATAATAAAGACTCGTTTGGTTTGATGGATTTGATTAAATTTGATGTTGGTTTTTTTTTTTTTTTAAATAATTAATCCTCCTATAATTTAATATATCATTTGATGTATTATTTATATCTAATATAACATGAAATAATAAACGAAAAAGGTAAAAAATACGCCTTAAATATTGAAAATGGATCAAATATATCCTTTGTTTGATTTTGGGCTCAAAAATACCTTTGCCGTTAGTGTATTGACTCACTTTTACCCCTCAAAACTAACAGATGCCATATCACATCAAAAATCATATTAAAACAAATTTATTTTGCTGACTTGGAAATTCAAATTGACAAAAAAGTCTTCTTACACGTAATTATTTTTGGGAAGAGAACACTTATACCCCAAAAACGAAAACTATTTACCCTCAAATGCTCCATTACTTTCATACCCCTTTTATCCCAAAACTGTATTTATTTAAAAAAAGAAAAACGCGGGCTGATGTCATGTTGATGTCAACACTCACCCTTTTTTCCCCTCTTTGATACCATCACAGTATATATATACTCTGATACCATATACTCTAATGGTATCAAAGATTAACTGGACAGTGTCTTCATTGAAGGACACTTCTTCCCCCTTGATACCATCAAAGTATAATATACTCTGGTGGTATCAAAGAGTAACTGAACAATGTTTTATTGAGGTTTGCTTCAGTCCTTCGATGAAATTACTCAATCATCCATGATATCATTACAATATATCTAATACTGTCATGGTACCGTTGAGGTATATTTCAGTTGCTCAATATTTTAATTTAAAAACAGTTAAAAAAAAGAATCATAATTTAGATATAATTTTTTTTAATTTGCAAAAAGAGAAAAAAAATTATAAAAATATATTTTTACTAATTTTGAGTTTAATAAATAAGCTTGAGACTTTAATTTTCTCTTAATAGTTTCTTATTTATTTCTTAAGAAAAGCTCAGTCCTATATGATACCGACATGGTATCAATATACCAATGAAGTATCACAGATGATTAAGCTCAGTCCTATATGATACCGACATGGTATCAATATACCGATGGAGTATCATAGAGGATTAAACTCAGTCCTATATGATACTGATAGAGTATCAATATACCGACAGAGTATCACAGATGATTAATTCATGATAGTGACACTGATGTCATGCTGACGTCATGCGCGAAATAAGAAAAAGAGAAAGTGGGCAAGTGGGTAATTACTTTGGGTTGAAGGTCTATTAAGGGTAAATACTTTGGATTGAGTCTATTTTGGGTAAATAATTTCATAATTGGGTCTAATTTATGTAGTTTTCCCATTATTTTTCATTTGACCAATCTTCCATCTTTTTCTCTTTTCTCTACGAATCACAAGTGACAATGTAGAAACATTTTCTTTGATTTTTTCATCTGAATTTCGTGAATTCTTATCTTCTCCCTCTTCTCTACTTTTCAAAATCCTAATATCCAACTCTCTTCCTTTTAAGCAACAATACTATCATTCTTTTTTCTAATTTAAAATTTTGAACTCACTATGGAAGCTCTGTTTGGAGAAACAAGCAAAGGAAAAGAAGAAAAACTCATAATATTGTTAAGGGAAAACAAAAAATAAAGGCTTTGATATTATGGGTGGATAATTACTTCATAAGTCAAAATCATCTCACAACTTTATCCAGTTGTGTTATTTTCTGTAGTTTTAAATCTTCACAGTATATTTTCTTCTGCTATTAATTTTCTCTAATTTCAAAAAAAATAAAAAAATAAGAGAACCCAATATGATGAGAAGACACTCGGACAACAATCCAAGGTTTTCTATAAACTTTAGTCTCGATTATAAATATTTTACTATTACCACTGACACCGATTGAATTATGCGATGATTCTTTATCGGCTACATCCGTGTTTTCATCGTCTTCAGGGAGGAGGACGGGGGTGCAATGTCAATGTTGCATATTACTCCGGTGAAATTTGCATATCAATTTTTGGCAATTTTTTTGCCGTGATGCTTTGCGGATGATGACTTTCTTCATTACAATTTACATGTCAGATTTTTTTTTTCAATTTGAATTTTTAAGTCAGCAAAACAAATTTGTTTTATGTAGGTTTTAAGGTGACATGACATCCGTTAATTTTAAGGGGTAAAAGTGAGCCAATACATTAACGACAAAGATATTTTTGAGCCCAAAATCAAACGAAGGGTATATTTGATCCATTTTCAATAGTCAATGGGTATTTGACCAATGGATTAAATATCATTTATCAAAATTAAATTTTATTTTTGTTTAATCCATCTTCCATCCTAACACCCTTTCAATTTATTTATTAATTTTAAACTATAAATCCTATTTTGTGTTGAGAATATATTTGTTAGTCCAGTAAATTAAATGACCCTGAAAGAGTTAAGCACCATAGATTATGTAACAATACTCAAAGTGATTTTCAACTTTTGGTATATTTTGATCATTTTATCCCTCCTCATAGTTGTATTATGGTATTTGTGGTCTGTAGGAGTGGGAGACACAGTTCCCAAAATAGTTGGTTGAGGATTATTTATGCAAGTTTTTTATTTTAAAGAGTCAAAAAGTTGATGTGGTTGACTTTATGTCAACATCTGTAGAATTTGAGCTCGTATCGTAACTCTGTCAGTGTCATCGACTCTAGAATATTATTTTTGGGTTAGTAGGACTATTGGTTCGGGTCTTGAGATATTCAAATGAGTTTTGAAAGAGTTTTTGAATTTTGAAAGTTGAAAACTTAAGAGAGTTGACCAAAGTCAACATTCAAGGTAAAAGGTCGTTTTCGAATTTCAATGATTTCACTAGGTTCAGAGGGTGATTTTTGGTCTAGTTGAAGGTTTGGTTCAGTTTTTAAGGCTTTTGAATGAGTTTTGAGTCGTATAGAAATGTGAAGATTTTTAAGTTAAGAGTTGACTTCGGTCAATATTTGGTCAAGATGACCTCATTTGGGGTATTCTTATGTTTCCATCAGATCCGGTATGTGTTTTACAAGTGGTTTGCACTATTGATTTGTGTCCGGGAGGTCTTAGATGAGTTTTGTGTACTTGTTCGAAGTTTGAAGTTTTATGTCATTGAGATTTGATAGTACCACCTGAAGCAAATGAGCTCTATATGGTGTTTAGATGAATCCATTCGATCCGTATCATAATTTTTGGGACTAACGCAAGCAGAATTATCACATTTCGTATCCGTATAAGGAAGTTATGCCCTTTTTAGTGAAGTTTGCCGTTACTGGTTCTGGTGCATCGCAGGTGCGAAAGAAGGGTTGCACTAGCGAACCCGCAGGTGCAGAATTGGATCCGCAGGTGCGAGGGTGCGATCGTTGGTGCTAAGCCATCGGTGCAAGAAATTGTTCATGGAAGAGGAAACCGCTGAGTTAAAGTTATAAACCGCATCTATTTCATATTTTTGATATTTTGGAAGCTAGGGAGGTCCGATTAAGGTAATTTTTAATGAGTTTTTCTCATATGATCATTGGGTATGTGTTTCTATCCTCCTTTTATTTAATTTTCAAGGATATCCATTTTATTTTTCATGATTTTGATTCATAAGTTGAGCTTTGAAACCCCAAAGATAAGAAATTGAAAATTTTGATTTGATGAACAAATTGTGATGGGGTTTCATTAATTTTTGGAAATTTAGGTTCTTTTAGTATGGGTAAATCATTTAACATTAATTTACTGATTTAATGATGAATTCTTCATTTTTAACCGCGTATGAACATTGAAAATTTGAGGATTTTGAGGTAAGGTTAAGAGATGGTATTTTAATAATTTGAAAGACGATTTAACTCCATTTTTAATGAAATTTTGTATTTGTGTTCCTTAAGTTATGGGTAACGTGATTTTTAAATAAAATTCAAATTTTGTTCTTATGGGCTCGGGATTGACTTTTTAGATCTGGAGTAGAAGTATAGCAATATGGATATCGATAGACTTGTATTCACATGAAGAACTTGTTCTTGATAGAGTCAAGCTGAATTGAGGCTGTTTTGGAAGATAAGTCATTTTGGTAGTGGTTCGTGGCGCGTCTAATCGACTTCGAGGTTAGTTATGACTTAACTTTCTTCAGACTTTACTTGGGTGGGGACTTATCTTGTAAAACATGTTATGGATTAGGTGATTAGTAATTTATCGTGATAATTGAGATAGATTGTTATTGTGATGTCCAGATTGAGGCTTACACCATGCTAGTGACATGAAATTGAGATTTCTAACTTGATCTTGAGGCTTGTAACTTGTGTTCATGAGTAAATCAATATTTCAAGACTTTTTTATATATCTATCGTGTCTAGATTAATTATATCATTCTGAACATGCGTATTCATTTATTTCATGGATCACTAGATTGTACTATTAGAAAAAATACTGTTTTTTAAAAGAAAATAAACCACCTTCTATTGATTTGGTCCGAACTAAGATTTCAGATGGAGAATTATGATACTTCTATTGATTTGTGTCATGATCCAACCTACCGAGCCGTGCGGGCACCTACTCTATGCACCTAGATAGACGAACCCTAACCACCCGTCCAATAGGTAAATCGGAAAAACTCAAATATAACCATAAAACCTTCATTTTAATACATGAAAACTTTACAACCTTTTTACAACTTTAAAACACCCTCCCTAGGACCTAGTCTAAACAGGTACAAGAACTACTACAGGATTTACGCAGAAAATGTAAATGATACACAACTTCCGTCATGGGATCGAAGGACAGAAGCTGCTGGAGATCACCCTCGTCATGTACCTATGAAACTTCACCAATCCTGCAACCAGGCTATACCCAAAAAGGTATAGCAAGAGTAGAATCAGTACAAACACACGTACTGGTAGGCATCATCGGTCGAGTCGAATTCACTCCTACCATCATATAAGAAAATTAGGGAAAGCATGAAAATAACCAATATAATTCCATCCTCCAACATCGTATCACCCTTCTAAACTACAATCTAAATCTCAACCCTTCCTGATTCTTCCGCTGCCAACTCCTTCATCTCAAGACTTTCGAGTTTCACTAACCTTAGATTTCCCAAGTCACACTAGCCTTAGACTTCCCAGGTCACACTAGCCTTAACCCAACCACTAATTCCAACCCTGACTGCCTCTCCATTATCCTAGTCAACTCCCCCATCACTATGCATCCAGAAATGACCCCATCCTTGTCAAACCAGACCCTCTACCCTCATGGTGCTACTCAGGAGTATATGAACCCCACAAGGGTCCCTAGGTAATTCCCCAGCGTGACAATACCAGCTAGTAGTACGACACCTGACTCTTCGTCATTCCCCTAGCTTACTAGTCACCTGTGATCAACTCTTATAACCATGGTCAATAACCCACAATAAATAATAATTATACCCCATAACATATCCTGGACCCACTTTGGATCCCCTCTAGACAACACCTAAATGATAACCATACAGCTCGGTCTACCCCAAGACCAAACTCGCAATATAATATCACACCCCATTCTACACCAAGACCAAACTCATAGATCAATACAACAACCCGGCCTCTCAAGTACCATAAGCAATATCACAATTTATAAACATAGCCCGGTTCACTCATGGAACCAACATCAAAATGCAACAATACAATAAAGTAAACCCGTACCAGGTGTATTACCCGAGTCAACCAGTTAGTATCCCGTACCAGGTATGGTACCCGAGCTAACCGTTAGTATTCCCGTACCAGGCGTGGTACCTGAGCCAACCGTTAGTATTTTCATACCAGGCGTGGTACTCGATCCAACCAAATGTCACATAAATCCACAGTCACAACAATGAACAATCAACACTAGTAAACCAACAAGCAAAAACACCTAGTTCATTTTATAAGACTAAAAACAGGACATTTGGACATTCCTAAATCATTTCCTAAGCAATGCAAACCATACAAATACTTAGACAAAATATATAAACATATAATGCATACAAGAATCAATAACCATCACCTACCTTTTCCCTGGGTACATAACTTAGCCCTGACTCCCATTCGAAGACTAAATCCCGTTCACCCTTATTAACACATCTTAATAACTATATTGATTCCAAACCCTTTCCATAGATAGTTACAATGTGGAAAACCACCCCTTAACCTTGGTGATTCAGCCACTTCCTACTTTTCCTACCCATGTTCTCGAACTTTATCTAGGAATTCTCCATTTTTATTACCCATTTAGTTACCCAAACCTTTTCTAGCTCCCCGAGCCTTTTCGACATCCCAGTCCCTGAAATCCTATAATTTTTCCATACCAAGACAACATAAACAACTCACAATATATTTCATCCTCCCACCATTCAGTTCAATCGATTCCTAGTTCACATATAACCAACATCGAATCCACCAGACTCCATGCTCGGAGGACTAATCATGGTTTCTCCTTTTCAACTAATACAATAGTACAAATGTAAATAGGTCTATCTACTCAAAGTGGAAACCTAGCCTACCTGGATGACAAGCAGCTGCAAGGACGCATTTCTGGCTCCGTGAAGGTGTTTCCGGCTGAATGACGATCCTGGAACCCATTGTTCTGTGTCCCTTCAGCCATAATCCCTCCTCCTCATGGCTCCCAAGCCTTGGAGAAGCTTAGGAGAGTTTTTGGAGAAACCCTCGCATGTTTCCTAACTGAGGAGGAGAAATCTTTTATTAAAATCTCTTTCTGAGGCTACTGCCTCCCGTCATTCTGCTATAGCGGATGGCCTTCCACCATAGCAGATAAAGTACTGCTATAGCAGAGTGACGTCAACCCGAATGATTTCTAAAAGTCTGAAATTTTTCATCACGTCACCCCACTTAATACCAAAAAAATATTTAAATTGTTCCCAAAATTTCACGATGTTATGGTTCCTGAAATAACAACGGGTCGGATCATTATAACAGATACCAATTAACCCATCATTTGTCCCCGAACAATCCCAAAAATCAAGAAAGCAAAAGGAACTAGGTCAGGATCCTCACTGTCCCAAATGACCGCGTAATTTACGTACCTACGCGAATTACCATCCTTTCCTTAATTAGTCATACCGACTCGATGAAAAATAATAGATATCGGTCTTCTTGGGAATAAAATGGGTTCCCTCCGAGCTATTCAAATTCTTATGAAGTAACCTTTCGCAAGTACCCAAGCATTCCGAGGCCTCGTGTCATATCAGAATAGACGAATTTGAAAAGACCTAGGAGAACTTTTTCTTTCCAAAAACTGATTTTCGTCCGCTATAACGAACATTATATCACCATGGCGCTTTCGCTATAGCAGACTGTCAACCGCTATTGCAGTTGACATCAGGTTGAAATAGGGAGAAACAGATTTCACCCCTTATTCTCCCCATATTCCTTCTAAAAATACCATATTCTCTCCCGATAACCCCGCTCTCGACGTTGAAATTTTCAGGTAAGAATCATTTCTACTTGTTCCCTTACTTCCTTGCACGAATTTAGTCATGATTTTGGTAGAAAACAAGGATTTGGGGTATACATTGTGGTGGGTTTTGAACTTGAACTTTATGTTAGATTTTTGTTGAATTCCCAAAGCATGGATGCTTTCCTTACATTTACAGTGCCTCCAAGGCGTTATGGGCGTAAGGATTACACTATTTTTGGCCAAAAATGGAACAAAAATGGGGTAGGAGGTGAAGGGTTGTTCTTGGACAAAAGTTGTGATTTTGACAGAATTTAGGGGTTATAATGCCCAAATTTTTGTAGGAAATAGTAATAGAATACTGTAGGAGCACTGATCTAAACATGGATTGTTAGAAACAGAGTTTTGGGTCAAGGGGCGCCATTGTTGCACCCCTTGAAGCTTCTGGGATGATGAATACCGTTGTAGCAATTGGGCTCTACTACTGCGGTTCCTCAATGACAGATATTTTTCCGCTATGGCAGACGATCGTCCGCTATAGCGGAAGGCCGCGAACCAGTAGCTTCCCAAGCTGACACTTAGAAAAATTTCCCCCTTTTTCTAAATCCCTTATGCCTTATCGAGTTCTAATCCAGTTTTCTTGCTACATTATAGGTTATACTTCCAATGGATGGAGAACAATTGCCCGTGTATCTCTATGAGCGTTTCCCTGACAACTCTAGCCAGGAGAGGTTCCTGGATTATCGGAGACTGGGATTTTGCTATGAGAGGGGGTTCAAGGCAACATGTGTGGATAGAAAAGCAGCCGCCTTCCATCGCAGAGTGCAAGGGTTCGTTTGGGAGTCCTTGCTAGTAGCTCCTCCTCCTGCACAGATAGGCTGGGTACAGGAGTTCTATGCCATACTTCCTACCGTCCTTTAGGATGATCCCAATCCCACTATCCAAATTCGAGGGGTAGATGTTTTGGTGGACGCCCGTACTCTCAGTGAGGTGCTAGGAGTGCCTCATGTTTCGAATGCTGCCTACGAGGCCAAGGCTAGACTTTGGAAAATGACATGGTTGAGAGATACCTTGGTAGATGCAAAGTTGGAAAATGACATGGTTGAGAGATACCTTGGTAGATGCAAAGTTCAGAGATCAGGTCTACTGGTCCAGTCCCGAGGGCATCACTAGTGCTTACTTCTCTGTTGATGCTAGGAGGTGGTTAAACCTGGTATCCCAAAGAATTCACCCGTCAGGTAACAAGACTGACGTGACTTATGCCCGGGCCCTGGTGATTGCTTGTGCCATGCAGGACATTATTATGAATGTGGGGGAACAAATCATCTCCGAGTAGAAGGAATTCTACCGGGGTCATAGGAAGGGCCCCTATATTCCGGGCTTGGTGTCTGAATTGTACATGCGGGTTGGAGTGCCTGAGGACCATACTGACTTAGAGATGGCTATGGACGACCTTATTGACCCTCTCTGGGTGAAGGTAGTCTCTAAGAAGAAGAGAAAGGTGGACGAAGTACGGAGCAGTCAGCCGGCCAAGGAGGTCAACGATGATGATGATGATGACGACACCCCCGCCCCTTCTCAGCCTCAGCCCCCGATCACTAGCACCCAGTTAGAGGAGAACTTGGCTGCGGTTAGGAGGTTCATGGAGGGCACTACTGCTGCTGAAGGTACAACTCCACCCCCTACTGCTCAGGACTTTGCTACACTCCGAAGGGAGTTAGAGGAGGAGGAGAAGAAAAGGCACTCTCGGGACCGTATATTTGCCCGGATGTGGAAGACCGTCAAGGTCATGTTCTCTTGCGTTGCCCCGGGCTAAGAGCTTCCCACCTTGGATCCTGAGGACAGGAAGGATTTCCCCTTCCTGAGCGATGATGAGGCTTAGGACCTCCCCTCTCCCCCTTTATTATACATTTTTACTGCTTTTTGGAATTTCCCCCCGCGTGGGGCTTGTTTTAGAAAATATTTCCCCTTCTTTTTTCCGTTTGTTTTAGCATGTGGATACTAGTTTCAGACACTATTTCCCTTATATGCATACTATGTTAGCTAAATCGTTGATTTCCTTGTTTCACATAGCAATTCGTAGCTTAGTATTATGTTTTGAAGCCCCGTGATTGAATGAAAAATAGGGGAAAATAGGCCAGGTGTTCTGCCCCGCGTCCCTCCACTATGGAGGTTTCCACTCTGCTACAGCGGAACCGCTATAGCGGAAAAAATACCACTATAGCGGGATCGCCATAGTGGTGCCGTCCGTTATGGTGGTCCCGATGGTAACAGTCCAAAAATTAGACTTTTCAGCAAAGAGTGCTTGTTCCCCTTCATGGTTATCATTGTCTAGTCCCGTCGATCTCGCCCTGGTCTTAGACTACCCCCAAGACCATTCCTGGCAATGCACATATCAAAATTCAGCATCAGAAAATCACCAATCACAAAAGATTTACAAAGGACAATCGTTCCCAATAATACCTTTCCGCTATTACACACGAATAACTCCCTTGTTCCCATGGTTCCCAACCAAGTTCCGACCGTCCTGAAACCAAAGTTTCCCCTACAATCACAATTTCCATCCCCTTATCATCTTACCCAATGATAAGTCCTTTTCAAAATGTGATACAAATTTTTTAATCAATTCATTTAGCAGTTATGCACAGAACCAAGATACACTACTTTCAACTTATGACCCTCTACAAACTCAACATTCATATCAAGGTAACGAATTACACACAATTCAAGTAGGTCCTACAAACACAGTAATACACAATATTTCAATTTCAGGCCACAGTAAAATCAAGTCACATAAATTTACCTTCTGTTCATACTCATGTATGACCATTAGCTGGTTACCCATGTTTCACCACAGCCTCTCAGGCCAGATACCAATTGGAACCTTCCCGATTATAATTTCTCTTGCTTGTCTTATCGCCACCGGAGTCCAATGACATTCTCCACTACGTTGAGATACCAATTGAAATTGAGATATACCAATTGGACTCAACCCATACAAGCAATTTATGAACCGCATGAAAAGAATGAAAGAAGGGATGTTTCCTAGAATGCTTCATAGCTCCCCAAGGATTAGATGTGGACATCAACACACCAATCCGCAGGGCTCTATTCAACACTTTGCTCTTGTACTAGGAGACCGGTAACCTAGGCTCTGATACCATCTATCACGACCTAACCTACCGGGCTATGCAAGCGCCTACTCTATGCACCTAGATAGACGAACCCTTACCACTCGTCCAACAGGTAAATGCGGAAAAAATCAAATATAACCATAAACCCTTTATTTTAATACATGAAAATTTTACAACCTTTTTACAACTTTAAAACACCCTCCCTAGGACCTAGTCTAAACAGGTACAAGAGCTACTACAGGATTTACGTAGAAAATGTAAATGAGATACAACTTTCATCATGGGATTGAAGGAACGAAGCTGCTGGAGATCACCCTCGTCATGTACCTACGAAACTTCACCAACTCTGCAACCAGACTATACCCAAAAAGGTATAACAAGAGTAGAATAAGTACAAACATACGTATTGGTAGGCATCATCGGTCGACCCGAATCCACTCCTACCATAGTATAAGAAAATTAGGGAAAACATGAAAATAACCAATATAATTCCATCCTCCAACATTGCATTACCCTTCTAAACTACAATCCAAACCTCAACCCTTCCTGGTTCTTCCGCTGCCAACTCGCTCATCTCAAGACTTCCGAGTCCCACTAACCTTAGATTTCCCAAGTCACACTAGCCTTAGACTTTTGAAGTCACACTAGCCTTAACCCAACCACTAATTCCAACCCTGACTGCCTCTCTATTATCCTAGTTAACTCCCCTATGACTATGCATCCAGAAATGACCCCATCCTTGTCAAACCAGACCCTCTACCCTCATAGTGCTACTCAGGAGCATCTGTACCCCACAAGGTTCCCTAGGCAATTCCCCAGCGTGATAATACCAACTAGTAGTACGACACCTGATTCTCAGTCATTCCCCTAACTTACTAGTCACCTGTGATCCACTCTTATAACCATGGTCAACAACCCACAATAAATAATAATTACACCCCATAACATATCCTGGACCCACCTTGGATCCCCTCCAGACAACACCTAAGTGTCAACCATACAACCCGGTCTACCCCAAGACCAAACTCGCAATATAATATCACACCCCAGTCTACACCAAGAGCAAACTCACAGATCAATACAATAACCCAGCCTCTCAAGGACCATAAGCAATATCACAATTTATAAACATAGATCTGTCCACTCATGGAACCAAAATCAAAATGCAACAATGTAATAAAGTAAACCCGTACCAGGCGTTGTACCTGAGCCAACTAGTTAGTATCCCAGACCAGGCATGGTACCCAAGCCTACCATTAGTATTCCCATACCAGACGTGGTACCTGAGCCAACCGTTAGTATACCCATACTAGACGTGGTATCCAATCCAACCGAATGTCACATAAATCCATAGTCACAACAATGAACAATCAACACTTGTAAACCAACAAGCAAAAATACCTAGTTCATTTCACAAGACAGAAAACAGGACTTTTAGACATTTCTAAATCATTCCCTAAGCAATGCAAACCATACAAATACTTAGACAAAGTACACAAACATATAATGCATACAGGAATCAATAACCATCACCTACCTTTTCCCCAGGTATATAACTTAGCCCCGACTTCCGTGCAAAGACTAAATCCTGTTCACCCTTTATTAACACATCTTAATAACTACATTGATTCCAAACCCTTTCCATAGATAGTTACAATGTGGAAAACCACCCCTTAACCTTGGTAATTCAGCCACTCCCTACTTTTCCTAACCATGTGCTCGAACCTTATCTAGGAATTCTTATTTTTTATTACCCATTTAGTTACCCAAACCTTTTCGGGCTCCCCGAGCCTTTACGACATCCCAGTCCCTGAAATCCTATCATTTTTCCACACCAAGACAACATGAACAACCCACAATATATTTCATCCTCCTACCATTTGATCAAATTGATTTCTATTTCACACATAACCAACACCAAATCCACCAGACTCTGTGCTCGAAGGCCTAATCATGGATTCTCCTTTTTAACTAATACAATAGTACAAATGTAAACAAGTCTATCTACTCAAAGTGGAAACCTAGCCTACCTGGACGCCAAACTGCTGCAAGGATGCATTTCTGGCTCTGTGAAGGTGTTCCCAGCTGAATGACGATTCTGGAATCCGTTGTTCTGTGTCCCTTCAACCATAATCCCTCCTTCTCATGGCTCCCATCCTTGGAGCAGCTTAGGAGAGTTTTTGGATAAACCCTTGTATGTTTCCCAACTGAGGAGGAGAAATCTTTTAATAAAATCCTATTTTGAGGCTACTGCCTCCTGTCATTTTGCTATAGAGGATGGCCTTCTGCCATAGTAGTTCCGCTATAGCGGATAAAATACCGCTATAGCAAAGTGACGTCAGCCCAGATGATTTTTAAAAGTCTAAAATTTTCTGTCACGTCACTTCACTTAATACCAAATAAATATTTAAATCATTCCTAAAATTTCACGATGTTGTGGTTCCTGAAATAACGACGGGTTCGGTCGTTATAGTTTGATTCGAGGTAAGATCCCGGATGAAGATTATTTCACTTGAGGTAAGATTCTGAGCGGGGTATATGGATATCGCGAGTCCCCCTTGAGTCCCATCTCATAGCATATAATCAGAGGGAGTGTATACCAATAGGCATTTACCATTGCATTTCATTACACATCATTGCCTCATTCATTGGTTATTATTGTGATTTAAGGTGGTTCTTGGTGATTTATTGATATTGAGCTGCTGAAATTTTTCTGCGTGCAGGATTATTTTTGTATTGTTATTTGATATAGTATCTGCTTAAGCTTAGTCAGTCTATGATGCCTACTAAATACTAGTGATTGTACTCAACTCTACTTTTTCTGTATCCTTTTTATGCAGATCCTAGTGTGAGTTGTCAATGCAACTCTTGATCGTGCAGGGTTGCTGTCTTCAAAGTTGCAGTAAGCTCCTATTCGGAGATTTTCCTGGCTTCCCTTATTCTTTACTTCTGTATTATTTTGCTTTGGATAGTTTTGTATTTTTAGTATGACTTCTTGTATTAGAGTCACTCTTGTACTGATGGCAACTAAGTCTTGAAATTTCAGGATGTATTGTCCTATTTTCATTTGAGGATGACTTTGAGTTATTAATTTATTGTTTGTATTGATATTCTACTATTTTCCTTTACACCAAATTAACTATTTTTTTGAGTTGGCTTACCTACCATGGTTGAATTGGAGTAGATGTCATCATAACCCTTTATGATTTTAGGATCGTGACAAGTTGATATCAGAGCATTAAGTTCACTAGTCTCATGAGTATAAGAGCAAGTGTCTAGTCAAGTCTCGTAGATCGATACAGAGACCTCTGCTATCTATCTTTGAGAGGTTATAGGACTTTAAGAAATTCCGTCTTGATTTATTATCACGCTTCTAGGTCCTATTTAACTCTTAAGAATCTCTTCATTCCATTCTCTCACTTGTAGTGAGGACACATTCTCAGATTTACACGCTTAGAGTTGGGAGTGACATTATGTGGTTTGATGCAAGACCTGATAGTAAGAGGAAGTGGTAGACTAATGAGAAGGATGTGTAACCTGATTTAGACTGTATCTATGATTCAGAGACAGATCGAGTAAGGTTGTTTTCTAGATTATGCATTATGGGGATATTCATATGGAAATATAAATAATGGTTTGAAGAACTACATGATCATATTATCTTTTACGATTAGTTTTTCAACAGTGGGAAGAGTACATATGTGACATATTTTTGATGAAAAAAAAATAGTTTTTGACTTTGAAAAGGTATTTTGAAACTAAGTTAAAATTTCAAAATAACTTGTGAAAGCAAGAGTTACCACTTAATTTAATTATAGAAAAATTAAGAAAAACGTTTTTCATAAAACAGAAATGGCGACTCCGCTGGGGAGTTCTTAGAGTTTGTTTCCGTACTCATAAATGAAGCTTGGTGAAAATTTTGAGGACCTCCTCGAAATTTCTATCCCAGTTAGAGATTTCACGATGAATCTTGTTATTGCTGAAAATAAATTAGACACTCTATGGGAATTTTGAGACTCTTTCACAAAATTTGTTTCAGTTACACTTTTGGGCACAATCTGCATTTTGACTTGCTAGAGAATGATCCTTGCCTCTTGAATTTTTGAGATTTCTTTCTTTGAAAATTCTGCCAGTTTCCATTTTCTAGGAAATATGATCGAGCCATTGTGTCAAGATACAAAAGGTGAAAAGTAGATTTTTCTAAGGGGTTGACCAAAGCTGACACAGGCCACCTACGTATTCCATTCTTAGGAATTTAGGTCAAACTTAGTTCGTACAAGAAGGATATGGGAAAATATTATCAAGCCAATACATAGCAAAAAACGATTACAAATAGAAAGTGTGATTACAGGAAAAGAAAAACCATCTTCAGATATAACTTCTGAGTTGATTGGTTCTGTTCGCTTTTGACCATGTATCTTTGACAAGACCAAATCACCATAGGATAGTACTTTGTGGATGACATCTTTGTCAATTTGGTGAGAACTTTCTTTGCAGTTATCCTGATGGGAGAGAATGTATTTTAACCATCATTGTTCCACTTTTTGAATTGAACTCCAAACTGATCAATAACATATCATTGTAGGTTCAGGCGAATATATTAATGTTCGAGCAAATTGATAAGCTCTCTCTTTTGTGCTCTTGATAGGAGGACGCTGATCCTACTCTCTTGACTTAGTTCTCATTTTCAAAATTCACCAATTCAGTTTTCTTTAAATTGGATTTATCTTGATTCTCAAGTTGTTTCAACTCTTACGTTAAATGTTCGAGGACCATATTCTTCAAATTCATCACCAACTACCTTAATTTATTCATTCAGCTCATGATATGACATTGACATATTTTAAATCATTTTACTGAAATCATGATTAAACAAGGTTAGATAATAATAGGGAAAATGGTCCAAAACACACCTAAACTATGGCCGTAATTGCTATAACATACTTCAACTTTGCGGGGATCCTATGACCCCCCTGACATTTTTTTAGTGTACTTTTGTGGTATTTATCTGCTTAGTTGGACCACTAAGTTAGCCAAACTTTAGAGAGTGCTTACACGCGCTAATTAAAAAGACAAAATTATTCATTAAATCAAATATTTTTATTTTAAACACTCTAAACGTTTCATCTTTCACAAAGCTCCATCCATCTTTTATCTAACGTCATAAACATGACGTTTCATCTACCAAAATCAGTCGAATCTTTCCAAAATCTTCACTTTTTCACTTTCAAAAGACAAAATCGTTCATTACTCTTGACTCTATTGCTTGCATCTTGGTGGTTCGTGTTCGACAAAACTTAAATTATTGGTGGGTGTGTTCGTGGGTTTGTGTTAGTGGTGTGTTCGACAAAATTATCAGGTTAATCTTGTTCTTTGTCACTAATATAAAGTAAAAATTGCATTTTTCATCTGAAAATTTAGGGTTTAGTTAGGTTACATGATTATTTATTTTATCTACTGAAATTCAATTTTACCTCTTCCATAGTTAACCCTAATTTTTTAACAGAAAACTTGAAGAAAAAATTAGAAGCCCTAAATTTATAATAATAAACTAAAAATGAATAAAGAGAACATATTTGAAAAAGAAAGAAAGCTTACCTCTTCAAATGAATGACAATGGCAATTTAGATAGCTTGCCTCAAAGTTCTTCAATGGAAGAAGTATAACGGAGGGATAACGGTACAATATATAAAATATTTAGTGTAAAAAATTAATTAAAAAGAAGACTTGGACTGCTACATGGCAAATAGAGATAGGTTTATGTATTTTTGTTTTACCCCTACGCGCTCAGTGTACGTGTGTTCACCTTCTTGTCCAGCAAAACAGATAAATGCCAAAAAAATACACTAAAAAAATATCCAGGGGGGTCATAGGACTCCCGCAATATTGGGGTGTGTTATAGTAATTACGGCCATAGTTTAGGTGTGTTTTGGACCATTTTCCCATAATAATATTTTAAACATGACATAATAAAAAAACAATTGATTTTTGAGATAGGAGAGACTTTCATTGAATATTTAAAAACATACAAACTTTGGTTGTGACCAACATGACAGTGCATCCCTTGCCTTTTTGAATATATTATGAGGAAAGTAAAGATATAATGAGGAAAATAAGACATAAAAGGTGAGTCTCGGGCCTCATTTGGACCATCATCGGTTTTAAAAATTAAATATTTGTCTTTTCTCTACCGAGATGAGCGGGGAATCACGAGCAGAGTAGATGTCACCAGTATTGATATTGTTGACATTATTTTATATTATCTGGAAGATTAATACAAAGTTCTTTCATTGTTTTTGATTCTTAAAGATTGCTTTGGTTCTTGTTCTTATATTTTTATGGTGAATACAAGTAAGTTTATTATTATGAATTCTTTAATAATTTTCTC
Organism: Jaltomata sinuosa; assembly: GCA_003996215.1. Taxonomy (NCBI): domain Eukaryota; kingdom Viridiplantae; phylum Streptophyta; class Magnoliopsida; order Solanales; family Solanaceae; genus Jaltomata; species Jaltomata sinuosa. The sequence goes on from QJPP01001451.1 coordinate 39,912, forward strand.
AAGCATGAGTAGCTAAATTCCATAACTAGGATTGTGAGAACCATGATAAATTAACAAACATAGGTCAAACAATTAGTGATTCTTGAATGGTGATATTACATGTATTGTTAATCTCTTCACTTTAACTGCTTTTTAATGGTGTACAACGTTAGAACCCACCATTAATCTTTACTTGCCAGATCAAGGAGGTAATATGTTAGGAAAAGAGATTAACAACAAAGATTTGAGGCTACCAACCTTCATTTAATGATTTGAGACTGATAGGAGATAATCAATTTGAGATAATTAATGAAGTTTAGTAATTCAACACTTGTAAGATCGATCGGAGATCAAGTGAAATTCTTCTAGGTGGACCGACCAGACTTTAGTTGAACCGTAACATATCATTACTTTTGCATGCTTATCACCATGATAGATCACTAGTTGCGTATACCTATTAAGTTATAAACTCATGAAAATCACAGTCCTAGTTACTTCTAATCATCTGAATACAAACAAATATTAAACTACAAGAAATTGTTACTCTTACCTTTTACACAAAACCCCCTTAAATATTAGACTACAAAGTCAAGATTTCACTACTGACAATGTTCTTCCATATCCTTTGTGGGATTTGACCCCAACTCATACTTGGATTCTATATTTGACAGCAACCACTTTATATCTTATTTAAGAGGTGTAATTTGGACGTATTAGATTTTTGTATTGTTATCAGAGAATACGGTTTAGAATTTGTCTTTAGAGCATATTTTCACTTGTAGTCCTTATTTCTTATTTTATTTTTATTTGTTGTTTTTGTTTTCTTTAGGGGCGATGGAACTAGCAGTACAAAGAGAAGCTGAGGTTTGGCAACTAGCCGAAGAAGCTGTTGCTCATGCCTTGGCTGATAATGTTCAAGACCCCCTTGCCGCTGATCCACTGAGAGATGATGTTGTTGATGAAGATGCTGGAAATCAGCGTCAACTTGCCCTCGCACATGCTGTTGCTTCCCGCCAGCAATGAAATGTGAACCCTGCGCGGCATGCTAGGGTAGAAGCTAAAGGTGAATATGATGACAACATGGAGCTGGAAGGGTTTACAAGTGCGATTGTATTGCCCCTAATTGGTTACAATGCAAAATTTGATGTACTAGCACCATGTTGAAACTGCTTCAGATAAAAGGAACATTCGGAGGCCTAGCAACTGAAAATCTAAACCAGCATCTGCTGAATTTTGTGGGAGTCTGTGAAAACGCTTAAATGTACTCTCCAAGATGGAGGTAACAATGATCGTTAAGCAAAATATAATTTATATTACCCGATGGGAGTGAGGGTCGATCCCATAAAGAATTGTAACTTAGCCAAAGAGATTGTAGAAAGGACCTCACAATGAGAGTAGATTGTCTAAACAACAAATAATATAAAAAGGGGGGGAATCAGAAATCTTTCACAATTCAATTCCAAACCAAACAATAAAGTAAATGCAAGGTGTAAACAACAAAGAGGACGACTAGGGATGTGCTTCCGTTGGGACTAGAACACGGGTCAAGGTACTTGCTCAATTGCATAAATTCTTACTAAATAAAATAGGTAGCATTGGTTTTAGGCATGAATGTTAATCTTTCGATCTCACAATCATCTATCCAACGATCTTTGTTCAAACACCATTGTTTAGGCATAAACCAACCAATATAGGCTTGGAGAGGTCACACTATCTCTAGCTTAAACCCTTAAATGGGTGTTTCCAACAAATTGAGCTATTTCTAGCCTCAATCTAAGTGGAATCCCAAGTACCCACTAGCAATTTCACATCCGAAATTATGAACCCATTTCTCATGCAAGAACACAATCAAGTAAATTAAATCAATATTTGCAACCACTAATTTTAGAGTTAAAATATGGTAAAATCACTAGACCCATATCATATTAGCAATTACAAACACTAATAAGTAAGACCCATAGCCTTTTATCAAGTGCACATCATCAACACATCCCTAGACAAGGATACTTAGCCACTCATGTAAAGGAAGAAGAAAGTATACCCATAAGGAAATTCAAATTCCTTTTCATTAATTGTAGCAAGAATCCAATATCCAAGCTCAAATTTACAAGTCCAAGGTTGAAGAGTGAGAGAATGGATGTAAACCCTCTTTCTTTCCTTGGGAGAGAAATTTGCTTCAAAAACTGAAAACTATCAAAAACTATGAAAAACTATGCCCAAATTGGGTTTTAGAATTTTCCCAAATCGTCATACAAAAGTGGATAAAATTACCCTTCGGGGGTGTACAGAGCGACGTGCGATTCACACGTCTTATTGTGCGAGTCGCACAACTCTGCTTCAGTGGATCAGAGACTGGGCTCGTATTTGCAGCTTTATGCAAAGTGGGGTGCGGTTCGCACCAAGCCTTGTGCATGTTGCACGGGCGCCGTACCCTCTTAACAAATTCTTCTCTTCTCCTGAGCATTCATGCGGAGGGAGGTGCAGACCACACCAAGAGTTGTGCGTGTTGCACAAGGTCCGCACCTTAGGGCAGAATCTTCATCTCAATTGATCACTTCACACTTCAACTCCTTATGAGCTCTTTTGGGTCTAATTCCTTGTTTTCTATCTTTGACCAAGAGTACCTGCATTCATGTCAATAAAGGCTATAAGAACCTATAAATCTTATCAAAACATGGCCATAATTCATGATTAGAGGCTCAATAAGTTGGTAGATTACCGACTTATCAAACCCCCAAACTTGAACTATTGCTTGTCCTCAATCAAGATACTCATAAGGTAAAGAATGAATTATGCTCTAAAACTCAATCAAGGCACAAAAATTAATCTATTCTAAAAACTAAGAAAAAATAAAATATACAAAAAGACTCAACTACAATGCTCATCTCAATTTGAACTACCACATTATCAAGACAATTAATCATTTCAATACCTTTTCAAAAGGACTCCAATTCTTAGTCCTGGAAAGCTAAATAAAAAGAAATATTTCTGTCTCAATCCCATAGTAGGGGCGCATGATCCATGGGTCATCTCATGAATCGTGACCCCAACCGTGAGGTGCAATATTCTGTTCAAAATACTCTCTGTCCCAATCTCACGGTTGACCTGATGAGCCTTGAGTCATCTCATGACTCACCTCATGGGTCTTCGGTCACTTCACGGTCCGTGAGTTGTGTAAAAAATATGTTCTTTCTTTTATGGATTTTCTTTTCTTTTCGTGTATACTAAACCTTTTCTCTTACAGGTACTCATGGAACCAAAGACTCCATTATGCAGAGGGGGCCCTGGGAACGTAAAGAATACCACTCCATCTTGCCTCAAGGATCAACCCACTAATTCCAAGGATGAGGTGGAGGAGATAAAGGCCTCTCAACTTGTGCGAAAGCCAAATCAGACACCCTGTAAAGAACAAACACCTCCCTAGTTTAAAGAGGGAGGAGAAACATCAATCGAGTCCATTATCTCAAATGAGAATGATTAGATACGTCGGGGTCTGGTGCTAAAGAAGTTGATGTACTAGAATCTAGTGGCAAAGGGTTGGGTTCTGAGGCCCGAAGTAGCACAAAAAAGAGCAGGACCCTAGATACTACTGAAGAGACAAGCGGGAGTTTAGTTCTTAAGAGCAAGGAACTCGCATATAAAGAGCAGATTTGGTGGAATATCAAAGGGGTAAACAAAATCTATTGCCATGGTACCGATATCATGGCGAAGGGGCACTGCAAATGACCCATAGCTAAGAAAGCCAAGATAAATTCTTCTGAGCTGCATGAATAACCAGCTATTGATGATGTGTTCAGATACTATCGATTAGAGTGGGTAAGCCGTCCATTAAGAGACTACCAACCTTAGTTAGTTTGAGAGTTCTATGACAAATATGCATCCATACTTGACAACAACTGCAAAAAGGGACAAAAAACCAAAGATTTGCCAACCCTTGATAGTGCTTTAGGCCGCGGGGTCTAGGTGGACATATCTGCATGAACTATCAATCAAGTTCTCTACGGGCCAGAATATATGGAGCCGAACAATATATTGGACTATGACTATCGGTATGCAAACCAAGCAACGTAGACTAGAAAGTTGGGATAGGTTTTAACCGAGACAAAACCAGAATGGGTGCATCAATATAAGCTAAAGATCTTCAGACCTTTGCTTAGCTTTAAAGCTAAGTTCTGGTGGCTCGTGTTCTGCCTTCATCTCATGATTACATGTGGTGACGATCAGTTAACATAAAAGTGGGTTATGTTAGTGGCGAGTCTTATGTCAAAGTACAAGTTGAACTTTGGCTGAATTATTGCAGAAGATATTTGTTCTTATGCCTAATTACTCAGTTGTGCCCAGATGCTGCAGTTCACTTTTATTTGGTATTAACCATTCTACCCTAGCCACCAAAACACAGAACATTGATAAGATGAGAGATGAGAACAAGCCACTGGTATAGAGTAGGGGGCCAATATATGGGTCGGCCATGACTATTCATGATGCTTCCAAACTACCTTCAGAAATGGAACCATATGTCACTAGACTGCCGTTACCTTAAGGGAATCAGAATGAGGCTAACTTGTAGCCACATGGGGGACTTTGTAGTTACCTTAGGATGCCCTACAACAAAGGGGTATTGACACCTCATGGTACTGATGTTTTAGCCCATGCTATAGCTCCTGCTCCTTCCACCTCGGCTATTGCTGCAGTCACTATTATATAGCCTCCAGACTTGACATTCATATATGCATTAACTCTCACAAATTTTTCCAAGCTCATAAAGAAATTAGAGTGGCTTGAGTGTCAGATTAAGCAATTTGCTCATCAGTTGCAGCCATTTGTAAATGCGGCCATCACCGACGCCATTTCTATATACTAGACTATGCATGGCCATATTGATGCAATGGAGGAGAGAGTGATGAAAGACTCAGTATGTTGCCGCTTTGGACTTGAAAAAACTGAATGAGTAGTTGGACCAATTATAGGCTGAGGTTGTTGAGTTACGAGCACAGTCGATGCCTATGTATACTGAGCACTTGGTAGAGATGCCCAAGGATGATGAGCCGCTGTTGATCAACTTGATATCCTTAAAAAATCTGGCAACTGGTAAGAGGGTTTGTGAGGATATTAATGAGGATGAGGATCCAATTAAGAGAAAGAAGTTGGAGGATAGAATAGTAGGGGAGACTATGTAACGCTCTAGGGATGAGTATTATGGAGTTCCTAGTGCACTGGTGAGTCATCCAGCAGAGCACCAGAGAGTGATACACCTTATTTAGACCCCATTGTAGTAGCACCAGGAGCAAGAACAATTATTGATGCTACTATTTTTACTACAGAAGCCACACCATCGGCCCCGTCTAGGTCACCCAACGCTGGTGCTTAGGCATCCCAGGTATGTTCTCGCCTCTCATGCATTTAGATTTTTAGTGCATTAGAGATAATGTATATCTCTTTTTGGTGGGGTGGGGGTAGTCTGTAGTGTATCTTGGCAAAGAATTGAGTAGTCAAGATACACGTATCATGTTGTGACGTTAAATCAGGTGCTTCTTGAGAGACAACCCAAGGGGTACCTTGAGTATCCACGTCCTTGGGATTTTCTTGCTGTGTTTTTTCCATGAGGACTTTTATTTCTATTGAACTAGCATTTTTAAGATGTGTGATATGATAGGTAGAGGTAGCTAGGAGAACTTTGGCATGGCATAAACTGGCACGCATGACCTATTTTGAACTACTTTTGATGAATTAATTGAGATCCTTCAAATTTTTTTATATGTGCTTCATGATTGACATGTTAACCTGTTAGGCTCAGTTCTTGACATTGTGCATATTGATTTTAATAACTACTGCTAAACTGGCATGCCAACTGAATAAATTATAATTAGTAATGTAATCATATGCCGTGTGTGTGGGGTACGCTAGTTCAGTTCTTACTCTGTGTGTGCAATTTAGAACTTGCCCGGTTAGTCTTGCTACTAGCACAAGATAGAAAGGTAAGGAAAGGATCATAGACCTTCTTTGTATATGCCACTTAGACCCAAAATGACCGACCAAATGGTAACGATGCCCGTAGATCCTACTTTGAGCCATTAACCATTTCTTTGATTAACCTGATAGCCATCCTATCTTCAATTAAGTAGATCCCTTTTGTTTGGTTCTGGTACCTCCTTGGATACTAGGCTTTAACTTAGGCAAACCGCCTAAGTTGAGGGTGGATGATGTATGAAAAAATGAAAAGAAGAGTTGGGAAGAAAAGAAAAGAAAAATGATCACAAAAATGGGGTGTGGTAAGCTTGAAAAGAAAAAGAAAAGAAAAGGAGAGTGAAATGAAAGATGTAGAAAATGTGTAGCACAAAACGAAAAGAGCTATAAAGACGAAAGTAAAACCATACCCGAGCTGATTGAAATGAAATGAGGGAAGAAAAGAAAAAAAGGCTGAGAAATTAAACTAAAAGAAAAGGTGAAGTGTCTAAGGAGGGTTGAGTCACTTATCCAAATCTACCATACTCGTCTCTAAGCTTACATTTTAAGCCGAGCAAAGTCCTATAGTGATCTAATTTGACTATCCAGTGACAGAAGCATAGAAAATAAGGGCAAGCCTATGATATGTGCATATACATTGTTTGAACTTCTTTGTGAGTGTAAGAGCACATTGATTATACTGTCCTGTTCTTTGTTGCATACATGTGTCAGGGACGTTCTTTGATGTGTGAGGGCACTAAGGTAATATTATTTAGTTTCTACGTGTAAAGTTGTGTGTCACTAGTGTATGCTCAGTTATCTGTCAATAGTGTAATGTCATTAGTTGATCCTTCAGTGTTAGCTGCAATGCTTTGAAATTATACACACCTATTTTCAAGGAAAAGCAAAGGTAGATTGTGTCAAAAGTGTGTTGCCAAGTGCTCATAAAAATAGTCATAGGTTTTCTAGTGTGCTGATGCCTAAGCATCGTAGTTAAGTCTTATTTGGTTACTTGAGGACAAGCAAAGATTTTAAGTTGAGGATGTTAATATGTCGGGATTTCCCGACAGTCTCGACGCTTAAAACTAAGGAATTTTGGAGTTTTTAAATGTTTTTGTGAGATATGATGTTCATTTGCTACATGTGCAGGGAAACTGACTTTGGGCATGGAAGTTGTGAATTCTAGTGAAAAACAGTGTCCCACAAGCCATGAAGGTCCTCATGGGCTGTGTGGGCAGTTGTGGGATCATTCTCAAAGAAAAGAATAAGTATATTACACTCGATGGATGCACTCAATAGACCGTGGGATATGCCACGAGCCATCAAGTACAATTGTGAATTCGTTCTAATGGGCCTTACAAGATAAACTTCAACCAATGGACGCCTGTGTTGGAACATGAAATATACCACGAGCCATTGAGTCAAAATCGTGAGAAAGGGACAAAGAAGGTTGCAAGTTAGACATTGACCGACAGAAGCCTCTAATGGACCGTGAGGGGTATCACGGGCCATCGACTTGAGCCATGGGATTGAGGCAGAGCTTTATTGGAGAAACTGGAGAGAAGTTCCTGGTTTCGTTCGAGGAACCATAAAGCACTCAACAGACCGTGAGGGAAACTATGAGATGTACCGCTGTCAGCTTACCCAGTTCATTTAGGATTCAACTTTTATATCTATAAATACTTTCCTTAGGGTTTATTTTACCCATTACTTAGCATATTTGACCAATATCGATATTTTTGACATTGTTTTACATTATTTGGAGGATTAATACAAAGTTCTTTCATTGTTCTTGATTCTTGAAGATTACTTTGGCTCTTGTTCTTAGATTTTTATGGTGAATAAAAGTAAGTTTATTATTATGAATTCTTCTATAATTTTCTCAAGCATGAGTAGCTAAATGCAATAATTAGATTTGTAGAAATCATGACGGATTAACAAACGTAGGTGAAGCAGTTAATGATTCTTGAATGGTGATTGCATGTATTATTAATCACTTCACTTTAACTACTTTTTAATGATGTAATGTTAGAACCTGCCATTAATCTTTACTTGCCAGAAAAATGAGGTAATAGGTTAGGAAAAGAGATTAACAACAGAGATTTGAGGCTACCAATCCTCCTATAATGATTTGAGACCGATCAAAATAATCAATTTTAGACAAATAGTGAAGTTTAGTAATTCCACACTTGTGAGACCGATCGGAGATCAAGTGAAATTCTTCTAGTGGGTCGATCAGACCTTAGTTGAATCATAATGTATTGTTAGCTTTGTATGCACATCACCAGGATAAATCACTAGTTGCGTATACCTACTAAGTTATGAAATCATGGGAAACATAGTCCTTGTTACTTCTAATCATCTGAATACAAACAAATATTAAACTACAAGAAATTGTTACTCTTACTTTTTATGCAAACACCCTTTGAAATAATGATTACCGAATTGAGATTTCACTACTAAGAATGTTCTTCCATATTCTCTGTGTTTTTCGACCCCAAATCATACTTAGGTACTATATTTGACAACAATCGCTTTATATCTCATTTAAGAGGTATAATTTGGGTGTATCAATGGCTTATAGGTGCGTTACCAGAAAGACTCGTAGTTCTACAGGTTTATTGAGGACTTCAGGTTGAGTGATGCTACCTTGTTGATGAAAACTTCTCAGGCTATTATGATGAGTTACATACATATTTGGTGATGTTTAGAAGGTACATGCTTATGGTATAAGAAGTTTTGGAGTGATCAATGGTTTTCTCTAAGATTTGGCATGAGAATATGATTATTGGAATAATGGTTGAAGCATGACATTTGAAGATTTATATGGAATTGATATTGGTTTCTGACTCAGTAGCTTTAGCTCAATGAAACAGTTTTGATAATCTTGGAATCAGCGCTATCGGCCTTGGATAAGGCTAGTTTTTTAGGGGAAATGCTTAGAGTGCACTCAGAACAAACAAGGATCCTTTTTGGGAAAAAGAAAGTCATAATTTAGAGTTGAAGAGGGTGACAATGTATTTTCAAAGGGTTTCTAGTACTAATGATGATTTTGAAAGTGTGAATAGAGATTTTTAAGGGTTATGGTATTTTTACAGGTACAAACTTGATGTTGGATTTTAGTTACATTTATCGAATTGTGGTGATTATGATAGGTTTTGATAGATCAACTATGTTTAGAACAATGATAATGATCAAATCAATTACAGAGTATAAAGACAGTTCAAATGTATGGAAATCAAATTTGAGGAAGTTTTGGTTTTAGATACTAGAGATGTAGTCTTAAGAGTTAAAATAAAGGAGAATTTTGAAAGTTAGGATGAACAAGCGGTACTATAGATGTAACTTTTCTTGGAAGTTCTTGTATGAGGTCTACTATGGGTATTTGTAGTTGCTCGATAGTCTTGGTATATTTCTTTCCTATTTTGGGATGAACGGATGCTTGAGTGGTGGATGATGTAACCACTTTCATAGTAATTTTCAACTTTTGGTACATTTTGACCATTTTATTCCTCTTTGTAGTTGTATTATGGTATTTGTGATCTGTAGGAGTGAGTGAAACGATTCTCGAGGTGGTTGATTGAGATAATTCAAGTTATGTATTTTGGAAGATTGGAAAATTGATATGATTGACTTTAGTCAATATCCATAGAAGTTGAGCTCGTATCAAAATTTTATCAATGCCATCAGCTCCGAAGTGTGATTTTCTGGTTAGTAGGACAATTAGTTTAAGTCCTGAGATATTCAAATGAGTTTTGGAAGAGTTTATGAGTTATGAAAGTTGAAAACTTAAGAGAGTTGACCAAAGTTAACATTAAAGGTTACAAAGGTTATTTCTAAGTTTTGATGATTCTACTAGGTCCGGAGGGTGATTTTTGGTGTTGCTGAAGGTTTGGTTCAGTTCCCGAGGCTTTTGGATGAGTTTTGAGTTGCTGTCTGAAACTTTTGAGATTTCTAAGTTAAGAGTTGACTTTAGTCAAGATGACCTCGTTTGGGTGTTTTGATAATTCCATCAGGTCTAGAATGTGTTTTACAAGTGGTTTGCACTATTAGTTTGTGTTCGAGAGATCTTGGATGAGTTTTGAGTACTTGTTCATAGTTTGAAGTTTTATTTCATTGAGCTTTGATAGTAAAACCTGAAGCCAATAAGATCTATATGGTGTTTTTATGGAACCATTATATCCATATTGTAATTTCATAACCAAAGCAAAAAGAATGATCATATTTCGTATATGTATGAGGAAGTTATGCCCTTTTTAGTGAAGTTTGTTGTTATTGGTTCAGGTGCATCACAGGTGCGGAAAAAGGACCACACCAGCGGACCTGCAGGTGTAGAAATGGGTCCGCATATGCAAAGAGTGTGCAGGTGTGAGGGTTCAGTCGCTGGTGCAAGGAATTATCCGCGGAAGGTAATCGTTGAGTTAAAGTAATAAACTGCATCTATTTCGTATTTTTGACATTTTGGAAGATGAGGAGCTTCAATTGAGGTAATTTTTGATGTGTTTTTCTTGTATGATCATTGTGTATGTGTTTCTACCCTCTTTTTATTCATTTTAAGGATATCCATTTTGTTTTTCATGATTTTGATTCACAAGTTGAGGTTTGAAACCCCAAAGATAAGAAATTGTCACGACCCGATTTCTCGGTCATGATGGCACCTACAACCCCCCAGCAGGCGAACCAATCCCCGTAGCCTGGAACCGTTAGTAACGAGCTACTGCTAATAGTTTAGGCGGAAGAACAATAAAAGAGCAGAAGCAGGGGAACAAGAAAAATAGACAGGATAACCGAAGCAATATAAATGCAAAGCGGCAGCTAAACCATCCCAAAACCTGGTATCATAGTGTATAAGAGCCGAACTACCACAGGAGTACAAAGGTACAAAGAAATATATACATGATGTCTCCGAAACTACAAGAGTACAAAATACATCGAGGATAAATCAAAGTCAAGCTCTGAACGCCAAGAGCTCACCCTCAGCCTGGATGATCCAAAAATAGCTGCCCGCACGAGTCTTCAACGCTCTAATAGTGATGGCCCACACCAGGATCTGCACCAGAAGATGTAAGGAGGTAGGGTGAGCACCAAATGTGAAGCATAAGGTACCAAGTAGGTATCATAGGCCGACTGGGCACATATAAAGTAAAAGAACAGTAGCAGGCAGAGTATAAATAAAAATCCACGACAATCAATGGTAATGTACACAGGAACTAGCCCAGAGGGAAGACAACAGACAACAACAAGCAAGGCTAGCAAATTGAGTACATATACGCATAGAAAACGCAGGCAAAGGTAATAACAACGCACCTGGGATCCTCGCAAAAAAATAGTGTATACACACGAGTCTAGAAATGGGCGGTGTACCGGTAACCTCAAGCATAAGAAAGGGAGAGAAGTGAAAAGTAGGCATGCTAAGAAACAGAAAACAAACCACACTAACCATAACAACAGTCACCAACAGACCCGCTGTGCGCAAGCCCTAACCATACTAACCACCACAATCTCATACCAGAAACCAACAACACCGCTGTAACCAATCTCATACTCAAGACAGAAGTAGTATAATAAGTCTCTACCTACAGTCCCTCGGCCGCCCATACAACCGAGGAATGCAATCAAGTGAAAACAAACCCTCCGGCATCCCATACTGCCGGAGCATACATTCAACAAATAGTAGACAAGGGTGGTACCTCACACAGATGAATGGTATGATGCCATGCTAAGTAAGAGTGATCAAAGTACCGTATGTCACCCACTTTCGGTGACCTATAAGGCCCAGAAGGTGGGATCCATAAAGGGTCTCACCCGTATACCACTACTACACCGTATACCCTCCCTCCCACACCCGCAACTCACAGCTTCTGGTCCAGAACGGCAATGTCCATGGAGGCCCCCGACCAACATACTAGATATCCCGCATCCCCAAAACACTCCCTGAGCCAACACACTAGATGCCCCGTATCCTCAAAATAGTCCCCAAGTAAAGTTGCCTGGAGGGTATCCAGGTCTAAAACAGTAAGCCCAAAAGCTCCAAAGTTCGGTGCCGCCTAGTCCAACAATACCCTAGATGCTGTAGTATAAAAGTAAAGCACCCGACCCCGTCGAGCCCAGAAAAGTGGAACGATAGATAAAATGCCTTTCAAAATTTTTCTTACCCCAGGAAGATCTACCAGACAAGTCAAAACCATTTCCAAATCTCTTTTGTCAAAAAAAGAAATGGGCCTCCCCGGCCAAATCAAGGTTTAGAAAATAGTCTCAGAAGGCCCGAAGCCAAACTGTAGTAAAACGCGTGAAAACCCCCTCTATATGCATGGAAATGGCATGATCAAACACATAATAGCTGCCCCGAATCTCACAATTAACCTATCGGCCCTGCACAACCTCCAAAGCTACTAAGCAAGCATAACCAGCCTAGAAGGATAAATCTATGTTCGGGACTCGCGAACATTCCCAATGATCCCACCGTCTATATTCCAGAGTTAATGAGGCCTCACAGGACCACAAGGGTAATACTATCAATCGACAAGAGTATTACACACAACGGAGGAAAGAACGGAATGGATCATGGAAAAGCGGTCAAGGTCTGTGGTACCAACCTAAAGACCCCACCCAAGGATACCGACTAGTACAATTTTACCCGATATATGCGAAGTCTATAGAGTTAAGCCGTAACCTACCTATCGTCTGACGAAAAGCTGCAGGAACAACGGTATCTCAGGTCGAGCTGCTCCAAGAAGCTCCGAACGAGAATCAAACTACAAAAATCAAGAATAAGTTGCTAAAGCGAGTCCGACGATACCCATATTACCCTAGTAGCAGTCGGGCTAAAATTTGGGTTACCGACATGACCGTGGTCCCCGCAACAAAAATCAAAAATGAAAGGCAATAATAGTGGGGGAACGATCAAGGCCAAGGAACTAGCACCCCAACACCAAGAATTGACCAATTTAGAGCTTAGATGAGATTGTAGCAGTTAACAATGGAGGAAAAATGAGTTGAGAAATGGGGAAAAGAAGGGAAAATGGGCAACTTAATGCTGCCAGCGGGTGCCGTAATTGCAGAAATTCCATTGCAATTGTGGAGGTTACTATTCCCTCATGCCTCCGCAATTGCAGAGAAATCACCGCAAATGCGGTAGCCACAAATGCGATAGCCGCAAATGCGGCCAAGCACCACAAATGCGGCCAAGCACCGCAATTACAGAACCAGCACCCCCATCCAACACTGCAAATGCGACATTCCTCCGCAAATGTGGTGATCACAAATGCGGTCAAATGTACGCAAATGCGGACCCAACAGGTATAACAACTGCAACCAAGAAAAGAAAACCAGCTAAGTTCAAAACGCACGATTTGACCCTCGGGAAGCATTCGGCGTCCTGTGAATGCAAATGAATAGAGCTAGTCGACTAAAAATGGTATTTCGGACTCAACGGAATCGACAGAACTTCCAAACAAGGTTGTTTCGGAGGAATGTTGACCCAAGTCAACGCCAACCAAAAAGGAACTCAAAGGCTCGAAATGAGTCCGGTTCACCCGAAACCCAAACCAACCACCTTCCTAGCCTAAACTCAACATTCCAGAGCTGATGGAATCATCGGATTTTGAATTCAATACTCTGATCATCGAAAGTCACCCAAAGTAACACTTTTAACTCCAAAAGGCCTAAAAACTGAGAAAACCACACAAAACCCACACTGAAAGTTCTTGGGCCTCAACTAAAGGTCCAACTAGACCAAACTCATCGCTCTGGAACTAACGGAACTGTCAGAATTCAATTCCGAGCACGTTAGTTAAGAATGTTGACCAAAGTCAATGATATTCTCAATTGAAGATCTAAACAGGAAAAATAGCAAAACCAACAAACGAACGACCAGGGCATCAAACTACTAGCCCCAGCAAGCCATGAATGACTTGGGGCCGCTACAGGAAATCTCTAACAGTATAATAAGTGCGTAAATGCAAAGATGACCGAAAGGGTCATCAAAACATCCACTACTAAAAAGACTTTCGTCCTCGAAAGTCAAGAAGAAGGGAGTACCTGAAGGAACAACTGTGGATACTGAGCATGCAACTCACTCTTGGTCTCCCAAGTACCCTGCTCGGCCGGACGGTGCCTTCACTGAACTTTCACAACTGGGATCCCCCTAGATCTCAATCTCCTGATATCTCTGACCAAGATGGCTATCGGCTCCTCAACAAATGATAAACTCTCATCAAACTGAACTGAATCCCAATGCAATACATGAGACTCATCAGGGACATACCGATGCAATATCGAGACATGAAACACTGGGTGAATAGCAGAAAACATCAGAGGCAAGGCTAACATGTAGGCAACCCTACCAATCCACTGTAGGATCTCAAACGGCCCAATAAACTTGGGGCTAAGCTTGACCCACCAACCAAACCTCATCATGCCCTTCACGGGTGACACACGAAGGAAAACCATATCACCAATACTGAACTCCAAGGCACGAAGTCTATGATCAGCGTAGCTCTTCTGCCTACTCTGGGCCGCTCTAAGTCTATCTTGGGTCAAATGAACTCGGTCCAAGGAATCCTTAAGCAAATCCGTACTCTGCAGTCTGGACTCTAACCCATCAAACCAACCAATGGGCGATCTACAATGCCTACCATACAATGCCTCAAAAGGTGCCATGCCAATGCTCGAATAAAAGCTATTATTATATGCAAACTCAGCCAATGGCATAAACTGATCCCATGAACCTCCAAAGTCGAGAACACAAGACCGAAGCATGTCTTCTAGGACCTGAATAGTCCTCTCGGACTGACCATCTGTCTGAGGGTGGAATGTGGTACTAAACTGAACCTCCGTACCCAAATCCCTTTATATAGCTCTCCAAAAGTGAGATGTAAACTGAGTGCCGTGGTCTAAAATGAGAGAAGCTAGGACCCCATACAACTGTACAATCTCGCAAATATAGATCTGAGATAACCTTTCTGCCCCGTAGGAAGTTTGAAGTGGTAAGAAATATTCTAACTTAGTCATCCTATCTACAATCACCCAAATGGAATCAAACTTCCGAGTAGTGCGAGGCAAACCAACAACAAAGTCTATAGTAATACCTTCCCACTTCTACTCAGGAATGGGAAGTCGCTGCATCAAGCCACCCGGTCTTATATGCTCGAACTTCACGTGCTAACAAATTCAAGCACCGAGATACGAACTCTGCCACGTCCTGCTTCATACCACCCCACCAGTAAAGCTGTAGCAAATCTCTATACATTTTTGCTGCGCCAGGGTGAATGGAATATATAGAACAATGTGCCTCATAGAGTATCAGCTGTATCAAATCACCCAATCTCGGAACACAAAGTCGACCATCATACCTAAGAACCCCATCAGAACCCAAGGTAGCCTGGCTGGCCTCACCCCGAACTACCTGATCACGAAGGTCACACAAACTCTGATCTTCAAACTGCCGGCTCTGATTCTGATCAACTAGAGTAGAATGGACCTCTATATTGGCAAGAACTCTGCTGGGATCCGATAAGTCAAGCCTAACCAGACAGTTAGCCAAGGACTGGATTTCCAAAGCCAACGGTCGCTCAAAAACTGAAAGGGAAGCTAGGCTGCCCATACTCACTGCCTTCTGACTCAAGGCATCCGCTACCACGTTTGCCTTGCTCAGATGGTACAGAATAGTGAAATCACAGTCCTTCAGCAACTCAATCCACCTCCTCTGCCTCGAGTTCAGCTCGCGTTGACTCATAATATACTGAAGACTACGATGGTCAGTGAATATCTCACAATGAACTCCATATAGGTAGTGCCTCCAGATCTTGAGCGCAAAGACTATCGCCGCCAACTCTAAGTCGTGAGTCGCAGTTGCGCTCGTGAACCTTCAGCTATCTTGATGCATACGCTATCACTCAACCCTACTGTATCAACACACAACCAAGACCGACCCCAAAAGCATCACAATACACAGAGAAAATCAGACTCTCAACCGACAATGTCAAAACTGGAGCTGAAGTCAATAAGGCCTTAAGCCTCTGGAAGCTATCCTCACACTGATCAGACCACTGAAATGGAACATCCTTCCTAGTCAGCATAGTCAAGGGTGCTGCTATGGAAGAAAATCCCTCTACGAATTGTCTGTAGTACCCGGCTAACCCAACAAAGCTACAGACCTCGGTAGGAGTGGTACATCTAGGCCAATCTCGAACAATAGAAATCTTACTCGAGTCCACTCTAATCGCATCCTCTGACACTACGTGCCCTAGGAATGCAACTGATTCTAACCAAAACTCACACTTTGAGAACTTGGAATAAAGCCGATAGTCTCTTAAAGTATGAAGTATAGTCCTCAAATGATGCTCATGCTCGTCTCTACTCCTCGAGTATATCAGAATGTCATCAATGAAGACTATCACGAACAGATCTAGGTATGGGCTAAGCACCCTATGCATCAAGTCCATAAAGGTGGTGGGGGCATTAGTCAACCAAAAATACATCACCAGGAACTCATAATGGCCATAACGCGTCCTGAATACGGTCGTAGGGATGTCCTCCACTCTAATACTCAGCTGATGGTAGCCAGACCTCAAATCAATCTTAGAAAACACGGCAGAACCCTGAAGCTGGCCAAACATGTCATCAATCCTCGTCATCGGATACTTATTCTTCACTGTCACCTTATTCAACTGCCGGTAATCAATTCACATCCGCATCGATCCCTCCTTCTTCTTTACGAAGAGGACAGGAGAACCCCAAAGAGACACACTCGGTCTTAAACCCCTTAGCTAGAAAATCCCGGAGCTGCTCTTTAAGCTCCCTCAACTCAGCAGGAGCCATATGGTAGGGATGGATAGAAATGGGCCTGGTGCCTGGCTCTAACTCAATGGCAAAATCAATATCCCTCTCAGGTGAAAGGCCCGGTAGGTCGGCAGGAAACACATCTAGGAAGTCTCTAACCATAGGAACCGACTCAGGAGACGTAGGGTTGGCACTAGCATCTCGTACATATGCTAGATACGCTAGACACCCACGAGAAATCAACCTCCTAGCTCGAAGATAAGAGATGATTCTAGACGGTGCACGGCTAACAAAACCCTGCCACACAACTGGGGACACACCGAGCATGGCTATGGTAACGGTCTAGGCATAATAGTCTAAAACCACACAGTGAGGGGATAACCAGTCCATGCCCAGTAGCACATCAAAGTCTAACATATCAAGTATCATCAAGTCAGCCCAAGTATCCATGTCCCCGATAGATATCACACATGATCTCACAATTTGATCCACTACTAAAGTATCTCCTACTGGGGTTGAAATAGAAACAGGTATAGACAATGGCTCACTAGCCAATCCCAAACAAGACAAAAAGTAGGCAGATATATATGAACAAGTGGATCCAGGATCAAACAAAGCATAAGCTGGATGACTACATACAGAAATTGTACCTGTGATCACAGCATCCGAGGCCTCTGCCTCTGGCCTCCCCAGGACCGCATAGAACTAACAATGACCTCCACTTGCCCGACCGCTATCCCTACCACCTGCTCGTCTAAGCGGAGCACCACTTCTACCCTGACCACCGCCTCCCCGAGCCGGTGGCTGAACAGAGCGAATAGGCTGAACCGTACCCCGCTGGGGGCAATCTCTAGCATAGTGGCCACCAACTCCACACTCATAACATGCTGTACCCCGCTGGGGGAAATCTATGGCAAAATGACCACTAACACCACACTCATAGCATGGACCTAACGGCCCACCCTATCTAGATAGACCCGCTGAACTTGTATGGCTACCTCGGTCTGATGCCCCAGAAGTAGTACCCCTTGCATGGTGACTGCTGTGGCTATGCTGACTGCTCTGACCATGCTCAAACTGAGAACCCGAAGCCTGAAGTGATGCCTGTACCGGTCGGCTAGACTGACCCTGATGCTGTTGTGGTTGATAACCTTAGCCCCACTGGACGAAACCTCTACCACTATGCCTAGAACTACTCTAACCATTCTGGTGTCGAGGCCTCTTATCTCTAGCCTCGATGTCATGATGACGCAAATCCTTAACTGTGCAGGAATAATTTGCAATGTCCTGGAATGATCGACCGCTAGCAACCAATATCTCTGCAGGCTCTCAGAACTCTCTCTGCAATCCCCAAATAAATCTACAGACTCTGTCGGCCTTAGTAGGCATAATCATGGCACTAAAGGGAACAAGCTGATGGAAATGGGTTTCATACTCCGAGACAGTCATAAAATCCTATGATAGTCGGGTAAACTCCTTTCTACGATGCTCTCGGTTGCTCTATGGCAAGAACTTGGCCATACATGCCTCATAGAACTTGGACCAGGTCAAAAGAGGAAACGTACCATAACTTCTCTGGGCCCTCCAGCTGATACGAAGTATATCCTACCCTGTGGGTCTCTAATAACACCAAGTGATGCAACATCTCCTCACAGGTAGTGATAAAATCATGTGGGTCCTGCCCCTGTGTACCAGCAAATCTCGGCGGTGCCAATCTCAGAAACCTACTCAAGGCCTTCTGCTCTGTCTCTGTCATAAAAGGGCGAGGAGCAAGAGGCTGGGCAACCGATGGAACTGGGACAACCTTAGAACGGGGAGCCACAGTAGCAGGCTGCACTCCTGAACCCTGAACACCCAGGGCTACCCCCTGAGCGGATGTCTGTGCTGCCTCTGTAGGTCTCTCCCCAATCATACCCATAAGCTAAACAAGCAAACCTCGTATCTCTAAAGACTGAGCTGGGCTGAAGCTGGCACGGGTAACTGAGCTGGGCTGAAGCTGGCACGGATACTGGAGCTGGTGGTACCTGGGCTATCCCTGGGTCCATATGCTGATACTCTGGAGCTAACTCTGGCTCGTAGTCATAATCAGGCTCTGTATCTGCTCTAGCAGCTCTAGCAGGCACTGCTGCTCTGGGACGACCTCTAGCCTTGCCCTTGCGACCACCCTGACCCTAGCTGGATTTGGAGGCACAGGGGCAGGAGGCTCTCTCCTCCTGAAGCTGACGATCTCGTACGAACCATCTGCAGAAGAGTGAACCAGAGCAAATGAGTTTCCCAAGAACTTTCAAGGAAATTATGCATGAAGGAGAAACAAGAAAAGTCCATTTTCCCTAAGATGTCACTATAGCCTTTCGAAGATTGGGCACGGACATCTCCGCCCCGATCCGCAGGACACTACTAGACATTGGCTTTTACACCGATGACACCGGTGAACCTAGAGCTCTGATACCAAGCTGTCACGACCCAATTTCTTGGTCTTGATGGCACCTACAACCCCCCAGCAGGCAAACTAATTCCCGTAGCCCAAAACGATTAGTAACGAGCTACTGCTAATAGTTTAGGTGGAAGATCAATAAAAGAGCGGAAGCAGGGGAACAAGATAAATAGACAGGATAATCGAAGCAATATAAATGCAAAGCAAAAGCTAAACCATCCCAAAACCTGGTATCATAGTGTATAAGAGCCGAACTACCACAGGAGTATAAAGGTACAAAGAAATATGTACATGATGTCTCTGAAACTACAAGAGTACAAAATACATCGAGGATAAACCAAAGTCAAGCTCTGAACGCTAAGAGCTCACCCTCAGCCTGGATGAACTAAAACAGCTGCCGCACGAGTCTCCGGCACTCTAACGGCGATGGCCCACACCAGGATCTGCACCAGAAGACGCAGGGAGTAGGGTAAACACCAAATGCGAAGCATAAGGTACCCAATAGGTATCATAGGCCGACTGGGCACATATAAAGTAAAAGAATAGTAGCAGGCACAGTAGAAATAAACAACCACGATAATTAACAGTAATGTACACAGGAACTAGCCCAGAGGGAAGACAACAGACAACAACAAGCAAGGCTAGCAAATTGAGTACATATACGCATAGAAAACGCAGGCAAAGGTAATAACAACGCACCTGGGATCCTCGCAAAAAAATAGTGTATACACACGAGTCTAGAAATGGGCGGTGTACCGGTAACCTCAAGCATAAGAAAGGGAGAGAAGTGAAAAGTAGGCATGCTAAGAAACAGAAAACAAACCACACTAATCATAACAACAGTCACCAACAGCCCCACTATACGCAAGCCCTAACCATACTAACCACCACAATCTCATACCAGAAACCAACAGCCCCGCTGTAACCAAACTCATACTCAAGACAAAAGTAGTATAATAAGGCTCTACCTACAGTCCCTCGGCCGCCCATACAACCGAGGAATGCAATCAAGTGAAAACAAACCCACTGGCATCCCATACTACCAGAGCATACATTCAACAAATAGTAGACAAGGGTGGTACCTCACACAGATGAATGGTATGATGCCATGCTAAGTAAGAGTGATCAAAGTACCGTATGTCACCTTCTTCTGGCGACCTATAAGGCCTAGAAGGAGGGATCCTTGGAGGGTCTCACCCGTATACCACTACTACACTGTATACCCTCCCTCCGGCATTCGCAGCTTGCAGCTTCTGGTCCAGAATGGCAAGGTCCATAGAGGCCCCCGACCAACATACTAGATATCCCGCATCCCCAAAACACTCCCCGAGCCAACACACTAGATGCCCCACATCCTCAAAATAGTCCCCAAGTAAAGTTTCCTGGAGGGTATCCAGGTCTAAAACAGTAAGCCCAAAAGCTCCAAAGTTCAGCCCCGCCTAGTCCAGCAACACCCCAGATGCTGTAGTATAAAAGTAAGCCACCCGACCCCGTCGAGCCCAAAAAAGTGGAACTATAGATAAAATGCCTTTCAAAACTTTTCTTACCCCAGGAAGATCTACCAGACAAGTCAAAACCATTTCCAAATTGCTTTCGTCAAAAAAAGAAACGGGCCCCTCGGGCCATGCAATGTTTAGAAAATAGTCTCAGAAGGCCCGAAGCCAAACCGTAGTAAAATGCGTGAAAACCCCCTCTATATGCATGGAAATGGAATGATCAAACACATAATAGCCACCCCGCAGCTCACAATCAACCTATCGGCCGTGCACAGGCTCCAAAGCTACTCAACAAGCATAACCAGCCTAGAAGGATAAATCTATGTCCGGGACTCGCGGACATTCCCAATGATCCCACCGTCCATATTCCAGAATCAATGAGGCCTCACAGGACCACAAGGGTAATACTATCAATCGACAAGAGTACTACACACAATAGCAGAAAGAACAGAACGGATCATGGAAAAGCGGTCAAGCTTCTTGGTATCAACCTAAAGATCCCACCCAAGGATACCGACTAGTACAATTTTACCCGATATATGCAAAGTCTATGGAGTTAAGCCGTAACCTACCTGTCATCCGACAACAAGCTGCAGGAACGACGATATCTGAGGATGAGCTACTCTGAGAAGCTCTAAACGAGAATAAAACTACAAAAATCAGGAATAAGTCGCTAAAGTGAGTCCAACGATACCCATATCACCCTAGTAGCGATCGGGATGAAATTTGGATTACCGAAGGGATCGTGGGCCACGCAACCCAAAATCAAAAACGAAAGGGAACATGATGCTCACCACTTCCCAATGGGTGCATGCCTGAATTTTTGAGGGAAAATTGGCCAAGAGAAGGGATCAAAACAATAAACCATCATAAGGATCAATTAAGGAATTAAAGAGAGATAAATGACAGATTAAAGCGGTTCAAACTTACCAATAATGGTGGGGGAACTATCAAGGCCAAGGAACTAGCACCCCAACACCCAGAATTGACCAATTTAAAGCTTAGATGAGATTGGAGCAGTTAACAATGGAGGAAAACCGAGTTGAGAAATGGAGAAAAGAAGGGAAAATGGGTAACTTAATGCTGCCAGCGGGTGCTGCAATTGTGGAAATTCCATCGCAATTGCGGAGGTCACTATTCCCCCGTGCCTCCGCAATTATGGAGAAATCACTACAAATGCAGTCGCCGCAAATGCGGCCAAGCACTGCAATTGCAGAACCAGCACCCTCATCGAACACCACAAATGCGGCGTTCCTCTACAAATGCGGTGACTTCAAATACAGTCAAGTGTCAGCAAATGCGGACCCAACAGGTACAACAACTGTAGCCAAGAAAAGAAAACCAGCTAAGTTCAAAATGCATGATTTGACCTTCAGGAAGCATCTGGGGTACTGTGAATGCAAACGAATAGAGCTAGTCAACTGAAAACAACATTTCAGACTCAACGAAATCAATGAAACTTCTAAATGAGGTCGTTTCGGAGGAATGTTGACCCAAGTCAACGCCAACCAAAAAGGAACTCAAAGGCTCAAAATGAGTCTGGTTCACTCGAAACCCAAACCAACCACCTTCCTAGCCTAAACTCAACATTACGGAGCTGATGGAATCATTGAATTTAGAATCCAAAACTCTGATCATTGAAAGTCACCCAAAGTAACACTTTCAACTCCAAAAGGCCTAAAAACTGAGGAAACCACACAAAACCCACAGCGGAAGTTCTTGGGCCTCAAATAAAGGTCCAACTAGACCAAACTCATCACTCTGGAACTAATGGAACTGTTAAATTCAATTCCGAGCAAGTTAGCTAAGAATGTTGACCAAAGTCAACGATATTCTCAATTGAAGCTCTAAAACAGGAAAAAGGACAAAACCAACAAATGAATGACCAGGGCACCAAACTACCAGCCCCAGCAAGCCATGAATGACTTGGGGCCACTACAGAAAAACTCTAATAGTACAATAAATGCATATACGCGAAGATGACCGAAAGGGTCATCACAAAAATCAAAAGTTTTTGGTTTGATTATCAAATTGTGATGGATTTTCATTGATTTTTCAAACTTGAGGGTAAGCTGATTTTAATGTTAATTTACTTATTTGTTAATAAATATTTTGTTTTTCACCACGCACGAACATGGAAAATTTGGGAATTTTTAGGTAAGGCTAAGAGATGGTATTTTAATGATTTGAAAGACGATTTTAACTCCATCTTCAATGAAATTTTGTGTTTGATTTCCTTAAGTTATGGATAACATAATTTTCAAATAATATTCCAGTGTTGCCCTTATGTACTCGGGGTTAACATTTTGGACTTAGAATAGAAGTATATCAATATGGGGTATCGATGAACTCGTATTCACATGTAGAACTTGTTCTTGATAGATTTGAGGTGAATTGAGGCTATTTTGGAAGATAAGTCATTTTTGTGGTGGTTCATGGTGCATTATTTGGCTTAGAGTTAGGTTGTGGCTTAACTTTCTTCAAACTTTTCATGGATAGGGACTTATCCTGTAAAACATGTGATAGATTGGGTGACTTAGTAATTTATCATGGTAATTGATGTACCGAGATTCTATGACACTTTCAATGCTTTAAACCAAGGACTTTCTAGTTCTTAAGTATGTTTTTGTTAGATATGATGTGTTTTTGTGTTTATGTGCAGAAATACAAGGTTTGCTAGCAAAAGTTGAAGTTTTACACTGAACTTGGCTAAGTTTGGGTCTGTAAAGAGAATGACGGACTGTAGTTCCATAGTATGGACCATTATATTAGTCATTTACCAGGATCTGCAAGG
This sequence comes from Jaltomata sinuosa, assembly GCA_003996215.1. Classification (NCBI taxonomy): domain Eukaryota; kingdom Viridiplantae; phylum Streptophyta; class Magnoliopsida; order Solanales; family Solanaceae; genus Jaltomata; species Jaltomata sinuosa. The sequence continues at coordinate 63,340 of QJPP01001451.1, forward strand.
GGACAAATTCAAGTGTGAAATCACGATTCAATTGATGGACCGTAATCTGATCTGTAGATGCCTGCAGTTCCCTAATTGAGTTTTCAATTCGATGGTTGACTTTTGAAGAGCATGAACCATAGTTCTGATTTATGATTCGTAGAAAGATGATGCAACCATGTTTTCCTAGTCAATTTATGATAGGATTTTATATGTATAAATACTTTCCTTAGAGAATTTTTTTTCGTTACTCAACATTATTGATTTGTTATGCACTTTTGAGAGCTAAGAACAAACATCAATCATTGGTCTTGGTTTTCTTGGATTATGTCACATACTTTGAATTATTTTATGGTTAACACAAGTGAATTTTATTACTTTTATCTTGCAAATTATTTATCCTGAATTCTTCTACATCTTCTGATTGATTTCTTGCAAGCATGAGTAGCTAAACTCCATATCTAGGGTTGTGGAAACTATGAGAAATTAGTGAATGCAGGTAAAATGATTAGTGATTCTTAAATAGTGGAACTGCATGTATTGTTATCTCTTCTCTTTGATTGCTTTTTCGCGGTTGCAAATGTTAGAACTCGCCATAAACCTTAACTTGCTGGACCAAAGAAGTAAAGGTTAGGGAAAAAGATTAATAAATGGATATTTGAGGCTTCCAACCCTCATCTAATGATTTGAGCTCTAATGAGGATAATTAAACCAAAACAACTAATAAAGATTAATATTTAAACACTTATAGATGAAAAAGAGATCAAGTGATATTTATCTAATTGGATCGGGTCTTCTAAGTGCAAAATGTTTAAACTAAATCGACCTGACCTGGTTGTAACACCCCAAAATTTGAACCGGCCTTTAAACACAGAAACTCTGCAAAATTCTAAACTTCCTGGAATCATGAGTCAAGTCCACGAGCCATGGATGGAACCATGAGTCATGGAAAAAACTCATGAAACTAGTTTTATAGACCATCCTCAGGTCTGAGAACCACGAGTGAGTTTCACGGTTTGTGGATAGTTCCACGGGTCATGGAACCAACTTGTGGAACTCAGACTGAGGGTAGTCAGTTCCCCAGTAAACCACGAATAGTTTCTATGACTCGTGGATGGTTTCACGAGCCATACTATTAGCTCATAGAAACTGATCCTCAACTTGAATTTGAGGCTCAGGAACCACGATTCCAATCCACGAACCGTGGTTCCACTTACGGTCTGTGGAAAGGGTCCGTAGAACTTGAAGCTGAGATTTTAAGTCTGTTTTTCTAGCTTTTATCTAGGGGTATTTTGTAATTACCCATCCTTTTAACTCTTAAGTGAGGTCATTTTGGACCTTTTTGTAGGATTTTATCCCTAATTAGCCTAAGTTCTTTTCAAAACTCTCATTCCACTTCTAAAAGAGGAAAATATCTCCTTCCTCCCAAGCTCCAAGCTCCACGCTAAGGATTCATCTTCAAGCCTCCATTCTTCTCATCTAAGGTTTAGAAAGCTTCAATTCATGTATTTGGGTATTTAATGAGGGATTTCTTTCACCCTTATGCCCCAAAGCCCAATTCTTCTAAATTGAATTTATGAATTTCAAGTTAGGGTTCTTACCCAATTCTCTTTGGTTTTATATTAAGTATTCTCTCATAATTCTTCAATGAATTTTAAGTTCAATTTCATGATTTACATGGGTTTTGAAATTGATTATTTATCTCATGATTTGAAGGCTAACCCTAGTTAAATTTTACATGCATGGCTTGATTTGAGGAAAATTTCATGCATGGGTATTATGATCTCAAGTACTTTATGAAATGGCATGCCTAATTCTTCAAGTTACGAATTTAAAAAGAAAACGTGAGTTTTGGCTATGCTAAGCTTTAAAACTTATGATTTGAATTTGCATGACATTAGATATGTCCTTATGCTTTTCAAATTGATTTTGGCATTAGATATGTCACTAGTATATTATGAGTTATATGCATGTTTGTGGAGTAGTATTTAACACTAAGCGATGAGTGTTCTAGACAACCCAAGTCCAAAACTATGTTGACAGTGTAGGTTAAGAGGGTCCTCATTAGTTGAGAGTGTCTCCTCATAAAGAAGGGTCCTCGTTAGTTAAGAGTGTCCCCTTATAAAAGTGGTTCCACGCTACGATATGTATAGTACTTCATGCCTTGGCAAAGTTTGGGGTAGCTTTGTGAACTAGGGTTATATAGTTGGATTCCATGTATCTCACATGATCTATTATCGGTGATGAGAAACTACCGTATGAATGTTTTAAAGTTTAAGCCTTATGATATCCTAGTTTGAAGTTTTGACTTTTATTTCATGCTTTAAACTTAAACTACGATATTCACTTGTGATTCTCTTATTTAAGCATGAAATCAGTTTTAACTACGTTTTAAGTATGTTTTTACCATGTTTATGCATATCTCACATATTTGGTAGATCCTATTTTACTAACACATATTCTTGCGCTGCATCCTCTTGATGATGTAGATTCAAGTTTCCATCCTCAGACACGTGGCTAGAGATCGCAGGCCATTCAACGAGTATTAGTGAGTCCTTATTTTCAGAGGACTAGTTTGAGTCTAGCTTTGTTATCGTCCTTCAGTACTTAGAGTTAGCTGGGGTTCTGTCCCATCAATGCCTTATGTCATATGTAGAGGCTATTCAGACATAGACAATTATTTGGGTCTCTCTTTTAGATTGTGTTCTTCTTGACATTATTATTTTTGGAGTTGGGTTCCTAGCTTTCTATTTATGCTTCTGCTATGTTTTCTTATATTATCTGAGTTATGCTATGAACAAGGGTTAACTTGGGGCACTTGTGGTACCCAGTCCTATGTTAAATCTTGGGGGTAGCATCGCGGAGTGACAAACTTGGTATCAGAGCATCAGGTTCAAGAGTCCTAGGGTGTTTGAAAGCCGCATCGAGTAGAGTATCTTTTATGTATGTGAAGCGCGCTACACTTCTGAGGGGGAAGCTGCGAGGTGTCTTAGAAAAAACTTTACTTCTTTCATGATCATTATCGTGCAATAAAGTTTAACTCTATTACTCCTCTAATCAAATCTTTATGCATTTTAGCTTATGCCTCCCCATCGTGCTATGTCTCGACGGGCCAATGCCTGAAATGCTAATTCTCCAATTTCAAAAAATAAGGTCATAAATGCGGAGTTCAGGAATGCCATTCATATGTTAGGTCAGACTATGGGTTAGGCCAATTAGCAGGCTCCTATTCCTGTCCACCCCCAAGGTAGAGAAGTTGCGGCACGAGTTCGAGACTTCATTCGCATGAACCCACCTTAGTTCTAGGGTTCGAAAATTGGTGAGGATCTGCAAAATTTTATGGATGAGGTGAAGAAGATTTTAGATGTGATTCAGGTTATTGATATTGATGGTGTTGAGCTAGCTTCCTATTAGCTCAAGGAATACTAAGTGGAAGGATGCTAGGGCTAGGGATATAGCCCCTATAACTTAGGAGTGCTTCGAGAGACCTTTTCTTGATTGGTTCTTCCCTAGGGAGTTGAGGGAGGCTAAGGTCAAAGAGTTCATGAATTTGAGGCAAGGATCTCTGTCGGTTCAGGAGTATGGATTGACGTTCACTCAGCTTTCTAGGTATGCGCTTTCTATAGTGGCTGATCCGAGGGATCAGATGAGCAAGTTCATTTATGGGGTGTCATATTTACTGAAAAAGGAGTGCAGGTCTGATATGCTTTTGGGTGACATGGATATTTATAGGCTTATGACTCATGCTTATCAGATTGAGGGAGATAAGTTGATGGAAATGGCAATGGAGAACAAGAGGGTCAGATCAGAGAGTTCGGGTTTTAGCCATCAGAGGTCCAGAGGCAGACACTGTTCTTCATTTCAGAAGAGGTCATCAGGACCCGTGCATTCCTCAGCTAGTGCTCCTACTCAGGCCCCTAGTCCTAGGCATGATCAGTCAGGTAGAGGATCGGGTTCTTATTTGTAAAGGAGTGTTGCAAAGGGGACTCCTTACCATACTTGAAACAAATATGGTAGAAGTCACCTCGGTGAGTGTTTAGCTGGTTCAGGTGGATGCTTTAGATGTGGACAGGTTGGACACAAGCTTAGAGATTTCCGTTCAGCTAAGAAGGGACAAGGAGGTAGCAGGACTCACTCTGCCCCAGCAGCCCTAGGTGGTCGATCGACCTAGCAGAGTGTTGTTTCTGGTTCAGGTGGTGGTCAGTGCCAGAACCGCCTTTATGCCATGTCTTCTTGCTAGGACCAAGAGAGTTCCCTAGACGTTGTTACTGGTATGTTAAAAGTTTCTATCTCAATGTGTATGCTTTATTGGACCCCAGTGCCTCCTTATCTTTTGTGACCCCTTATGTTGCTTGCAAGTTCAAAATTAGTCCTGAAAAACTCTTAGAACCCTTTTGCATTTCTACTCCTGTTGGTGAGTCAGTCCTAGCCAAAAGAAGTTATCAAAATTGCCCTATCTCAGTCCTTCATAGAATCACTTCAATGGAACTAGTAGAGTTAGAGATGACTGACTTTGATGTTATTCTTGGGAATGATTGGTTGTATGGATGTTATGGCTCGATTGATTTTTGTACTCGAGTTCAGTTTTAAGTTTCCAAATGAACCTGTCTTAGAGTGGCAAGGTAGTCCTCCATTCTCAAAGGGTCATTTCATATCTTATCTCAAGGCTAGGAAGATGATTTCTAAGGATTATGTCTATCATATAGTTCAGGTTATGGACACGGAGTCCTAAACCCCATCTCTCCAGTCAGTTCCTGTGGTCAATGAATTTTATGAAGTGTTTCCCCAAGATTTTCCTGGAGTTCCTCCCAAGCGAGAGATCAACTTTGGAATAGATCTTCTCTCAGATATGCACCCTATCTCTATTCCTCCTTATAAAATGGCTCCAGTGGAACTTAAAGAATTGAAAGAGCAGTTGAAGGACCTTCTTGATAAGGGTTTTATCAGACCTAGCATCTCTCCATGGGGTGCTCAGTTTTATTAGTGCGAAAGAAAGATGGTTCTCTTAGAATGTGTATCGACTACCGTCAGTTGAACAAGGTCACAATCAAGAATAAATATCCCATTCCTAGGATTGATGAGTTGTTTGATTAGATTCAAGGTGCCAGTTACTTCTCTAAGATTGACCTTAGATTCGATTATCATCAGCTCCATGTTCGAGAGTGTGACATTCCAAAGATAGCCTTCAAAACTCGGTATGGTCATTATGAATTTGTGGTTATGTCTTTTGGACTAACGAATACTCCTGCAACTTTTATGGACTTGATGAACCATGTGTTCAAACAATATTTGGATATGTTTGTGATTGTTTTCATTGATGATATTCTTATCTACTATCTGAGTGAAGAGGAGCATGCGGACCACTTGAGAGCTGTATTGCAAACACTCAAGGAGTGACAGTTATTTGCTAAGTTTAGCAAGTGTGAGTTTTAGATGCATTCCGTTGCTTTTTTGGGTCATATTGTGACTAGAGTTGATTCGCAGAAAATTGAGGCAGTAAAAAACTGGCCTAGACATACTTTCCTGTCTAATATTAGGAGCTTTTTGAGTTTGGCTGGTTACTACAGGAGATTTATGGAAGGGTTTTCTTTCATTGCTGCCCCATTGACTCGGTTGACTTAGAAGAAGGTAAAATTTTAGTGGTCTGATATATGTGAGAAGAACATTCAGGAATTGAAGACTAGGTTGATGATAACTCCAGTTTTGGCTCTACCCGAGGGCTTAGATGGCTTTGTTGTGTATTCTGATGCTTCTAGGATTGGTTTGGATTGTGTATTGATGCAGCGTGGTAAGGTGATTGCTTATGCTTCTAGACAACTTAAGATTCATGAGGAGAACTACCTTACTCATAATCTTGAGTTGGCGGCTGTGGTTTTTGCTTTAAAGATTTGGATACACTACTTGTATGGTGTTCATGTGGATGTATTCACCAATCATAAGAGTCTTCAGTATGTGTTCACTCAAAAGGAACTGAACCTTCATCAAAGGAGTTGGCTTAAGCTTCTTAAGGATTATGATATGAGTGTGTTTTACCATCCGGGTAAGGCCAATGTAGGGGCGATGCACTTAGTAGATTGTCTATGGGTAGCGTGTCTTTGGTTGAGGATGAAAATAAGGAGTTAGCCAAGGATGTTCATAAAATTTCTCGATTAGGAGTCTGCCTTATGGATTCAATAGATGGTGTTGTTGTTGTTAAGAATGTGTTTGAATAATCTTTAGTAGCTGAAGTAAAAGAAAAGCAAGACAATGATTCTATTTTGCACCAATTGAAGGGTGTAGTACATCAGCAGAGGGTCGAGGTTTTCTCCCAAGGGAAAGATGGTGTGCTTCGATATCAGGGTCGATTGTGTGTTCCTGACATAGATGGGTTGAGACAACGAATATTGATAGAGGCTCATAGTTCCAAGTACTCTATTCACCCCAGTGCCACCAAGATGTACCATGATCTATGGGAAGTCTATTGGTGGAATGGCATGAAGAGGGACATAGCAGATTTTGTGGCTAAGTGTCCCAACTGTCAGCAAGTGAAGGTAGAGCATCATAGACTGGGTGGTATAACTCAAGATATTGATCTTCCTACTTGGAAGTGGGAAACGATCAATATGGATTTCATTACAGGTTTGCCTCGTACTCGTAGGCAACATGATTGTATTTGGGTGATCGTTGATAGGATAACTAAGTCAGCCCACTTCTTGGTTGTCAGGACTACAGATTCAGCAGAAAATTATGCCAGACTCTACATTCGTGAGATAGTTAGATTGCATGGTGTTCCATTTTCTATCATTTCTGACAGGGGTACCCAGTTTACATCCCAGTTTTGGAGATCCTTTCAGAGAGGTATTGGTTCTCAGGTTAAGCTTAGTACAACTTTTCACCCACAGACAGATGTACAGGCAGAGCGTACTATTCAAACTTTGGAGGATATATTGAGATCTTGTGTGATTGATTTCAAAAGTAATTGGGATGATCACTTACCTCTTATCGAGTTTGCCTACAACAACAACTTTTATTGTAGCATAGATTGCCCCTTATGAGACACTTTATGGTTGGAGGTGTAGATCTCCTATTGGTTGGCTTGAGGTAGGTGAGGAAACTTTGATCGGTCCAGATTCAGTTTATGAGACTATAGAGAAAGTTTAGATCATTAGGGAGAGGTTGAAGACCACTTAGAGTTAACAGAAATCATATGCAGATGTGAGAAGAAGAGACTTAGAGTTTGAGGTTGACGATTAGGTGTTTCTGAAGGTGTCACCCATGAAGGGTGTGATGAGATTTGGTAAGAAAGGGAAACTAAGTCCCCGCTATATAGGTCCCTATAGGATTCTGAGAAGAGTTGGTAGTGTTGCTTAATAGTTGGAGTTACCAACAGATTTGGAAGCGATCCATCTGGTTTTGCATGTTTCCTTGTTGAAGAAGTATGTTGGTGACCCGACTTTGATTGTCCCTTTATAGGATGTGAGTGTGAAGGATAGCCTTACTTATGAGGAAGTTTCCATGGAGATTCTTGATTGTTAGAATCGAAGGTTGAGGAATAAAGAAGTTGCCCGGTGAAAGTCCTTTAGAGGAATCAACTAGTTGAGGGAGCTACTTGGGAAGTAGAAGCAGCCATGAAAGCCAAATATCCTCATCTCTTCCCTTTCGATCCAGTTTCAGCTTGAGGTAATAATTTCCTCCTTAGTATGTTCCTCCGATTCTATACCATCAGTTTCTCTCATGATCGTAGAATGCATTCATGTTTTCCAAAGTTAGTTCAGTCATGTTTTAAGATAAAAAAGTTAGTTTTCATGCTTGTTCTTTAGTTTTCATGTTTTGTTGATTGGTTGGGATGTTTTCTCTCCAGATTTCCTTGTTTAGTCTTCATTTGAGGATGAATGATCCCAAGGGGAGATATTGTAACACCTCAGATTTCAAACAAGCCTTTAAACTCATAAACTCTGCAAAATTCTGAACTTTCAGGAATCATGAGTCAAGTCCATGAGTCGTGGATGGAACCATAAGTCATGGAAAAGACTCATGAAACCAGTCCTGCAAACCATCCTCAGGTCTTAGAACCATGAGTGAGTTTCATGGTTTGTGGATAGTTCCACGGGTCATAGAACCAACTTGTGGAACTCAGACTGAGGGTAGTCAGTTCCCCAGTAAACCACGAATGGTTTCTACGACTCATGGATGGTTCCACGGGACATACTGTTAGCTCGTAGAAACTTATCCGCAGCTTGCTTTTGAGGCTCAAGAACCACGACTCTAATACACGAACCATGGTTATATCTACGGTCCATGGAAATAGTTCGTGGAACTTGAAGCTGAGATTTTAAGTCTATTTTTCCAGCTTTTATCTAGGGGTATTTTGTAATTACCCATCCTTTTAGCTCTTAAGTGAGGTCATTTTGGACTCTTTTGGTAGGATTTTATCCCTAATTAGCCTAAGTTCTTTTCAAAACTCTCATTCCACTTCTAAAAGAGGAAAAGATCTCCTTCCTCCCAAGCTCCAAGCTCCATGCTAAGGATTCATCTTCAAGCCTCCATTCTTCTCATCTAATGTTTAGAAAGCTTCAATTCATGTATTTGGGTATTTAATGATGGATTTCTTTCACCCTTATGCCCCAAACCCCAATTCTTCTAAATTGAATTTATGAATTTCAAGTTAGGGTTCTTACCCAATTCTCTTTGGTTTTATATTAAGTATTCTCTCATAATTCTTCAATGAATTTTAAGTTCAATTTCATAATTTACATGGGTTTTGCAATTGATTATTTATCTCATGATTTGAAGGCTAACCCTAGGTAAATTTTACATGCATGGCTTGATTTGAGGAAAATTTCATGCATGGGTATTATGATCTCAAGTACTTTATGAAATTGCATGCCTAATTCTTCAAGTTACGAATTTAAAAAGAAAACGTGAGTTTTGGCTATGCTAAGCTTTAAGACTTATGATTTGAATTTGCATGACATTAGATATGCCCTTATGCTTTTCAAATTGATTTTGGCATTAGATATGTCACTAGTATATTATGAGCTATATGCATGTTTTGGGAGTAGTATTTAGCATCGAGCGATGCGGGTTCTAGACAACCCAAGTCTAAAACTACGTTGCCAGCGTAGGTTAAGAGGGTCCTCGTTAGTTGAGAGTGTCTCCTCATGAAGAAGGGTCCTTGTTAGTTGAGAGTGTCCCCTTATGAAAGTGGTTCTATTCTACAATATGTATAGTACCCCGTGCCTTGGCAAGGTTTGGGGTAGCTTTGCCAACTAGGGTTATATAGTTGGATCCATGTAGCTCACATGGTCTATTATCGGTTATGACCAACTCCCGTATGAATGTTTTCAAGTTTAAGCCTTATGATATCCTAGTTTGAAGTTTTGACTTTTTTTTCATGTTTTAAACTTAAACTACGATATTCACTTGTGATTCTTTTATTTAAGAATGAAATCAGTTTTAACTACGTTTTAAGTATGTTTTACCATGTTTATGCATATCTCACATATTCGATACATCTTATAGTACTACCACATATTCTTGCGCTGCATCCTCTTGATGATGCAGATTCAGGTTTCCATCCTCAGACACATGGCTAGAGACCGCATGCCAATCAACAAGTGTTGGTGTCCTCATTTTTAGAGGACTAGTTTGAGTCTAGCTTTGTTATCGTCCTTCGGTACTTAGAGTTAGCTGGGGTCCTGTCCCAGCAACTCCTTATGTTGTATATAGAGTCTATTCAGACATAGACAATTATTCGGGTCTCTCTTTTAGATTGTGTTCTTCTTGACATAATCATTAATGGAGTTGGTTGCCTAGCTTTTTATTTATGCTTCCGCTATGTTTTCTTATATTATCTGAGTTATGCTATAACCAAGGGTTAACTTGGGGCACTTGTGTTTAGGTCCCGTGTTATGTCTAGGGGGTACCCTCGGGGAGTGACACTGGTTCTCGTTTTCTTTTCACCCATTTTTGCCTTAGTCTTTTTACATGATAGAATTAATTAGACTATCAATAGCACCATTAAATTCATTCGTGCCATAACAGAGAACTCAAAAAAAAAATGGGTGACCTTATTCCAAGAAATTATTATGCTAAAATCAAAAGAATTTTTCCATTCCGTAATGACATAATAATTTCACACAGTTATAATATGCATCAATCATAACAACATAGAGGATGGCTCTTGATACCACACTGTAAGAATTTATACACTTAGACACATGCATACAGATATCTATATATACATTAACTGCAGCAAAATTTAGGAATACCTCTAGCCATAATGATCAAGTGCAGAGAAAACGTGTAGACCTGAAACACCACAAAAGAAGAAGATGTTTGTGGAGGTTTTCTAGACTGTATCTGGTGAACTGTAATTCTGAAGTTGTCTGATATGATGAAAACACAGGCATAAATTGTTGAGGTTTAGTAATGAAAAGTGAATGGTAAATGGAGAGAATAGAAATGGAGGAAAAATGAAATTTCACATTTACTTTTGTAAAGAGCATTTGTACCACATTGGTGGTGGAAAGGAAATTTCAAGTGTTTATATTGAGAAACACTTCCTCATGGTATTAAAGGGGTTGAGAAGAAGATAAGCATCGCGCCGTCGTCACCATCGGCTCGTCTCGACTTTGGCTTCGTCTTTATCAAAGATCGACATATTATCTTTTTAGACAAAATTTATTTGAACTTAATTGTTTAAACAAAAATTCTAACCCAGAATATTTCTCCACATGCGAGCCGCACATTGCCTTGTGCAAAATGCACATGAGTCGCACGTCAAAGAGACGCAACTTTTTGACTCATTATTTTGTGACATGTGAAGAGACATGCGACGCGCACAATGGCTTGTGTGTTTTGCACGTCATTTCGCATATCACGTCCAGTTCTGGCAGACTCACTGGTTTCATATGCGACGAACGTGCGATGCGTACTTCCTCTTGTGCGAACCGCACATCGTCCCGTCGTATCTGAAATAGTGCAACTTTTCTGAACTGTTGCTTCCTTTCTGAAGTAGTGCTTTTTGAATATAAATATTTGATTCTTCCTCATATATAAAGTATGAATTTAAGTACTATTTGAGTACAAGAAACACAAGTATACTTCTATGTTTCTTCTAAATTCAAGTGTGATTTACTACCGTTGAGTGATTCGCCGATCAATAGAGTTTGAGGTACCGCTACTCTATTGATGTTAATCGTTCTTTCCTGAGAGGATATATTCCATCAATCTCGGTTTCTTGAGGGGAATAATTTTTTTAAGGATACACTGTGTATTCAGTGGGCTCGATTTCTTCTTCATCTCTTTTTCTTGTTTCTACTTCTTATTTTAAATACAGATTTTATTTATCACCCAAATAACAATCTTAAGGAAAATATTATTTATCTGTATTTGAAGTTTCTAGAGATTAAAACCTTTTGGTTTCTACTCTGTTTAAATCTTTTTTCTGATTTGAAGAATATAAAAACTTCGTCAGAACTTAGAGTTCATTCAATTGAATAATTCGAAGATATAAAAACTTCATCATTAACTAGAAACAAGTTTGAATAAAGAGATAGTCTTTATTGTTAGTATTCTTATACTAAAGTGCTTGTCAAATTTGTGACAGAGAATAACGACGAATGAAACAGAATACCAAAATGATTATGTTATGAATAGTGTTGCCCCAACGGTAACAACTATTGCGTCATCAAGTCGTACAAATGTTGCACCTGCAATGGCTACGGCAGAAAAACTGGAAAATTTCTAGACATTGACTTCAAGAGATGGCAGCAGAAGATATTCTTCTATCTCACAACTCTAAGCCTGCAATGCTTCATAAGTGAGGATGCTCCGATGTTGGCTAAAGGAACTCCGGATAAGGAAAAGTTTGTGATTACTGAAGCATGAAAATATTCAGATTTCCTATGCAAGAACAACATTCTGAATAACTTAAAGGATGACTTGTTCAACGTCTTCAGTAGTTGTAAGACTTCAAAAGAGTTGTGAAACGCTCTTGAGAAGAAATACAAAACTGGGGATGCCGAACTGAAAAAGTTCGTGGCTGCAAAATTCTTGGACTTTAAAATGGTTGACAGCAAGACTATGATGTCCCAAGTTCAAGAATTGCAAGTGAATGTTCATGATCTCCTTGTAGAAGGTATAAATAATTTTTATTCCTTCGTTGTTAGTTATTTTGAAGATATGGCTAACAGTAACTTTACTTTTGAAGGTATGGTTACAAATGAAGCTTTCCAAGTAGCAGCCTTCATCAAAAAGTTGTCTCCTTCATAGAGGGACTTTAAGAACTACTTGAAGCACAAGGAGATGGCTCTTGAAGACTTAATTGTTCGTCTTAGAATAGAAGAAGACAATAAGGCAGCATCAAAGAAGTCACGTGCAAGTTCAGTAATATCGGGAGCACATATTGTTGAAGAAGCACCAACAAACAAGAAAAGAAAGAATCCTTCTGGACCAAAGAACAATCTGCCAAAGAAGAAGTTCAAAGGCAACTGTTATAATTGTGGCCTAGCTGGTCACAAGTCGTCAGATTATCGGGCTTCAAAGAAAGGCAAGAACAAGGGTCAATCAAACATGGTTGAACAAGTGGAAGACTTGTGAGCCATGCAATCTGATTGGCAACCCAAGGGAATGGTGGATAGATTTCGGTGCCACCCATCATGTGTGTGCCAATATGGATTTGTTTGCATCCTATGCTCCCACTGGACCCGATGAGATCATCTTTATGGCAAACTCCGCTACAGCAAAAGTTGAAGGAACATGCAAAAAATGCTTGAAGATGACATCCGGCAAGGTTGTGACTCTCAACAATGTCCTTCGTGTTCCTGATTTGCGGAAGAACTTGATCTCAACTTCACTTCTTACTAAGAATGGATTCAAGTGTGTTTTTATTTGCGATAAAGGTATAGTTAGTAAGAATGAAATGTATGTAAGAAAAGGTTACCTAACTGAGGGCCTTTTCAAACTCAATGTAATGAATGTTGAAATAAATAAAAGTTCAGTTTCTTCTTATTTGATTGAGTCAAATGATTTATGGCATGTTTGTTTAGGACATGTCAACTATAAAACCTTGTGAAAATTGATTAGTTTAGAAGTATTGCCTAAGTTTAAGTGTAATAAATCACAATGTCAAATATGTGTTGAATCAAAATTTGTTAAACATCCGTATAAGTCTGTTGAAAGGAATTTCAATCCCTTAGACTTAATTCACACAAATATTTGTGATATGAAGTCAATACCATCTCACGATGAGAAAAGGTATTTCATAACCTTCATTGACGATTATACTCGGTATTGTTATGTTTACTTGCTTAATAGTAAGGATGAAGCAATTGAAGCATTTAGGCAATACAAAACTGAAGTTGAAAATCAGTTGAATAAAAAGATCAAAATGATAAGGAGTCAATATATTTAAAAAATGGAATCATTCATCAAACTACTGCCCCTTACACAGCTCAATCAAATAGAATTGCAAAAAGGAAAACCGAACATTGAAGGAAATGATGAATGCCTTATTAATAAGTTCTGATTTAATGCAAAGCTGGTTGGGGGAAACTATCCTTACAGCAAAAAAAATACTCAATAGAGTACCCCACAGCAAAACGCAATTTATTCCATATGAGAAATGGAAAGAAAGAAAACCCAACTTAAAATATTTCAAAGTGTGGGGGTGCTTAGTCAAAGTCCAAGTTCCTAAACCCAAGAGAATCAAGATAGGACCTAAGACTGTGAATTGTATTTTTATTAGATATGTTACAAACAGTAAAGCATATCGATTTTTAGTTCACAAATTCGATCATCCCGATATTCATAATAATACGATAATAGAATCAGATAATATTGAATTCTTTGAAAATATTTATCCATATAAAATGAATAGTGAGTCGTCAAGCGAAAGAACTAAACGACCTCGGGAAGAACCAAAGGAAAGTACTCCTGATGAAGAGAATCCAAGACGTAATAAATGTCAAAGGACATCTACTTCCTTTGGATCAGATTTTGTGACTTTCCTTCTTGAAAATAAGTCTCAAACGTTTAAAGAAGCTATGTCTTCCGGAGACTCAACTTTTTGAAAAGAAGCTGTCAATAGTGAGATAGAATCAATCCTAAGCAATCACACTTGAGAATTGGTTGATCTTCCTCCTGAAAATAAACCTAGCCAAATAGATCTTTAAAAAGAAATTGAAAGCTGATGGAACTATTGACAAATATAAGGCAAGACTTGTTGTCAAAGGCTATAGACAAAAGGAAGGTCTTGATTATTTTAACACATATTCACCGGTAACAAGAATAACATCTATTTGGATGTTAGTTGCATTGGCGGTTGTATATGGTCTTGAAATTCATCAAATGGATGTGAAAACAGCTTTCTTGAATGGAGAGTTGGAGGAAGAAATTTACATGGAACAACCTGAAGGTTTTGTGGTTCTGGGTAAAGAAAGAAAGGTGTGCAAACTTGTTAAGTCACTTTATGGACTAAAACAAGCACCCAAACAATGGCATGCAAAGTTTGACCAAACAATGTTGGCAAATGGATTTAAGATTAATGAGTGTGATAAATGTGTTTACATTAAGGACACTCCAAATCATAAAGTTATTATTTATTTGTATGTTGATGATATGTTGATCATCAGTAGAGACATGTCTGACATAAATGCTACCAAACGTATGTTGGCTAGAAAATTTGACATGAAAGACTTAGGAGTTGCTGACGTGATCTTAGGGATCAAAATTCATAAAACTCCTCAAGGCTTAGCATTGTCACAGTCTCATTACATTGAAACAGTACTTGACAAATTCAAGTATCTGAATTTCAATATTGCCAAGACACCAATGGACGTGAGTTTTGCACTTCAAAAGAATAAAAGTGAAAGCGATTCACAATTAGAATATGCACGAGTGTTGAAAAGTTTGATGTATATCATGAACTGTACGCGATCAGATATAGCATGTGCTATTATTAAACTAAGTCAGTACACAATTAATCCCAATCAAACTCATTGGATGGAAATGAAATGAGTTTTGAGGTATTTAAAACATACTCAAAACTATGCTTTGCATTATAACAAATATCCTGCAGTACTTGAAGGATATAGTGATGCAAATTGGATCACTGTATCATCTGAAGTTAAATCCACAAGTGGATATGTATTTACTCTTGGTGGAGGAGCAGTTTCTTGGAAGTCATCCAAACAAACGTGTATTGCTCGCTCTACAATGGAATCTGAGTTTATAGCTTTAGATAAAGATGGTCAAGAAGTTGAGTGGCTCCAAAATTTCTTAGAAGATATTCCATTCTGGCCCAAACCATTGACACCTGTATGCATACACTGTGATAGCCAAGTGACAATAGGTAGGGCAGGGAGCACAATGTATAACAAAAAATTTCGTCACATTCGACGGAGACATAACACCATTAGAAATTCTAGTGGAATTATCATGATTGACTATGTAAGGTCAAAAGATAATGTGTCGGATCTACTTACAAAAGGTCTAACTAGAGAGGTAGTTGAAAGATCATCAAGGGGAATGGGTTTAAGGCCTAAGATAAGTCATTATGGCGGTAACTCTACCCAGTATACTAGAGATCCCAAGAGCTAGGTTCAAAAAGAAAAATAAAGTTATGATTGACGGTTCAACATTATCAAATAACCCAACCCATTCTCGTGATGAAGACAATGTTCGAAATTAAGGGTAAAGCTTTCAAGGCTTAAAGCTTTTTAATGGTTTCTAAGTTTGACAGGTATGACCAAATAGTTTATCTATAAAATTAAACATTTAGAAAACACCTATGTAAGTGTGAAGTGTAAGTCGCTTCAAGGAGAATACTAGTAAAGGTCGATTCTCTAAGCACTTATGAAATAAGACAGTGTTCATGACTGAAATGAACAAAGCGGTGAGAACCATAAATGGTTAAAGGTTAGTTGTGTGACTTGTATTGTCTAGGTGTACAACAAAGTTCGACGGTTTAAAGATATCACTTCTACCGATTGATCGAGTGCATTCGATATAAGTTCACTACGAAAAGTTCAAAGGGAAACCTACTTATCCAGATGTAATTAATCTTTGCTTGTAGATCACACACTTATCCGTATATTATTTCATCTTATAGCCATTCCCCATTCATGTGGGGGATTGTTGGAGTTTAGTAATGAAAAGTGAATGATAAATGAAGGGAATAGAAATGGAGGGAAAATGAAATTTTACTTTTGCTTTTGTAAAGAGCATTTGTACCACATTGGTGGTGGAAAGGAAATTTCAAGTGTTTTTATTGAGAAACACTTCTTCATGGTATTAACGGGGTTGAGAAGAAGATAAGCCTCCCGTCGTCGTCGGCGGCGGCTCAGCTCGGCTTCGGCTTTGGCTTTGGCTTTGGCAAAGATCGATCGAGAGATTATTTTTTTGGACAAAATTTATTTGAACTTAATTATTTAAGCCAAAATTATAACCCATAATATTTCTCCACATGCGAGCCGCACATTGGCTTGTGCGAAACGCACATGAGTCGCACATCAAAGAGACACAACTTTTTGACTCACTGTTTTGTGACATGCGACGTGCACAATGGCTTGTGCGTTTCGCACGTCGTTTCGCACATCACGTCCAGTTCTGGCAGACTCACTGATTTCATATGCGGCGGATGTGCGACGCGCACTTTCTCTTGTGCGAACCGCACATCGTCCCGTCGTATCTGAAATAGTGCAACTTTTCTGAACCGTTGCTTCCTTTCTGAAGCAGTGCTTTTTGGCTATAAATATCTGATTCTTCCTCAGATATGAAGCACGAATTTAAGTACTATTTGAGTACAAGAAACACAAGTATACTTCTGTATTTCTTCTAAATTCAAGTGTGATTTACTACCGTTGAGTGGTTCGCCGATCAATAGAGTTTGAGGTACCGCTACTCTATTGATGTTAATCGTTCTATCCTGGAAGAATATATTCCATCAACCTCGGGTGCTTGAGGGGAATAATTTCCTTAAAGACACTGTGTATTCAGTGGGCTCAATTTCTTCTTCATCTTTTTTTCTTGTTTCTACTTCTTGTTTTAAATACAAATTTTATTTATCACCCAAATAACATAAATAACCAGCCAGTCCAGGAACTCCACAGTTAGTAGAAGTCTTATTCCTCCCATCAAAAAATAAGTCTCCCAATAGTCCAACCTCATCTAAAACTTTCCCCAAGCATTATCACCAAATAATAATTATAAGATAATTATAGTTTTACTATGTATAAATATAAAATCAATTAGTAATGTGTGGTCCACACTTAATGAAAAATCTAACATATCTAACTTCAGGATGAAGACTAAGAAGGGCTGTTTTATTCACTCGCTTTGAAGTTTTAGGATAAAGTGTTTTCTATTTTGAAAGCTCAAATGTACATTTTTTATTGTCAAGTTTATTTTTACTCAAGTTATACAAGTTGAAAATATGCAACTTCAAATAATTTACAAAAGGTTTGGCTGTAATTATATTCCCCTCTTTATAACTTTTGACAGATATATGAAATACCATCGTACAATGGAATGAGTTCTATTTATCTGAAAAAGAAAAAGAATCTTCTCCCTCTTTTTTTCTGTAGAGGCAAAATTCTTTCCTACTCTCAGTTATAACTCATGAAAAGCAGTAGTGATATGTAGTCATATTTTCAGTTTAATTACACCTACATAGCTAAATTAATTTAATTTATACATCTATCTAAACAATGTATTTATCATGTGTGAAAATATAAAATAGTGTAAAAAAATGTATTTGTCTTGTTAAAAGTGTATAATATGTCACTAGCTACAAAATTATCAAACTTTCTATATGATTTTCAGTTGCACTTCTCATTCAAAATCAGTGAAATCACCACTAAGCGACTTTAAATTCTATTGATAATTTACTATTTGCAATAACATTCACTCCAAATGTTTCACAAAAATCAGACTCGAAATTCACAATATTTTATTTCGTTTTCAAGATATGACTTTATGTTCTATATAAATGGGCAAAGGTATACAGCTCTTTCTTGGTTTTCTCTCAGCCTTTCTCCCTTTTTTCTTACATATCGTACGGAAAGAGTGAAAAAATACGAGCTAAACTATAATTATGGGAAAATTCGAAAAGGTCATTTTTTGGTCCATTCTCTTGCTTCTTCCTGCCATAGTATTAGGCAAAAAATGTACTTGTGATCCTGATGACGAAGAGAAAAGCAAAACCAAGACACTCTACTATAAATTGGGAGCCATCGCTTCCATTCTAATTGCCAGTGCAATTGGAGTTTGTATTCCGGTACTAGGAAAAGCAATTCCTGCCTTAAGCCCAGAGAGGACTTTTTTTTTCATAATCAAAGCTTTCGCGGCTGGTGTGATCTTATCAACGGGGTTTATACATGTGCTCCCTGAAGCATTTGATAAATTGACATCGCCATGTTTGAAAGAGCTGCACCCGTGGGGAGATTTCTCTTTCAGTGGATTTGTTGCAATGGTTTCTGCAATGGGTACTCTGATGGTGGATACTTATGCAACTTCTTATTACAATAAGAAAAAATTTAAAAATGGAGTGATGGTGGTTGGAGATGAAGAAAGAGTTATTCATGCTCACTCTCATGGTCATGTACATGGTTCAGCACCAATGATGGGTGATTCTGTTTCCGAGCTCCTTCGTTACCGAGTTATCTCTCAAGTAAGAAATTTTTGCACCATCACTACGACTTCTGTTGTAAGAAGTTACTTATCATTTAATTTAGAGAAAATGCATCAAGACCCCCCTAAAGTTGGTTGACATTTGAAAGTAGATACCTAAACTTTACGGGAGTCCTATTACCTCACTAAACAATTTTAAACTCATATTAATATATCATTTATAGCCACCTGGCATGGTGAGTGCAGCTCACTCTCTTAAGGAGAGTGACAGAGATGAACGAAAAAAATATAATATTTTTTTTATTGAAAGTATTTTCTACCTTTTTCCTTTTTATTTTCTATTCCTTTTTTTAAATTTACATCCTCTATTCAATTTTTTTTGTTTCTTCTGTCTTCTCCATTAAGTAAAAAAAATTCTTCTTTTTTGTTCAGCGGCCATGGAAATAAAGTTGTTCCTGAAAAATTAATTTGGGGGAAATACTCTTCTTGTACTGTAAAGGATTTTGAGTATGGAATTAATGAGGAAATTGAGAAAAATACTCTTCAATTTTATTCTCTATTCATAGTTTTCTCGTCGAATCGACGAAGAATGTGGAGAGTTTTTTTTTTGTCCCTAAAAATAAAAACGAAGAGGGATATAGTCACTATTAGCCATTATTTTATCCGGTGAAAAATATATTTTCCGACAACAGAGAGATGCTTCTTCGACTGTGTTGGTAGTGGATATCGCCGTTGACGTTTGATTTTTCTGATAGAAATGATGAAAAGGTGATAAAAATAAAAATAAAAGTAGAAAGGGAGATGATCTCTGTTAGCCACCATTTTATCCGGTGAAAAAGCATTTTCTGACGATGAAAAAATGACATTTTCTCTTCACTTCTATGGTTTGATTCACTACTTTTTCTATTTATATAGTATTAGTTGGTGTGAGCTTAGAGTAATGACAACTGGGTTTGTAGAAGCAACACAATTCGATGCAATGACCTTTTCTTCCTTAATTCTCTGCAACTTTCCCTTTTCTTATCCTACTTGTGATGAAGAAGGTTAAAGAGAGAGAGGAGAAGTAGGGGGGGGGGTTGAGATGTTTTTTTTTTAATTTATTAAAATATAGTCTTTTTCTTTTTCTTTTTTTCGTATTTATACATTTTAACACGTGGCAATCAGGGATTGGTGCGTGACATCACTTTTTAAAAAAAACTGAAAATTGACCGAAAATGAGGTAATAGTATTACTTTCAAATTGTTTAGTGGGGTAATAGAACCCCCGTAAAGTTTAAGTGTCTACTTCCAAATGTCGACCAACTTTAAGGGGGTCTTGATGCATTTTCTCTTTAATTTATGTTACAACTTATTACTATATATAGTTACATATGATAAAGATAGTGTTAAATATTTTTTATACTAGATGTCAATGTAAAGAGCACTTAAACTTAAACTGACAAGACGGAGTTGCTCGGATGATAAGCACTCTTCACTTCCAACTCGAAGATTGTGAGTTTGAGTCACCACGGGAGGGGTAAAAAAATTTTAAAAATAAAGTAAAGCACTTAAACCCGGTAATGATTATTTTAAAAAGTCCAAAATTTCATGATATTTTTTAAAAGGAATTTCAATTACATTGGAAATGATCAAGCAAGGAAGGGAAGGGAATGATTTTTAATTAAGAATAGACCTATATATACTAATTGTGAGAGATTCATTATTCAATAACATAATAGAAAAGAATATCTTTTTTTTTCTCCTTAGCTATACTCTGTATTTTCAAATTGAAAAATTCTCAACTTTAAATCCTAAAAATAATGTCTTTTATTTTAGTTTTTCGTTGGATTACTAATAATTCTTGAAATCTAAGGTATAAGTTTCTTTACGATCTTCAGCAATATCGTGGACAAAGACAATTTTCAATTGCAAAGAGACTCGAGATATTTTACGTTGTAGTCAGCAATATGATATCATAGACAGAGACAATTTTCCACTGATAATTCTTGTTCCATACATTTCCTTATTCTCACAGAAAAAAAGAAAAAAAAAAAGATTCACTATCACGTACGCTTTATTATTTTGTGTGAATAACGTAACATTTGTGGTGGGACATGCAGGTTTTGGAATTGGGAATAATAGTACACTCTGTGATAATAGGAGTAACTTTGGGTGCTTCTGGAAATCCCAAAATCATACGGACTCTCTTTGCTGCTTTGACTTTTCACCAATTTTTCGAAGGCATGGGGCTTGGTGGATCCATTGCTCAGGTAATTAATTACTCATTTCCTCCCAATTTATATGATATATCTTAGAATTTTGAGAGTCAATCTGAATTTAATAATATCACATAAATTAGGATAAAGAGAGTACACTACTCTTGTTTTGACTTTTGATAATGACCTGTCAAAGCAAGAATCCTAATTGATCCATTCCATTTACATTCCATTTACTGTATGAGAATTGAAAGACTACTCACCGCTAGTAATCTTGTCTAGCTTCTGACAAATTAAACTCTTAATTTGTCCATATGCGAAGTCACAAAAAGTTTGCAACCTCAAGTCAATGAGGAAGAACTGAGCGTTTAGTATTATGCATTGCAAAAATTTGGATCCCGCTCTTCTTCATTACGGGTGTGTTTGGTGGATAGGAAAATGTTTTCTTCGAAAATAAGTGATTTTCTTACTTATTTTATGATGTTTAGTTAATAAGAAGAAAATTTCGTCCCAAAAGCATTTAGGTATATAACATGGACAAATACTTTGACAAAAGACCTCGCCCCGACCTGATATCCCAACTCCCGACCCAACACGGGACCTGACTCTATAACCCCATCCAAGACCCGACCCCCAATCCCTACCTGGGATCCAACTCCTGACCCTAATTTGAAACCTAACTCCCGACCACGACATTTGACTCCTGATCCCAATCCCAGACCCGATTCTCGACCTCGACCTTGATCTGAGATCCGATCCAAACTGGAGACCCAGGACCTAGGATCTGACCTTGACTACATTGCCAGAATCCATGTTGTATATTTGAAAGAGGTTGACCTCCTTGCTTCTCTCATGGTACACTCCTCTTCCCACCGAGCCCCTTTTATCCTCGGTCCATAAAGACAAAATCAAGATTCTCTTCTTCAAGCATTAAGTTAAGGAGTTTGTCTTGGACAAGGCCCTTTCTCTCTAATACTTGAAGTTCGAAAAAAAAAATATTTTTTTAATTCGCCTTTACTAAAGAAAAAAGAGTACACTTGTACTCCGGCTAATAAGGGAAAGGTTTTTTTTCAGGACCCGACTTTTGACCTTGACACCGATCGAGGTCCCGACTCCCGACCCAAAATGGGATATAACTCTGCACCCCGACCCAACTCTTGACCCAGACCCCGACCCCGACCCAAGACCTAACTCTCGACCCCGACACCTGACTCTCTACCTCGACCCCAATCTGAGACCCGGCTCACGATCCTGACTCGAGACCTAACTCCCGACCCTGGCCCTAAACCTGACTCGAGACCCAGCTCTCGAGATTTGACTGAGACCTATGACTCGAGATTTGACCTAGACCCGGGACCAAGCTGCCAACCCTGATCGGGGACCCAACTCCGACCCCGACCCCTTACTTGGACCCAACTCCTGATCCCAGCTCCGACCCCAACTCTCGACCCCGACCGAGTCCTGACTCCTGACCTTGACCGGGGACCCGATTATCGACCTCGACGTTGACTCGAGACCCGACCTTGACCGGAGTTTGGGTCGGATCAGTAGTTGTATCGGGGTCTATGTCGGGAGTCGGGACCCGAGTCGGGGTTGTTGTTGGGAGTCAAGGTTAGGATCAAAATTAAAGTCAGGTGGTGAGATTGAAAGATACTATTGGAAAGTGTTTTCCTTACCTTAGGAAGGATACTCATTTTCCTTAGGTTTGAGGAAAATATATTTGAAAAATATTTTCTACATATTTAAGTTAATCAAATATGAGAAAATTGAAAATAAAGTTCGAAAAATGTTTTCATTCATACTAAACACACCCTACATCTTTTCTTCATTTACTCTAATGAATAGACACTTACTTTATTTACACTTCAAAAGATTTAGATTAAAGACTACTAAAAAATAGGAATTAGCGATATACAAATTCTGTACCTAAACAATAAACTGATTAGCAATAGATTATAAACAAAATCTGTTAGCTACAAACAATTCAGCAATAGACTAATACAGTAACTTATTTCATAGCTAATTCCATTTTTTGGAGATATATTTGAGTAAAGCACTTTGTAGCTTTGGCAAGAAAAATCTTTCTACAAATTCTGGACCTATTAGGATCATTACTTTCATTTTACAATTTGTACATTTATACATAAATTGTCTTTAATAAAATAAGATATACACCCAATTTTAGTGTTTTTTCTTCTGATTTTATAACTATGTTTCGTGAGTCCAGTTAATTAAGTAGTTAGGGTCGTTTGGTTGGGAACAAGTCATCCCGGGATTAGTTATTCCACCATGTATATGGGATAACTTATTCCATCACTATGGTATAAATGGTGGGATAAATAATCTTAGGACTAACTAATACCTCCAACCAAACACAAGATAAAATAATCTTGCATTTTATCCCGAGACTATTATACCTTATGCCTCACACCAAACAACCCCTTAACCCCTTACTTTTTTGTCTTAGGTAAAAAAATAAGTGTCCCTTATTGACTAGGAAGAACTCTTTTTTCCTTCTCATATTGAATTGTCTTTTATTGAGGAACTATTTGATTTTTGGATGAAAACATAAAATTAAAAGGCGTTAGATTAGTCCAATGGGATAGTGTGAGTCAGGAAATGAGAATATAACGCACCTATTCTTCAGTTGTCCAGTCTCACAAAGCATGAAATTAGAGAGAACTAATCCACTGGCTGGGCATAACAAGTCAACTTAATTATGGGATGTCAGGAAGAGCTACAATGAGCTGAACAACATGCAAAAAGCAAACATGTAGATGCAAAAACTTAAAAAATAACAATGGCAGGTTGCATATATTGTAATTAAATGGCAAGAAATTTCAGATTTTTTCAAAACAAGAAGAGAGTTGCAGGAGATATCATCAAGAAAATAGTGCAGGAGTAGGTCTACTGTAATGGAGTAATGAAGACAAATCTTGTGTGGAAACTGGAGGAGCTGAATTTTTCTATTCATAGAATAGTTCTAGCAAACATGAGTAGAGATACTCTAGTGTATATTTAGATGAGCAAAAAAAAATTCTTTTGTTTACCACCCCAAAAATAACATTTAACTTAGATATAATGCTAGTAGTTTTTTCCTTTGTACTTTATGTACTTGTCGTTTGTAGTTGGTTTAGAGTTGAGTTATGCACGTATTAAATTTTGTATAAGTAATACCACATTTGGTTGCTAGTTAAAAGGTAAATTATTTATGTATAAAATTCATACAGTGTTTGGTTGCAATTTACAGTCCGCATAACTAATACATGTATAATTTATGACGGAATCTATGTATTATCTTATGCATGATAGAATGTGGAATAAGTAATACATGTATAACTAATACATGAATAACTAATCCCTGCATAAATAATACGTAGATTCCCTCATAATTAATCTCTACATTACTAATATATGCATAACTCTAACCATCTACCAAATGACCCCTTAATGAATTCATGTTAATATGTTATCAACATTGACAGTTCAATTTATTTATTTTTTGCCATTTTGCAGGCAAAATTCAAGTCCCGGACAGTAGTTATAATGACTTTATTTTTCTCTGTCACAACTCCAATCGGAATAGCAATTGGACTAGTAATAACAAAAGGTTACCATAAAAATGATAAAAAGGCTCTCATTGTGGAAGGAATATTCAATTCAGCTTCAGCTGGTATCTTAATTTATATGGCACTTGTTGATTTATTAGCCGCCGATTTTATGCATCCAAGAATGCAAGGCAATGGAAAGCTTCAATTAGGGGCTAATATTTCACTTCTTCTTGGTGCTGGACTCATGTCTGTCCTAGCCGTATGGGCTTAATTGATCAACACAAATTATTATCACTTTCACATTTTTATTTTCACTGCATCTTCGTTTAGCAGTCAGCTATATAAAATATGACATGTAAATCTTCTTATATTATATGACATCTTATTGATATATTTTATTTACACATAATATTTTGCTTTCTTATGTGCCTAATGTGCTTTGGAAGGTGTTGATTGAGATCAACTTTTGAATGACACTAGCAAAATCAGTTTCTAGAAGAATTCTCCTCACGCTCTATTACCATGGCCCGTATTGAGCACGGTCCCAACACGTGGTGCCAAGAATTGCAACGGAAAGAAGCACCAACTAAATTAGCGTTAATTCATTAAAAAATAACATCAACCTTATATAGGTTCAGTCGAAGAGTTCAGAACAATTAAGGTAAAATGCTATAAAGGCAAACTTTTTGTTTAAACAATAACATATAAATTAGAACATAGTAGCATCGTTACTTGATATTAAATCAAAAAAAAAAAAAAAAATCATTTTGTACATAGATAAGTAAAAGACATTTCTTTATACACTGATAAGAATTTTTTTTTGAAAATACACAGATAATTAAGAGCCTAAAATGAGTATCATATTCAGAAGATGAAGTTTATTCAATATTTACATGGAAGAATCAAATTTTGTTCGGTAAATACCAGTGATAAGTTTTTACTTTTGCATATGGGGAGACTTTTGCCACTTCTACATTCACACGAGAAACTAGAGAAGAATTGGCAAGGGAGTCACTTTGAAAATTTATTTTGCAAAAAAGACACTAATTTTTTTTTAAATTTAATTTTTATGATTTCAAATCTGAAAAGTGAAATAGAGTGGGGTCAGTGTCCTTTTTAACATTTCATAAACTTTGATAACTCCTTTAAAATACATTTAGATCCCTCACACTTATCCTAAAATATACACAAACTCATTTATCTCTCTTCTACACTCTTCACTCTCTCTTTTTCAAACTCTAAATCTTTTCATTCAATTTATCTTCTCCTTCAATCTCGAAGCTCTCTATTTGTCGTTATCAAAATATTTTATTTTCTGATTTCCTGATTTCAAGCATTTTGAGCTCCTCGATACAACAGCCTGGCATTCTTTTGAGCAGGTCACTTCTATGTGACCAACCCCTGAATTTCTCTGCAGAGTGGGTGTTCCATATGGCATTGGACCGCTCACACCAACATTGTTAGAAGCAATTGTGGTCAACGCCTTTTGCAACTCCAACACTCTTTTGTCTTGCGTGGCCATGTGACCCATTATATTTGAACTTTTATTGGCGACTAAGATCTATAGAGCATCTTAAAGGTCATTAATGTCTGTCTGATCCTATCTCTCTTCTAGTTTTCATGATATCCAGACTATGTTCTTTAGGTTAGTCTCAGTCCCAGTGGCAACGAAAGTCAGCCCTTCCAGAAGATCTGTATGATCTAGGGTCTCGCTAAAGAATCGTGCATCAGTTGCATTTTCATTATTTTGTTTTATGTTTTTCATGAGTGATTCTTATAAAATAAACAAATTCAAGCTAATAAGAAGGCAGAGTAGTGAGTTAAACCAATACACAACTGTACTCGCCCCATGGTTGGCACCAAATTATCTATCGAGAAAATTATATAGTTAAATTTATTATGAGATCAAGGACACACATCTTGATTTAAATTATTGAATTTGTGTATTATCAATTAAATATGTTTGTAAATTAGTTAAGTAGAACAGTAAAGAAAGTTAAGTGGATCAAAGAAAGTAGTAGAGCTTCAATGATTGATGTTTGCACCGGATTCAGAGACGTTAGATTGTAGCCAGCCTCAGATCCAAAGATATATTCGTATAGAAATGCTTGAGAGTTAAGACTTAGTAAAAAATAAAAATCTTGAAACACAAGAATATCAATACATTGCTTCTGTATTGCTTAGAATCCAACCTTTTTACAAGTGTATTAAGACTACTATTATGGACAACAAAAATAATACATCAACCAATACAAATATTCCACTTGATCCTTAAAGTATTATGCCCGATAACAATATTTCGCATGGGAATACTGACCCATGCCACCTAATATTCCTCTGTTGATGGTAGGGTCTCGTATGTACATATCTGATATATCTTTCCTTTCGCTATATCATCGAGACACAAGTCCCTCTCTAACACCGGGCCACCGGTTTTCACTTACTTCGCAATGACGATCATCTTGTGATATCGGTAATGACTCCAGGACGAGTTCATCGAACATCTCTTTGTACCGAGCACTTTATTATAGAAACTTGATGGATATACTTTGTCTAACCAATGTGCCATGTTTTCATATGCGCTCTTCCGCGTAAATTTACAGCATTATATATGTTGGGGTTTAGTAATGAAAAAGTGAATGAAAAATGGAGGGAATCGAAATAGAGGAAAAATGAAATTTTGCTTTTCCTTTTGTAAAGAGCATTTGTACCACATTGGTGGTGAAAAAGAAATTTCAAGTGTTTATATTGAGAAACATTCCCTTATGGTCTTAAAGCGGTTGAGAAGAAGACAAGCCTCGCGCCGTCATCGTCGCTCGCTCGACTCGGCTTTGGCTTTGGCTTTAGATTTTTCAAAGATCGATCGAGATATTATCTTTTTAGATAAATTTTATTTAAACTTAATTTTTTAAACTAAAATTCTAACCTCGAATATTTCTCCATGTGCGAAATGCACACGAATCGCACGTCGAAAGGTTGCGCCCTTTCGACTCACTGTTATGTGACATGCGATGAGACATGCAATCCGCACAATGTCATGTGCATTTCGCATGTCATCTCGCACATCACGGCCAATTTGGTGGTCTCACTGATTTCATGTGCGACGCGCACTTTCTCATGTGCAAAGCGTACGTCGTCCCGTTGTATCCAAAATAGTGTAACTTTTCTGAATCTTTGCTTCCTTTCTGAAGCAGTGCTTTTTGGCTATAAATATTTGATTCTTCCTCAAATATGAAACAGGAATTTAAGTACTATTTGAGTACAAGAAACATAAGTATACTTCTACATTTTTCTTCTAAATTCAAGTATGATTTACTACCATTGAGTGGTTCACCGATCAATAAAATCTGAGGTACCGCTATTCTATTGATGCTTAATCATTCTATTTTGGGAGGATATCACTACTAAAAATAGCTCAAAAAGCGACGGACAGAAAAGCGACGGACAATGTCGCTCCAAAAGAGCGACGGCAAAAGCGACGATATCCGTCGTTTTTCTCATTTTTTTAATTTATATTTATTTTTTTGCAAAAGCAACGGACCGCGTCATTTATTCCGTCGCTTTTTTCCACAGATTTTTGCGCCAATATCATTTACATATAATTTATATTTATTTTTTAATAAAAGCAACGGACAGCGTCGCAATTATAAAAAATAATTTTTAAAATAACGATGTTGTCCGTCGCTTTTGCAAAATTTTAATTTTTTAATATATAAATAACAATAATATCTTAAAAACTAATAAAATTTAATTTTCTTAAAATTGCGACAAACAGCGTGGTTTTGTCCGTCGCTTTTTAATCAACATCCAGTCAAACTTTAAATGAAAAAAGCGACGGACAAAAATAACGATGTTCGTCGCTTTTTTTAATTACAGACCCAGATCGAGTCTTTTCTTCCATTTTTTCTTCTCTCTTCCTCACATCTCTCCGGTGATTTCTCCTCCTCCACAGCTTGTTGCCGCCACCGCCGTTATTGAAGTCCACCGCCGCCATGCCTTCCTTCTCCTCCTCCTCCTCCCCCACCAGTCTATTACCACCACCACCTTGTTGAATAGTCAATATTAGGGTTAGTTTTTAATTTTTAATCTTAAATTAATTATAGTCTTGGTTGAATATTGTTAGTTTTAGGTTGAATATTATTAGTTTTGGGTTGAATTATATTGCTAGTTTTCTTGAAATTCTTGATTGTTAGGGTTAATTTATTGAATGTTAGTGTTAAATTTCTTGAATGTTAGTGTCACGATCCAGACCGCCATGAGTGGCACCCACCCAACCCCCGGGTGAGCGAACCATCAACGACCCTAAACTTAACCGTTCTAACAGCTCAAAACCAATGCAGATAAAATAAACTAGCATAAATACTAAATCAACCAAACTATTATAAATATCCTACAGAAATTTCCTCCCTAGAACCTGAAAGTCATCGTATCAAAACGCTACCAAAAATCTAGAATGTGGGGATGCAACCCCAATATAAGAAATAGTCTAAGCCCGAAACAAGTGGGCTACAACATAAACAGATAGAAATCAAGGTAGCTCGACCGAAGCAGCTCACTCTTGACATCTGGAAACGCTGGGACTACAAGTGAGGTCGCGTGTCAGCCGCTGGAAGATTGCATGTACTCACAAAAAAATGCAAGTGCATAATCAGTACACAACCACCGTGTACTGGTAGGATCATCAGCTAGTTCTAAATAAACAGCATATGAATAGTACAAAAATCAAGTAAGAGTACAGAAACATGTAATAAGCCAACAGATATCCCTAGGCTACAAGTCTCTTCCTAGCTTGTACCCACATGTAATCCACCTTTACAAACACGATCAACAATCAACTATAACTAACCAACATCCTCTTTTTATATAGCCCAGACCCACCCTAGAATCCCCTCTAAACAACACATAAGTGTTAATATGCAACCCGGTCTACACCAAGACCAAACTCACGAATCAATATAATGATAACCTGGCCTCTCAAGGACCATATGCACAATCAGAATTCATAAACACATCCCGGTCCACTATGACAACCATTATTAAAAATGCAGCAATATAATAAAGTAAACCTGTACCTGGCGTGGTACCCGAGCCAACTAGTTAGTATCCCATACCAGTCGTGGTACCTGAGTCAACCGTTAGTATTCCCGTACTAGGCGTGGTACCCGAGCCAACCGTTAGTATACCCATACCAGATGTGGTACCCGAGCTAACTGAATGTCACATAAATCCACAGTCACAAATAATGAACAATCAACACTTGTAAACCAACAAGCAATAACACCTAGCTCATTTCACAAGATGGATAACAGGACCCTTAGACATTCTTAAACCATTCCCTAAGCAATGCAACTCGTACAAATACTTAAACAAAAGTATACAAACATACGATGCATACATGAATCAATAACCATCACTTACCTCGAATTAGTCAAAAGCTCTACTCAGTCGGAGCTTTCCCATTTTCCAAAGTTCTTGCCGGTTTTTAGTCTAAAATAATACACAATAACCAAGATTCATTTTTTATAGCCTACAATTTACCCGGATTATGCAAAATCCTAAACCCCAAGCCACCCATGATCATTTCACCAATTTTCCTGGGATTTCCCATCAATCATTTTCACCGGCAATAACAAAAGTCGCAAACTATATTGGATTAGCACATTTCTAAGGTAACTTTAGTGGCTATAGTAAATGCCGCTAAAGAAATTATTTTTAGCGGCAATAAATAGGTCTTTATCGGCATTCAAAATAAATGCCACTAGAGGATTTAGCGACATTGGAAGCAATGGCATTTAATCAATTGCCGGTAAATATTTTTGCGACAATAAATATTGCAGCTAAGAGAAATATCTATTACCACTAAAAGCCTCTTTTGGTGTAGTGAACGTTCACATAACAATTATGAACTCCTAAATTGGAATTACAGTTCAATCAATACACGATTTAATGAGTTAAAGACATATAAATAAACAAGAATTTTTTTTTTCGATTCAGTTTCCTCCACCAATGCGAACCTTAGTTAGATTCAGACATGCTATATTTTTTTAGTTATTGGGAGAGCTCAAGTTCTCTCTTTCGAATTCATAAAATAACTGACAATTTTTTTTTTCTTTTAAAAATATATAGGAGTGAAACAATCAACGTATTGATCTTGAAACACCCAATGAATTTTTCTAATGTATCATTTCTTGGTCCAATGGAATTCATAGGCATAGGAAAAACCCTATCAAATGGATATTTTTTCTTTCGATTTTGTTGGGTTCTTGTATGTTTTGATGATTGACAAAACAGTGGAACACATACATTAACCTGTTCTTATTACTTGTTCTATCACGCAGAGTCCAACTTGCATCAAGATTCTTTGAAATGAAGGAGTCTCAAGTAGAAATGACCTCAAAGTCTGCACAAAGTACGAACTAGATAAGAGTCTACACATGATAATGAGTATACATATGAATAGACCAAGGAAATCCAAGTAAGAAGATAGTTCTTGTGGAGTTAGAAGTCTACTTGCATGAAAAGAGAGTCCAAGAAAGAAGAGACATCTTGTGGAGCTAGAAGTCTACTTGCATGAGAACTCAAACTCTGCACAAAGCAAGAATCAGAGTTATTGTTTGACTAGAACACTCAAGAAGAGAGTCCAAGAAGCATGAGAGTCCTTATAGAGTTAAAAGTCTACTTGGTTGAGAAGATCAATTAGTTATAAATACTCAAGGACTTCCAAAACAAAATTCATGCACTTATACTGAGAGAAAAAAGGTAGAACACGAGCAAATAAGCAAGAACAATATTTGAGAGAGTTCTGCGTAGCTTTCCAAGTGCTGCCAGTTCGAAGAACCAGATTAAAGAACCAGATCGAAGAACCTGTTCCACATGAATAAACTTTACAGTTCTTGAGTCTAGTTTTGAGTATTGATTAAATTGAGTTGTAATCTTCATGCTTTCTTAGTACCAGTGTGTTATAAGTTGGTTTAGGATTTTAGTCTTCAAGTTGGGATAACTCGAAGACTTGGAAATACAAGCCTTGGGAGACTTGTATGTTTTTAGGAATTAGAGTTAGTTCCTAGGGTTGCAAGAGTTCTGTAATCTAATTTTCAAGTTGGAGAACTTGAAGTGGGGTTCAATAGTCTGGGGAGATTGTTGAAAAATAGGAATTAGAGTTTATAATTACTTAGGTTACAGAGTTTGTAATCATTTGTTGAGAGACTCATTATGTTTAGTGAAGTTGGGGTTAAATCCTGTAGAGGTACATGTCGTAATTTTTTACACCTTTTGTGAGTCGGGTGTTTTTTCCACATAAAACTATTGTTTTTATTACTTACTGCCTTTACAACTTCTGTTGGACCTCGTCAGGCAACCCGTTTCACTCATGTGTAACTCGTAAGTAAAAATCATTAAAATATCAGATCGTGTAGAATAACAATTGGTATCAGAGCGAGTATCTTATTTAAAGGCTAACACCTTAAGATTAGATCCAGAAAATGAATTCTGCACCATCAATTGGACATTGTGAAGGACAATCCACCACCAGGCCTCCTCTTTTCAATGGATCTCACTTCATCTGGTGGAAGGCTCCTATGGAGGACTTCATTCAGGCTGAAGACCATGAGCTATGAGATAGAATCACTGAGGGTCCCAAAATCCCTATGAAAACAGTTGAAGGTGAGAAGGTGAAAAAAGTGAGAAGTGAATTTACTCCAGAGGATCTCATCTCCCTCAAGAAAAATGCAAAGGCCAGAAATATTTTTGTTTGTGGAATAGGTCCTGATGAATATAACAGGGTCTCAAGTTGTACCACTGCCAAGTAAATCTGGGATGCACTAGTGAATGCTCATGAAGGAATAAGTCAAGTAAGAAAGTTCAAGATTGCAATGCTATTCACTGAATATGAGACATTCAAAATGGAGAATGATGAGACATTGCAGAAAATGATTACTCGACTGGCTACTTTGATAAATAAATTATCATCATTAGGAAAGGTACTAATAACTGAAGAACAAGTTGATAAGGTCTTAAGGATCTTACCAAAAGTAATCTGGGATATAAAAGTTACTGCTATAAGAGAAGCAAAAGACATTACCATGATGACTCTTGACGAATTAGTGGGAAATCTGAAGACTTAAGAGATGAACATGGACAACTTTAAAAGGGTTGAAAGTGGATACAAATCACTGGCCTTTAAGGCTTCTAATGGTGAGTACTCTGATTTAGATGAAGAACAGGTTGCATTCATCATCAAAAATTTCAAAAAGTTCTTCAAGAAGGAAAATGACTACGAGAGGAAAGGAACAGGTAACAAAACCCGGCCCAATGAGAAACCTCAGCTTGAATGCTTCAAGTGTGGAAAGATGGATCACATGATCAAGGAGTATCCATTATGGGAAATTGAGTGGAAAAGGGAAAGGGCTGAAAAAGAGGCAAAGTAGTTCATACTCCAGGGGCCAGAATCAGTAGGCATACCCAGCCCGTCCTATTCATTCAGCTCTGCTAGCTGCTACAGGTGGTCATCAGGGAGCTCATAATCAGTCTTCAGCTCCTAGAGGCCAGGGAGCATCTTATACATTAGCTAGCAGGCCTACACTTGACCGTGGTTGCTTCCGTTATGGTGATCTGGGCCACTTTAAGAGGGAGTGCCTACTCAGACAAACAGGTAATCAGGGTCAGCAACAGTTTAGAGCGGTGGTCTCAGCAGGTAGATGAGGTAATGCTAGAGATCGTCCATAAGGTGGTCGAGGAAACTTTCAGGGAGGCCGGGGTGATCATTTTTATGGATACATTTAGGGAATTAAAATTGCATGATCATAATATAGAAGAATTAACAACAACCAAGAACTTCTACCCTTAGAATCCCCCTTTTTCCCTGGATTCTACCATTTTTAGGTCATTCAAAACCTATCCCCAAGTCTACCTCTAGCAATTCTATAGTGTAGGAAAGATAGTATAGAATTTGGGGAGTAGAATCCTTACCTTTAGGATGAAAAATGGTGTAAAACGGATGGAAATCTCCCAAAATCGCCCTCTTCTTCTCCCAAAATGTCTTGAAGAAAACTGAACTATTTTGGGGAAGTTTCTGCATTAAATCCCATCGCACTCCGCTATAGCGGTACCGCCGTAGCAGAGTCATCCGCTATAACGGAGGCTGATCGATATGGACTTCTGCTGTAGCGGTATTTTTTCTACTACGGTTGAGGTCGCTATGGCCAACGGCGGTTGAAACAAGACAGAAAGTCGTAAAGTCCCTCAAATTTCCCTATTTTACAACACACTCGATTTCCCAAATGTTCTGGAACAACCCCTTCACATAAACCTCGATACCGGGAGTTCTACTTACCCAAATTCGATTTCAAAAAGTCCTTCGGACTCCTTTATGTCTTAGCTACAAGGAAAACTAGCTCAAAACTAGATACGTTACCTAATCCTTACCTGAATTTCCCTAGACCATACCTCACTCCAAAACCAGCTGAGACTAGCCTAGCCAGAATTTTCAACTCCCAAACCTGGAAGTTTCCTGACTCAAAACTTGGCACAAAAAGTTTACCCTTAATGATGAACCCAGTCATTACAATAGATACTAATTTATCCATCGTTCATTCCCAAAATATCCAACCCAAAATTAGAGAAACAAAGAGAGGAAAATGTAGTACCTGAATCCTCAAACAAGAGAGGGTACTTGTCCCGCATGTCCTTCTCGATTTTCCAAGTGGATTTCTCAACTGGATGATGCTTCTATTAAACCTTTACCATACTAAATCACCCTTGTCCTTAATTTCTGGACATCCCAATCAAGAATCAAAACTGGTTCCTCTTCATAGCGAATGTCCTTATCAAATAACACTTCATCCCACTTTATGATGTAGTCCCCATCCCCACGGTATTGCCTTAGCATGGATACATGAAACACCATATGGACATCCGAAAAACTGGGCGATAGTGCTAACTTGTAAGCCACTGGCCCTACAATCTCAAGAATCTCGAATGGACCGATGAACCGAGGGCTGAGCTTGTCTTTCTTACCAAAATGCATAACCCCTTTCATTGGTGATACCTTAAATAGTACTTGTTCACCAATCTGGAAATCCATATCCCTAACCTTGCGATCCGAATATTCCTTTTTCCTGCTTTGGGCCGCTAGCAACTTGGTCTGAATGCCTCTCACCTTTTCTTGTGCTTCCCTTACCAAGTCCATGCCCAAAGGCTTTACATCGCCTTCCTTAAACCACCCTATAGGTGACCTACAACTCCTCCTATATAGTGCCTCGAATGGTGCCATGTTGATACTGGAGTGGTAGCTATTGTTGTATGCGAACTCACACAATGGCAGAAACTAGTCCCAATGACCTCCGAAGTCAATCACACATGCTCTCAGCATGTCTTCCAATACCTGAATCGTTCTCTCCGACTGACCATCAGTCTGAGAATGGAAGGTTGTACTAAAAGTGAGATGTGTACCCAACTCTTCATGTAACTTACCCCAAAACTTAGAGGTAAACTGTGTACCCCTATCTGAAATAATAGACAGTGGTACCCCATGCAATCTCACGAACTCCTTCACGTAGATCTTAGCCAATTGTTGCGAATTGAAATCCATCTTGGCCGGAATAAAATGAACTGACTTGGTCAGTCTGTCAACAATGACACAAATAGAGTCATACTTTCCCAAAGTCTTGGGAAGACCCACCACGAAATCCATGGCTATTATCTCCCACCTCCTCTGGAATGGGCATTATCTGAAGTAGCCCTGCAGGTTTTTGGTGCTCATACTTTACTTGCTGGCAATTCTGACACCTGGACACAAAATCAGCTATGTACCTTTTCATTCTGGGCCACCATTAAAGTTGTCTCAAATTCTTGTACATTTTGGTTACGCCCGGATGAATCGAATACCGCGAACCATGAGCTTCTGCCAAGATTTTTTTAATTATATCATCAAACCAAGAAATACAAATCCTCCCTCTGAAGTTCGTTACCCCGCCAGCATCCAACGTGGCGTCCCTGTACTCTCCGGATATCACCTTACTTCGAAGCTTATTCAGTTGCGGATCCTAAAACTGTTTGGCCTTTATCCCTTCTATAAAAGGGACTTTGACCTCAATACTGGCCAATACCCCACCTTATTCTGAAATACCCAAGTTCACAAACTTAGATTCCAATGCCTGAATCTCCTTTGCAAGTGGTCGTTTGGACACCCCCAAACAAGCCAAACTGCCCATGCTAACTATTTTCCAGCTCAATGCATCTACCACCATATTAGCCTCACCTGGATGGTACTGAATGGTCATATCATAGTCCTTCAACAAATCCATCCACCTTCTCTGCCTCAGGTTCAAGTCTTTCTAAGTGAAGACATGTTGCAAACTGTGATAGTCAGTAAACACCTCACACTTGATACCATAGAGATAATGTTTCCAAATCTTGAGTGCAAATACCACCGCTGCCAACTCTAAATCATGAGTCAGATAGTTTCTCTCATGTACCTTCAAATGCCTAGAATCACAAGCTATTACATTCCTATCCTACATCAACACAGCACCCAAACCATAATGTGAAGCATCACAATAAATAATAAAGTCCTTACCTTCAACCGGCAAACACAAAATAGGAGCCGTGGTTAGAAGTGTCTTGAGCTTTTGGAAGCTCTCCTCGCACTTGTCAGACCACACAAATGGTACATTTTTCTATGTCAGCCTTGTCAAGTGAGTAGCAATAGACGCAAAATCCTTGACAAACCTCTGGTAGTAACCTGCGAGTCCAACAAAACTCCTCACCTCGGTCACAGAGCTAGGCCGAGCCCAACTCTTGACTGCCTTGATCTTCTGGGGATCTACCATCACCCCCTTTTCTGACACTACATGCCCCAAAAATGCGACTGAAGTCCACCAAAATTCACACTTGGAGAACTTCACATAAAGGTTTTGGTGTCTCAATATCTCTAACACAACTCGGAGATGTTCAGCATGCTCTTCTCTACTCTTGGAGTAGATTAAAATATTATCAATAATTACAATGACCAATGAATCCAAGTAAGACTTAAACACCTCATTCATCAAACTCATGAATGTTGCCGGCGCATTAGTCAACCCAAACGACATCACTAGAAACTCATAATTCCCATACCGAGTCTGAAAGACAGTCTTAGGAATGTCCTCGGGCCAAATCTTTAACTGATGGTACCCTGACCTCAAATCAATTATTGAGAACACAGATGCACCCTGTAACTGGTCAAATAGATCATCAATACGGGGTAAAGGGTACTTATTCCGGATGGTAACCTTGTTCAATTGCCTGTAGTCTATGCACATCCGTATACTATCATCCTTCTTCTTCACAAACAATACCAGAGCACCCCAAGGCAAAGCACTGGGATAGATAAATCCTTTGTCTAGGAGTTCCTAAAACTGAGTCTTAAGTTCCACTAACTCTGTCGGAGCCATACGATATAGAGGAATAGAAATTGGGTGAGTGCCCGGCTCCAAGTTAATACAGAAGTCGATATCCTTGTCTGGAGGCATACCAGACAAATACGCTGGAAACACCTCTCAAAACTCTGAAACTACTGGAACTGACTCAATAGATGGGGACTCCACACTATCATCCCAGAGATGAGCTAAAAAGGCCAGACACCCTCTTCCCACTAGCTTCCTAGCCTGAATGGACGAGATGATCTTAACTGGCTTAGACCTATACACACCTTCCCACTCTAGCCTATCCTTACCCGGAATCTCTAGAGCCACCATCTTGGTGTTACAGTTCATCACAGCATGATAAGGGGATAACCAAGTCATGCTCAAAATGATATAAGAGTCAACCATATCCAGAATTACCAAGTCTACCCAAGTATGCAACCCCACAAATACAAAAGAACAACTACGATAAAATTAAGTCACAATCACGAACTCTCCAACCGAGGTAGAAACATGGATAGGGGAATCAAGGCTATCACAAATCAAATCCAGACCCATAGCAAATTTTACAGACACATATGAATATGTAAAACTTGAGTCAAAAATTACCGAAGCTATCCTATCACAGACAAGAATAGTACATGTGATCACTGCGTCTGATGCCTCAGCCACGGACCTTTCTAGAAATGTGTAACACTGAGCCCGGTCATCAATCCGAGCTACTTTCTTGGCTGGCTGTGCCGCACCCTGGCCCGCTCTATCGTTCCCTCTGTCTCCCTGGCCTCCCTGAAAGTTACCCCACCCACCCTGTGGACGACCTCTAGCATAACCACCTTTACCTATCGGGACCACAGCCTTAGACTGCTGTTGAACCTGATTACCACAACCTTAGACTATTGTTGAACCTGATTACCAGTCTGCCTGTGAGGGAACTCCCTCTTAAAGTGGCCCAGATCACCACAATAAAAGCAACCACGATCAAGTGTAGGCCTGCTGACAGATGTGTAAGAAGCTCCCTGGCCTCTAGGAGCTGAAAACTGTTGATTAGCTCCCGGACGACCACCTATAGCAGCTGGCAGAGCTGACTGAATAGGATGGGCTGAGTATATCTGCTGATTTTATCCCCTGGAGTACGAACCACTATAATTTCCCTCATTTCGAGGATTCTTGGCTAACACTTTAGCCTGCCCCGCTTTCTTGACCCCTTCAAGTATCTTGACATAATCCGTCACTTCATTGAATCCTTTCCCTGATAAAGTGATGTGCACAGATGATATCTGAAGCTCAGTATTCAAATCCTTCACAAACAATCAAACTCGCTCCTCCTCGGAATCAAACAACTGTGTAGAAAAATGAGACAAAGCATGAAACTTAGCCTCATAAGCAGAGACCGACATGCTACCTTGTTCCAAATTCAAGAACTCATCCTTTTTTCTATCTCTCAAAGTACGGGGTACATACTTCTCTAAAAAGAGAGCGTGAAACTGCTCCCAAGTCAGTGGGGGCAAATCAGATGATCGACATTCCACATGAGATCTCCACCACTACTTGGCATCACCCTGCAGCTGAAATGTGACGAACTCAACCCCATGTTGTTGCACAATGCCCAGCTTATGCAGCCTCTCATGGCAATCCAATATGAACTATTAAGCATCTTCCCTATCAGCACCCTAAAACGTAGGAGGTTTCAGCTTAAGAAACTTGGTTAGCATCTTATGTTCATTTCCTGTCATTATAGGGCCTAGCATTGGACTGAAGAAATCACCGGTGCCTGAAGCTGCATCCATCCTAGGAGCCGTAGTGACTGCTGGCTGAGTGCCCAGAGCCTGATTTGCAACACCTGCAGGGGTTGCTCTGGCACCAACCAAACCACTCAAGAAGTTCTAAGCCTGTTGAAATGCTTCGGGCATCATAGAGGGAAGGCCTGCACCTCCAGCCGGTGCTACCTCCGCTTGCGCCCCATCGTCCTCCACAATAACTTCCACATCTTCGACAACATGTTCCTGAGGTGGAGGAGGGGTTGCTTCTCACACTCATGTAGTAGTTTGAGCTACATCCTTGGTGGGTGTGGCTCTACCTCGACCTCTGCCCCTACCCCTGCCTCTACCTCTGACATCCGAGCTCGCTGATAGAACCGCTGCTCTAGCTCCACCGTTTCTTGTGTTAACCATCTATGGACAGAAGAGTGAACGAAATCAAATATCAATTTATATAACCAGATACCAATTGGAATCAAGTTATAACATGAAGGAATAAAGAAGAGATAGTTTTTCCTAAAGTCCCATAGCCTCTCGAAGAAAAGTACGGACGTCTCCGCACGGTTCCGCAAGACTCTACTAGACCTATTTTGGTACGATGAGATCAATGAACCTAGGGATCTGATATCATCTTTGTCATGACCCAGACCATCATGAGTGAAACCCACCCAACCCTCGAGTGAGCGAACCATCAACGACCCTGAACTTAACCATTCTAACAGCACAAAACCAATGCAGATAAAATAAACTAGCATGAGATCAATGAACCTAGGGATCTGATACCATCTTTGTCATGACCCAGACCACCATGAGTGAAACCCACCCAACCCTCGAGTGAGCGAACCATCAATGACCCTGAACTTAACCATTCTAACAGCACAAAACCAATGCAGATAAAATAAACTAGCATAAATACTAAATCAACCAAACTATTATAAATATCCTGCAGAAATTCCCTCCCTAGAACCTGAAAGTCATCGTACCAAAATGCTACTAAAAATATAGAATGTGGGGATGCCACCCCAATATAAGAAATAGTCTAAGCCTGAAACAAGTGGGCTACAATATAAACATATAGAAATCAAGGCTACAATTGGAATCAAGTTATAACATGAAGGAATAAAGAAGAGATAGTTTTTCCTAAAGTCCCATAGCCTCTCGAAGAAAAGTACGGACATCTCCGCACAGTTCTGCAAGACTCTACTAGACCTATTTTGGTACGATGAGATCAATGAACCTAGGGATCTGATACCATCTTTGTCATGACCCAGACCACCATGAGTGAAACCCACCCAACCCTCGAGTGAGCGAACCATCAATGACCCTGAACTTAACCATTCTAACAGCACAAAACCAATGCAGATAAAATAAACTAGCATAAATACTAAATCAACCAAACTATTATAAATATCCTGCAGAAATTCCCTCCCTAGAACCTGAAAGTCATCGTACCAAAATGCTACTAAAAATATAGAATGTGGGGATGCCACCCCAATATAAGAAATAGTCTAAGCCTGAAACAAGTGGGCTACAATATAAACATATAGAAATCAAGGCAGCTCGACCAAAGCAGCTCGACCGAAGCAGCTCACCCTTGACGTCTGGAAGTGCTAGGACTATAGGTGAGGTCGCGTGTCAGCCGCTGGAAGATTGCCTATACTCACAAAAAAAATTCAAGTGCAGTATCAGTACACAACTACCGTGTACTGGTAGGATCATCAGCCAGTTCCAAATAATCAGCATATGAATAGTACAAAAATCAAGTAAGAGTACAGAAAATATGTAATAAGCCAACAGATATCCTTAGGCTACAAGTCTCTTCCTAGCTTGTACCCACATGTAATACACCTTTACAACCACAATCAGTAATCAACTATAACCAACCAACATCCCTTTTTTATATAGCCCGAACCCACCCTAGGATACCCTCTAAACAACACCTAAGTGTTAACGTACAACCCTGTCTACACCAAGACCAAACTCATGAATCAATACAACGATAACCCGGCCTCTCAAGGAATATATGCACAATCAGAATTCATAAACACAACCCGGTCCACTAAGGGAACCATTATTAAAAATGCTGCAATACAATAAAGTAAACTACCAGGCGTGGTACCCGAGCCAACCAGTTAGTATCCCGTACCAGGTGTGGTACCCGAGCCAACCATTAGTATTGCCATACCAGGTGTGATACTCGAGCCAATCGTTAGTATACCCGAACCAGGCGTGGTACCCGAGTCAACCGAATGTCACATAAATCCACAGTCACAAACAATGAATAATCAACACTTGTAAACCAACAAGCAATAACACCTAGTTCATTTCACAAGACTGATAACAGGACCCTTAGACATTCCCAAATCATTCCCTAAGCAATGCAACTCGTACAAATACTTAAACAAAAGTACACAAATATACAATGCATATAGGAATCAATAACCATCACCTACCTCGAATTAGTCAAAAGCTCTACTCAGCCGGAACTTTCCCATTTCTTGAAGTTATTGCCGGTTCTTGGTCTAAAATAATACATAATAACTAAGATTCAATCTTTATGGCCTACAATTTACCCGGATTATGCAAAATCTTAAACCCCAGGCCACCCATGATCATTCCACCCTTTTTTCCGAGCTTTCTCACTAATAATTTACCTAGTTCTACCAATACATTTAGGAATTAAAATCGCATGATCATAATATAGAAGAATTAACAACAACCAAGAACTTCTACCCTTAGAAACCCCTTTTTTCCTTGGATTCCACCATTCCTAGGTCATTCCAAACCTTTCTCCAAGTCTATCCCTAGCAATTCTATAGTGTAGGAAAGATAGTACGGAGTTTGGAGAGTAGAATCCTTACCTTTAGGATGAAAAATGGTGTAATACTGATGGAAATTGCCCAAAATCGCGCTCTTCTTCTCCCAAAATGTCTTGAAGAAAACTGAACTATTTTGGAGAAGTTTTTGCATTAAATTCCATCACAATCCGCTATAGCGGTCCGCTCCGCCATAGTGGTACTGCCGTAGCGGAGTCGTCCGCTATGACGGAAGCTGACCAACATTGACTTCCACTGTAGCGGTATTTTCTCTGCTACGGTGGAGGTCGCTATGGCAGAGTGTCAACCGATGTGACAAAAAGTCATAAAGTACCTTAAATAGCCCCATTTTACAACACACTCGATTTCTCGATGTTCCGGAATAACCCCTTCAAATCAACCTTGATACCGGGAGTTCTACTTACCAGAAATTGATTCTAAAAAGTTCCCTGGACTCTTTTATGTATTAACTATGAGGAAAATTCTCTCAAAACTAGATACGTTATCTAATCCTTACTCTAATTGCCCTAGACCATACTTCACTCTAAAACCGATCGAGAGTAGCCTAGCCCAGAATTTTCAACTCCCAAACTCGAAAGTTTTCTGACTCAAAACTTGGCACAAAAAGTTTACCCATAACGATGAACCCGGTCATTACAGTTAGGGTTAGAGTTTCTTGAATGTTAGTAAAAATTTGATATGTGAACTTTAGTTTAGGTGTTTTGGTATGAACCTTAATTAGTTTATGCTTGTTGAATATTGTTAGTTTTTGGGTTGAATATTGTTAGTTTTGGGTTGAATATTGTTAGTTTTGGATTGATTATTATTAGTTTTGGGTTGAATATTATTAGTTTTGGGTTGAATTATATTGTTAGTTTTCTTGAAATTCTTGAATGTTAGGGTTTGAATTTCTTGAATGTTAGTGAAAAAATGAT
Organism: Jaltomata sinuosa; assembly: GCA_003996215.1. Taxonomy (NCBI): domain Eukaryota; kingdom Viridiplantae; phylum Streptophyta; class Magnoliopsida; order Solanales; family Solanaceae; genus Jaltomata; species Jaltomata sinuosa. Next base: position 105,585 of record QJPP01001451.1, read on the forward strand.
ATGTGACCTTTAGTTTAGGTGTTTAGGTTATGAACCTTAATTAATTTAGGTTACTATATATATGCTTACTATTAGTTTGTGAACCTAATTAGTTTAGGTTATGAACCTTATATTGTTAGTTTTAGGTTATAATCTTGAATTAGTTTTCAACTTTAGGTTCTTGAAGGTAAGTTTTTTGAAGTTAAGTTTTTTTCTAAATGTTGTTAGTTTATATTTAGTTTTGGGTTATAATCTTGAATTAGTTTTCATCTTTAGGTTAGTGTTAGTTTTAAATTTATCTTAAAGTTAGATTTTTTTGCTATTAGTTTTTACTTTAGGTAATTAGTCTTAGTTTTGAATTTGTAATTGACTGTTATATAAACCTTAGTTTTTGATTCATATTTAATTATTTTTTTGCTATTAGTTTTGAATTTAGGTAATGTTTAATTTGTTTAAGCTATTAGTTATCAATTTAGGTTAGTGTTAGTTTATTACATTAATGTTAGTTTGTGAATCTTGAATAGTGCTTGCTAGTTTAGGCTAGTCTTGTGAACCTTAGTTTAGGTTAGTCTTGTGAATCTTAATTTAGGTTAATACTTTCTATTAATTTTGAATTTAGGTTAAAGTTAGATGTTTTTGCTATTAGTTTTCACTTTAGGTTAGTGTTAGTTTTGAATCTTTAATTGATTGTTATATGAATCTTAGTTTTTGGTTAATGTTTGATTATTTTTTTGCTATTAGTTATTAATTTAGGTTAGTGTTAGTTTATTACATTGTTAGTTTTTGAACCTTGAATAATATTTGCTAGTTTAGGTTAGTCTTGTGAACCTTAGTTTAGGTTAGTCTTGTGAACCTAAGTTTATGTTAGTCTTGTAAGTTATGTGAAAAATTGAGTGTATGTAAGTGTTATTGTTAGGAAAATGTGGATTTGAAGTTCAAATTAAAGTATTAAGAGGTGAATTTGTGAGTAATTTATGAACATATTGTATTAAGTAATTTTTCATGGAGAAAAAATACTTTTAAAATTTAACCGGATTGATAAATTTTTAGTTTAATTAGAATAATGAGAAATTTGGATAAGCTTTTGAAAAGTTGTGAATGAGAAGTAACTTGTGAATGTGTTTTAGTTTAGTTGGAATAGTGTGAAAGTTGTGTGAGTTATGTAAAAATTTGAGTGTATGTAAGTATTATTATTAGGAAAACAAAGATTTAAAGTTCAAATTGAAGTATTAAGAGGTGAAAGTAGTGTAATTTGTGAAGATATTGTATTAGGCAATTTTTCATGGAGAAAAAATATTTTCAAAATTCAACCGGATTGATAAATTTTTAGTTTAATTAGAATAATAAAAAATTCGTGTAAGTTTGTGAAAAGTAATGAATGAGAAGTAACTTGCGAATGTGTTTTGATTTAGTTAAAATAATGTAAAAGTTGTGTCAATTATGTGATAATTTGAGTGTATGTAAGTGTTATTATTAAAAAAATAAAGATTTGTAGTTTAAATTGAAGTATTAAGAGGTGAAAGTAGTGTAATTTGTGAAGATGTTGTATTAGGTGATTTTTCATGGAGAAAAAACACTTTCAAAATTCTATCGGATTGATAAATTTTTAGTTTAGTTAAAGTAATGAGAAATTCGTGTAAGCTTGTGAAAAATTGTGAATGAGAAATAACTTGTGAATGTGTTTTGGTTTAGTTGGATTAGTGTGAAAGTTGTGTGAGTTATGTGATAATTTGAGTGTATGTAAGTGTTATTGTTAGAAAAATGAGGATTTAAAGTTCAAATTGAAGTATTAAGAGGTTAAATTAGTGAGTAATTTGTGAAGATATTGTATTAGGTGATTTTTCATGGAGAAAAACACTTTCAAAATCCAATAGGATTGATAAATTTTTAGTTTAGTTGAAATAATGAGAAATTTGTGTAAGCTTGTTGAAAGTTGTGAATGAGAAGTAACTTGTGAATTTGCTTGTAAATGTGTTTTGGTTTAGTTGGAATAATACGAAAATTGTGCTAAGTTATGTGAAATTTTGAGTGTATGTAAGTAGGAAAATGAGAAATTGGATTTGAAATTAAAGTACTAAGAGATAAAATTAAGGAGTAATTTATTGGAATAATGTAAAAGTTGTATAAGCTTGTGAAAAGTTGTGAATGAGAAGGAACTTGTAATTTGATTGAGGCAATTTGATTGCAATCTTGACTCTTTTTTTCAAATACTTTATAACTTATCAAAATCCATGTTGTTGTAGTTCAAACAAACCCTAAATCAACTTCTTTTATCTTGAATTCATATGTTGACACTTTATTCATAATCTTGAACTTCTTTTAAGTTTTGAAACATTTTGTAGGTCCTTTTGGTGGATCATTTATGTGTTTAATGAATGTTTAACTTCATATTTAGTTTTTTGTTGATGTTATAGTAGCTTAATGAATATTGTGGCAGCAATTAGTATTTATTTGGGCTGTATTTGAATTAATTCTATAAAATGGCAGGTAGTGCATATTGAAAATGCAGGTTTCTGCATCTGGAAAAAATGCAGAAAAGCGATAGACAGGGACTCTTTTGTCCATCACTTTTTTGGAATTTTAAAAAAAAAATCAGAAAAAGTGAAAGACAGCGTCGCTTTTCTGGAAAAATCAATTAATTTTTTTCAGAAAAGCAATAGACAATTGAGTCCCTGTCCACCGCTTTGTTCTTCATGCTCAAGAACAAAGTGACGGATAGCGTCGCTTTTCTGAAAAAAAAAGTAAAAAAAAATCATGTTGCGTCTCTGTCCGCCATTCTTAAATCAACACTATCTGTCATTTTTGGAAAAGCGACTGACCACTTTCCCATGGAAGTGAGTCTGTCGCTTTTTCATCACCTTTGGCCAAAACAGCGACGGACAACGTCTCTATCGGCCGTCTCTTTTTAGGCATTTTTTAGTAGTGTATATTCCATCAACCTCGAATGCTTGAGGAGAATAATTTCCTTAAGGACACACTGTGCATTCAGTGGGCTTGATTTCTCCTTCATCTCTTTTCTTCTACTATTTTTGGTAAATTATTTAAGTTCTTGTTTCTAATTATTTATTTAAATACAGATTTTATATCACCCAAATAACAATCTTAAGGAAATTATTGTTTATCTGTATTTGAAGTTTTTGGAGATTAAAACCTTTTAATTTTCTACTCCATTTGAATCTTCGTCCTGATTTGAAGAATATAAAATTTTTGTCAGAACGTAAAATTTATTCTGTTGAACGATTCGAAGAATATAAAAATTTCATCATTCACTAAAAATAAGTTGAATAAAGATAGTCTTTATTGTTAGTATTTTTATACTAAATTATTTTTCAAATTTGTTACAGAAAAATGACGAATGAAACAGAATTTCAAAATGATTCTAATGTGAATAGTGTTGCCCCAGCGGTAACAACTACAGCGTCATCAAGTCATATAAATGTTGCACCTGCAATGGCTATGGCAGAAAAGCCGGAAAAATTTATGTGTATCGACTTCAAGAGATGGCAGCAGAAGATGTCCTTCTGTCTCACAATTTTCGGTCACGACCTAACTACTGGGTCGTACGGACACCTACTCTAACCACCTAGATAGGAGAATCCTTACCCCATGTCCAACAAGCAATGCGAAAAGTATATAACCTATGAGAAAATAGTCTTTTTAATCTAAGAAAAACATTTATAACGTAAAACAGTAAACATCCCTTTTCAAACTTGAATCAACCCTCCCTAGAAATCTGGTCTAAACAGGTACAAGAGCTACTACAGGAGAATTACAAGAATTAAAAGAAGACACAGCCTCCACCATGAAAATGAGGAGTAGAAACTGCAGAAGATCAATGTCGTCCTATACCTAGGAAACATCACTGACCCTGCAATCAGACTATACCCAAAAAGGTATAACAAAAGTAGTATCGGTATAAACAACATGAACTGGTAGACATCATCAGTCGACTCGAATTCACTACATACTATCATATTAGAAATCAAGAGAAATATACATTAATTATAGCAATCCATTCTTTCAACGTCCATCTTTACCCCGTACTATTACCGCTATAAACCTGTATGTTTAGCCCCCGAGCCTTCTAACCAGCTCAGCTGCCAACTCCACAACAGGGAGACTCTGTACTTTCCCATCCTAGTCCAACATAACACTAGGACTTTCCCATAATCCCATTAACACTAGGACCTCCCAGGTCACACTTAGTTCTAAAACTTCTCAAGTCACACTTAACACTAGGACTTCCCAAGTCACCCATCTTACCAACCACTATAAGCACCTTAGTGGTTCCAGTCTCAACAATCAGATATACTATCAGCCTATGCTAGCCAGTTGTGAGATAACCTACAAAATCATGATTTACCACCCTGAATCAAATTAAGATTCTAAGTCAACCACCGTGACCCTTAGCCCTTAGCCAAATAATGAATTACCTGTGAGTTCTGCGTATTCAACCCCCAAGGTTTCTTACCCTTGACACTCCGTCGGTTCAGGCATTTACCAAACACTAGCCTTGTTTCACTAACCTAGTCAAACCTGACTCTCTACGAACCTTATAAGTCATGCCCGTCTATGCAAGTAAACAAACCATAAATAATTATGTCACAACTTGCAAACTACTCGGACCTCCCAAGGATCCCTAGGACATCATCTATGCCACATAACATGCAACCTCAGGTCACAAAAAGACCACCTTATCACTTAAGTACACCAACCCGGCCCTTCGTGGATCAATTATATGCCAATAATAGTAAATCCTGGTCTTCTAAGAAACCCAACATGTGAAGAACATCAATAAAAGATAACCCGATTCACTCAAGGAACCAACATGTAAAGAACATCAATAACAGATAACTCGGTTCACTCAAGGAACCAACATGTAAATAACATCAATAACAGATAACGTGGTTCACTCAAGGAACCAACATGCAATAAACAACGAGTAAATCTGTACCAGGTGTGGTACATGAGCCAACCATTATAAAACTTGTGCCAAGCATGATACTCGAGTCAACCATTCTAGAACCTGTACCAGGCGTGATACCCGAGCTAACCATTATAAAATCTATACCAAGCGTGGTACCTGAGCCAATTGATAAGTATTCCATACCAGGCGTGGTACCCGAGCCAATTGATAAGTATTCCATACCAGGCGTGGTACCCGAGCCAATCGAATGTCACATAAAATCCAAAAGTCAACAAATAATGAACAAAATCACACTTGTAAACTAACAGGCAATAAAACCAAGTTCATTTCATATGACTGATAATCAGACAATTAGACATTCATAATCTCATTCCCTAAGCATGTATCTCATACAATACTAAGCGATAGTACATGAACACACATTTCATATTAGAAAAACCATAACCATCACCTAAGTGTTCAACATATCATCCCGGTCTACACTAAGACCAACCCCACACTTAAGTTCAACTACTCATCCTCTCATGTGTCGATATACAATAATCATAATTTAAACAATTAAATACGGTCCACTCATGGGACCATCAACAAATACAAACAATAATGTATAATTAGACCCGCTCGAAGACAAATCCCCGACTTACCCTTTAGACACATATTCTTTAGATGCACCCATTCAGGAACCCTCCTTCAAGACAAACACAGTACATGAAAATATTTCCCTAACATTGAGACTCTGACCCTTCCTGTTCGCAACTCTTTCTTTAATGGAAATATTCCCAAAGGTCCACTATAACCTGTCACATTTTTCCATAACACTCCGTATTTTCTGAATCTACCCAACAGTCTAAATTCCTAGAATCTAGCATCACACTCATTTAACAATTATAACGAACCCGAAAAGAACCATATTATCCCACATTATCATTCCCTAACTAATCAACCAGCCAAAACATACCATATCCCTCTAAACTCCATAGCCGTAGGCCTAAACATGAATTCTTCTTTCCGTCTATAACAACAATATGAAATAGAAACAGGTCTAAGTCTACTCAATGAAAAGAACCTAGCCAACCTGGATGCCAAGTAGCTGCACCACACATATTTTGGCTCCGTGAAGGCATTTTCTAATGGATGACAGGCTCAAAATGCATGGTTTCGCATTCTTTTAGCCAGAATCTCCCCTTCCTATGGCTCCCAAGCTTTGGAGCAGCCTAGGAAGGTTTTTGGAGTAACCCTCATCTATTTTTTGGGCTAAAGGGGAGAGAATGAAATTATAAAATGTGATTTTGGGTTTTCTGATCCCGTCATTCCACTATAGAAGCCAAATCCTGCTATAGCGGTACTGCCATAGCAGTAGTCATTCGCTATAGCAGAGTTGACCGCCTTGACTTCCACTATAGCGGGAATTTCTCTGCTATAGTGGTCATTATTGTAGTGCAGTCTCAACCGCTATAGCGATTGATACGGAACAGAACCTTGAAAAAATCCCTCAAAATGGCCCATTTTACAATACACTTCAAAATTCTGACATTTCGAACTAACCCTTTCACGTCAACTTCAATATTGAGAGTTCTACTCACCCGAATTTACTTCCAAAAAATCCTACGGACTCCCTAACACCTTAGCTAATGTAAAAATTTGTCATAACCCAACTATCGATCCGTGCAGTCATATACTCTAAACACCTAGATATGAGAACCCTTACCCCTCCTATCCAGCAGATAATGCAGAAATTATATAACCCATGAGAAAATAGTCTTTTTAATCTAAGAAAAACGTTTATAACTTAAAACAGTAAACATCCCTTTTCAAACTTGAATCAACCCTCCCTAGAAATTTGTTCTAAACAGGTATAAGATCTACTATAGCAGAATTACAAGAATTAAAAGAAGACACAGCCTCCACCATAAAAACGAGGAGTAGAAGCTGCTGAAGATCACTGTTGTCCTATACCTAAGAAACATCATTGATCTTGCAACCAGACTATACCCAAAAAGGTATAGCAAGAATAGTATTTGTACAAATAACACGCACTAGTAGACATCATCGGTCGACCCGAATCCACTACATACCATCATATTAGAAATTAAGAGAAATATCCAATAATTACAGTAATCCATTCTTCCAACGTCCACCTTTACCCCATACTATTATCACTACAAACTTGTATGTTTAGACCCTGAGCCTTCCTAACTGGCTCCGCTGCCAACTCCACTATAGGGAGACTTTGTACTATCCCATCTTGATCCAACATAACACTAGGGCTTTCCCAAAATTCCATTAACACTAAGACCTCCCAGTCACTTAGTTCTAAGACTTCCCAAGTCACACTTAACACTAGGACTTCCCAAGTCACCCATCTTACCAACCACTATAAGCACCTCAGTGGTTCCAGTCTCAACAATCAGGTATACTATCAGCCTCTGCTAGCCAGTTGTGAGACAACTTACTAAATCATAGTTTACTACCCTGACTCAAATTAAGATCCTAAGTCAACCATCTTGACCCTTAGTCCTTATCCAAAGAATGGGTTACCTTTGAGTTTTGCGTATTCAACCCCCAAGGTTTCTTACCCTTGACACCCTGCCGGTTCAGGCACTCACCAAAAACTAGCCTTGTTTCACAAACCCAGTCAAACCTGACTCTCTACGAACCTTAGTCATGCCCCACTGTGCAAGTAACAGACCACATATAATTATGTCACAATTTGCAAACCACTCGGAATTCCCAAGGATTCCTAGGATATCATCTATGCCATATAACATGCAACATTGGGTCATAGAAGGACCACCTTATCACTTAAGCACACCAACTCAGCCCTTTATGGACTAATTATATGCCAATAATAATAAATCCCAGCCCTCTCAGGAACCCAACATGTAAAGAACATCAATAAAAGATAATTTGGTTCACTCAAGGAACCAGCATGTAAAGAATATCAATAACAGATAACTCGGTTCACTCAAGAAACCAACATGTAAAGAATATCAATAACAGATAACCCAGTTCACTAAAGGAACCAACATGTAAAGAACATTAATAACAGATAACCCGATTCACTCAAGGAACCAACATGTAATAAACAACAAGTAAACCCGTACTAGGCATGGTACCTAAGCCAACCATTATTGAACTTGTACCATACATGATACCCGAGCCAACTACTATAGAACCTGTACCAGGTGTGATACCCGAGCCAACTATTATAGAACCTATACCAGACATGGTACCCAAGCCAACAGATACGTATCTCGTACAAGGCGTGGTACCCAAGCCAACCAATATGTAACATGTACTATGTGTAGTACCCGAGCCAACTGAATGCCACACAAAATCCAACAGTAAACAAACAATGAACAAAATCACACTTGTAAACCAACATGCAACAAAACCAAGTTCATTTCACATGACTGATAATCGAACAATTAGACATTCATAATCCCATTCCTTAAGCATGCATCTCATACAATACTAAGAGATTGCACATGAACACATATTTCATATTAGGAAAACCATATCTATCACCTAAGTGTTCAACATGTTATCCCGATCTACACTAAGACCAACCCACACATAAGTTCAACTACTCGGCCTCTCATGTGACGATATACAATAATCACAGTTTCAATAATTAAACCCGATCCACTCATGGGACTATCAACAAATACAAACAATAATGTATAATTAGACCTGCCCAAATACAAATCCCCAGCTTACCCTTTAGACACATATTCCTTAGATGCACCCATTCAAGAACCCTCCTTCAAGACAAACACAGTACAAGGAAACATTCCCCTAACATTGAGACTCCGACCCTGCTGATTTGCAACTCTTCCTTTAATGGAAACATTCCTTGAAAGTCCACTATAACCTGCCATATTTTTCCATAACACTCCTAGTTTTCCGAACCTATGCAAAAGTCTAAATTCCTGGAATATAGCATCACACCCATTTAACAATTATAAACGAACCCAGAAAGAACCACATTATCCCACATTATCATTCCCTAACTAATCAACCAGTCAAAACATACCATATCCCTCCATACTTCGTGCCCGTAGGCCTAAACATGAATTCTTCTTTTCGTCTATAACAATAATATAAAATGGAAACAGGTCTAAGTCTACTCAATGAAAAGAAACTAGCCTACCTGGACACCAAGCAGCTGCACCACACATATTATGGCTCCGTGAAGGAATTTCCTAATGAATGAAAGGATTGAAATCCATGGTTTCACATCCTTTTAGCCAAAATCTCCCCTTCACATGGCTCCCAAGCCTTGGAACAGACTAGGAGGGCTTTTGGGGTAACCCTCATCTGTTTTGGGGCTAAAGGGGTGAGAAAAAAGTTATAAAATCTGTTGGATTTTCTGATCCCGTCGTTCCGCTATAGTGGTCAAATTCCGCTATAGAGGTACTGCCATAGCTATAGCCGCCCGCTATAGAGGAGTTGACCACCTTGACTTCCATTATAGCAGGAATTTCTCCACTATAGCAGTTGACACGGAGCAGAGCCTTAGAAAATCTCCCAAAATAGCCTATTTTACAACACACTTCAAAATTCTGATATTCTAAACCAACCCTTTCACATCAACTTCAATATTGGGAGTTCTACTCATCCGAATTCACTTTCAAAAAGTCATATGTACTATCTAACGCCTTAGCTAATGCAAAAATTAGCTCAATCTTAAATATTTTACCCAATCCTTTTATGGATTGCCCTAGACCTTACCTCGCTCAGAATTCATCCGAGACTAGTCTAGCCCTAAAATTTCCAACTCCCCAACCCCAAAATTTTTTAACCCGTTCTTTGCACGAATAGCTCACCCATAATGAGGTACCTTTTAATAATGACTGAACAGGTCATTACACTCTAAGCCTACAACGCTTTATAAGTGAGAATGTTTTGGTGTTGACTACAGGAACTCCGGATAAACAAAAGTTTATGGTTACTGAATCATGAAAATATTCTGATTTTCTAAGCAAGAACTACATTCTCAATGGCTTAGAGGATGGCTTGTACAACGTCTTTAGCATTTGTAAAACTTCAATAGAGTTATGAAATGCTCTTGAGAAGAAATGTAAAACTTAGAATGCCGGACTGAAAAAGTTTGTGGCTGCAAAGTTCTTGGACTTTAAAATGGTTGACAACAAGACTGTTATGTCCCAAATTCAAGAATTACAAGTCATCGTTCATGATATCCTTGTGAAAGGTATAAACAATTTTAGTACCTTCATTATTGGTTATTTTGAATATGTTACCAACGTTAATCTTACTTTTGAAGGTATGGTAACAAATGAAGCTTTTCAAGTGGCAGCCTTCATTCAAAAGTTCCCTCCTTCATGGAGGGACTTTAAGAACTACTTGAAGCATAAGCGCAAGGAGATGACTCTTGAAGACTTGATTATTCATCTAAGGATAGAAGAAGACAACAAGGCTGTAGAAAAGAAGTCGCTTGTAATTTCAGCAATATCGAAAGCAGATATTTTTGAAGAAGCACCAACAAACAAGAAAAGAAAGAATCCTTTTGGACCAAAGAATAATCCTCCAAAGAAGAAGTTCAAAGGCAACTGTTGTAATTGTGTCAAGGCTAGTCACAAGTCTTCGAATTGTTGGGCTCTAAAAAAGGAAAGAACAAGGGTCCAGAAAATATGATTGAACAAGTTGAAGACTTATGTGTCATGCTTTCTGAATGCAACCTGATTGGCAACCCAAGGGAATGGTGGATAGATTCTGGTGCCACCCATCATGTGTGTGCCAATAAGGATCTTTTTGCATCCTATGCTCTCACAGGACCCGATGAGACCATCTTTATGGCAAAATCCTCTATAACAAAAGTTGAAGGAACATGCAAGATATTCTTGAAGATGACATCCGGCAAGGTCGTGACTCTACACAATGTCCTTCATGTTCCTGATTTACGGAAGAACTTGGTCTCAACTTTACTTCATATTAAGAATGGATTCAAGTGTGTTTTTGTTTAGGATAAGGTTATAATTAGTAAGAATGAAATATATGTAGGAAAAAAGGTTACCTAACTAAGGGCATTTTCAAACTCAATGTAATGATTGTTGAAATAAATAAGAGTTCAGTTTTTTCTTACTTGATTGAGTCAAATAATTTATGACATATTCGTTTAGGACATGTTAATTATAAAACCTTGTGAAAATAGATTAGTTTAGAAGTATCACCTAAGTTTGAGTATAATAAATCACAATATCAAATCTGTATTGAATCTAAATTTGTTAAACATCTATATAAGTCTGTTGAAAGGAATTCAAATCCCTTAGACTTAATTCACACAGATATTTGTAATATGAAGTCAACATTATCTCGCGGTGGAAAAAAGTATTTAATAACCTTCACGATTGTACTCGATATTGTTGTGTTTACTTGCTTAACAATAAGGACGAAGCAATTGAAGCATTTAAGCAATACAAAACTGAAGTTGAAAATCAGTTGAATAAAAAGATCAAAACGATAGAGTATGAATCTCCTTTTGAAGAAATATGTTTGGAAACTAGAATTATCCATCAAACTACTGCCCCTTATGCACCTCAATTGAATGGAATTGTGGAAGAAAAAATTAAATATTAAAGGAAATAATGAATGCCTTATTAATAAGTTCTGGTTTATCGCAAAGCTTGTGAGGGGAAGCTATCCTTACAGCAAATAAAATACTCAATACAGTACTCCACAGTAAAACACAATTTATTTCATATGAAAAATAGAAAAGAAGAAAACCCAACTTGAAATATTTCAAAGTGTGGGGGTACTTAGCCAAAGTTCAAGTTTCTAAACCCAAGAGGGTCAAGATAGGACTAAAGACTGTGAATTATATTTTTATTGGATATGCTACAAATAGTAAAACATGTTAATTTTTAGTTCACAAATCTGATCATCCCGATATTCATGATAATATAATAATAGAATTAGATAAAGATGAATTCTTTGAAAATATTTATCCATATAAAATAAATAGTGAGTCGTCAAGCGAAAGAACTAAACGACCTCGGGAAGAACCAAAGAAAATATACTTAATGAAGAGGATCCACGATGTGGTAAACATCAAAGGATATCTACTTTCTTTGGATCAGATTTTGTGACTTTTCTTCTTGAAAATGAGCCTCAATTGTTTAAAGAAGCTATGTCTTTTGGAGACTCATTATTTTGGAAACAAGATGTCAATAGTGAGATTGAATCAATCTTAAGCAACCATACTTGGGAATTAGTTGATCTTCCTCCTAGAAATAAACTTTTAGGCTCCAAATGGATCTTTAAAAGGAAATGGAGGCTGATGGAACTATTGACAAATATAAGGCAAGACTTGTTGTCAAAGGTTATAGACAAAAGAAAGGCCTTGATTATTTTGATACATATTCACTGGTAACAAGAATAACATCTATTCGGATGTTAGTTGCATTGGCAACTGTATATGATCTTGAAATCCATCAATGTGAAAAACGACTTTCTTGAATGGAGAATTGGAGAAAAATATTTACATGAAACAACCTAAGGATTTTGTGGTTCCGGATAAAGAAAAAAAAAGTATGCAAACTTGTTAAGTCACTTTATGGACTAAAACAAGCACCCAAACAATAGCATACAAAGTTGGACTAAACAATGTTGGCATATGAATTTAAGATCAATGCGTGTGATAAATGTGTTTACATTAAAGATACTCCAAATCATAAAATCATTGTTTATTTGTATGTTGATGATATGTTGATCATCAGTAGAGACATTTCTGACATGCATGCTTCTAAGCGTATGCTGACTAGCAAATTTGATAAGAAAGACTTAGGGGTTGCTGACATGATCTTAGGATCAGAACTCATAAAACTCCTAAAGGTCTAGCATTGTCACAATCTCATTACATTGTAAATGTACTTAATAAATTTAAGTATTTGAATTTCAATGTTGTCAAGACACCAATGGATGTGAGTTTTGCACTTCAAAAGAATGAAGGTGAAAATGATTCACAATTGGAATATGCACGAGTATTAGAAAGTTTGATGTATATCATGAATTGTACGCGATCAGATATAGCATGTGCTATTAGTAAACTGAGTCGGTACACAAGTAATCCCAATCAAACTCACTGGATGGAAATGAGATGAGTTTTGGAGTATTTGAAATATACTCAAAACTATGCTTTGCATTATAACAAATATCCTACAGTACTTGAAAGATATAGTGATGTAAATTGAATCACCGGATCATCTGAAGTTAAATCCACAAGTGGATATGTATTTACTCTTGGTGGAGGAGCAGTTTCTTGGAAGTCATCTAAACAAACATGTATCGCTCGCTCTACAATGAAATCTGAGTTTATAGCTTTAGATAACGCCGTTGAAGAAGCTGAGTAACTCCAAAATTTCTTGGAAGATATTCCATTCTGGCCCAAACCGTTGGCACCTGTATGCATACATTGTGATAGCCAAGCAACAATAGGTAGGGCAGGGAGCACCATGTATAACAGAAAATTTTGTCACATTCGATAGAGACATAATACCGTTAAACAACTACTCTCTAGTGGAATTATCACGAATGACTATGTAAAGTGAAAAGATAATGTGTCGGATCCACTTATAAAAAGCCTAACTAGAGAGGGATTTGTAAGATCATCAAGGGGAATGGGTTTAAGGCCTAGGACAAGTCATCATGGCTGTAACTCTACCTAGTAGACTGGAGATTCCAAGAGCTAGGTTCAAGGAGAAAAATAAAGTTATGATTGACGGTTCAACATTGTCAAATAACTCAACTCATTCTCATGATGAAGACAATGTTCAGAAATAAGGGTAAAACTTTAAGGCTTAAAACTTTTTAATGGTTTCTAAGTTTGGCAGGTATGACCAAATAGTTTATCTAAAGAATTAAATGTTTAGAAAATACCTATGTAAGTGTGAAGTGTAAGCCACTTCAAGGAAAATAATGGTAAAGGCCGATTCTTTAAGCACTTATGAAATCAGGCAGTGTTCATGGCTGAAACGAATAAAACTGTGAGAACCATAAACAGTTAAAGGTTAGGTGTGTGACTTGTATTATCTAGGTATACAATAAAGTTCGACGGTTTAAAGATATCGCATCTACCAATTGATCGAGTGCATCCGATATAAGTTCACTACGGAAAGTTCAAAGGGAAACCTACTTATCCAGATGCAATTAATCTTTGCTTGTAGATCACGCACTAATCCGTATATTCTTTCATCTTATAGTCATTTCCCATTCATGTAGGGGATTGTTGGGGTTTAGTAATGAAAAAGTGAATGAAAATAGAGGAAATAAAAATAATGGAGGGAAAATAAAATTTTGTTTTGGCTTTTGTAAAGACCATTTGTACCACACTGGTGGTGGAAATAAAATTTCAAGTGTTTTTATTGAGAAACACTCCCTCATGGTCTTATAGGGGTTGAGAAGAAGACAAGCCTGGTGCCATCGTCGTCGCTCGCTCGGCTCGAATTTGGCTTCGGCTTTGGCTTTGACTTTGACTTTGAATTTGTCAAAGATCGATCTAGAGATTATCTTTTTGGACAAAGTTTATTTAAACTTAATTATTTAAACTATAATTCTAACCCAGAATATTTTTCCATGTGCAAAACGCACACGAATTGCATTACAAAATGTTGCGTCCTTTTGATTCACTATTTTGTAACATGCGATGAGACATGCGACCCGCACAATGTCATGTGTGTTTCACACATCGTCTCACACATCACGGCTAGTTTGGCAGTCTCACTGATTTCATGTGCGATGGGACGTGCGACGGTACGTGCGACGCGCACTTTCTCATGTGCAAAATGCACGTCATCTCATCGTATACGAAACAGTGCAAATTTTCTGAACCTTTGCTTCCTTTCTGAAGCAGTGCTTTTTGGCTATAAATATCTGATTATAGCTGATTCTTCCTCAGATATGAAGCACGAATTTAACTACTATTTGAGTATAAGAAATATAAGTATACTTCTACATTTTTCTTCTAAATTCAAGTATGATTTACTACCGTTGAGTGGTTCGACGATCAATAGGATTTGAGGTACCGCTATTCTATTGATACTTAATCGTTTTATCCTGGAAGTATATATTCCATCAACCTCGGGTGCTTGAGGGAAATAATTTCCTTAAGGACACACTGTGCATTCACTAGGCTCAATTTCTCCTTCATCTCTTTTCTTCTACTATTTTTCATAAATAGTTTAAGTTCTTATTTCTAATTGTTTGTTTAAATACTGATTTTATATCACCCAAATAGAGCTGTCAAAATGGGCTGGCCCAACCCAACCCAACCCAGCCTCAGCGGGCCAAAGAGTTAAATGGGCTGGGATGGGCTGGCTCTTTTAACTAAAGAGCCTTTAAAATAGCAACTCAACCCAACCCTAAGTGGGCCGCGGGCTAGAACGGGTTGGCCCTTCAATAAAAATTAAAAGTGACCCGTAATATAATAAACGAAAAAATATAATTACTAGAAAATCACCAATCATTATAAGAATATCACCAACCATTATAAGTTTTCATTTTAACAACAGGTGTATACGATAATAATTAATATCAATCAAATGAAGAACAAAAAATAACTAGCTAGTTAAAAAGATTGTCAACTTACTTCTGCACATCTGAATTATAATAATCTAAAAATTTATAAATCTTTTATACACAAAAGTTTTGCCCAATTAGAAATTTACAAAACTAAAATTCTAAAGTGTTAAAAATTACGTAATTCATCAATTAGAGCTTAATAACTTCACTTTAACTGGACTGATCTTTATTGAAGAAAGATTTGAACTAAGACAAAGATCTAGACAGAAAAATAAGAAGAACTACGCACAAAAGAAAGAGAAATGACTTTTAAAAGTCCTATTTTTTCTTGTTGCTTATGAGCAAAGAGAAGTCGGAAGACCAAAGGACCAAAAATATGTATATATGAATATGATATATCATATATAATATACTATATTGATGTAATTTATTATATTACTAATGACTATTGATTAAGCGAGTAATTATATTGTCTATTTGTAATGTACTTTGTACTTCTTTTAATTTTTATTTTACCTTGTTTAATTATTTTAAATTTTTTATTTGATAAATAAATATATTATTAATTATTTTTTACTTAGCGGGCTGGCCTCTGAGGCACGGGTTAGGCTTCTGAGGCTGATGGATCAAGTGAGGCTGGACTTATAAGCCTCACTTTTAAATGGGCTGCAAAAAATTTAGCTCAACCTTATTTAATTAAAGGGTTGGGTTGGGTCGACCTCACGGGTCAAGCCCATTTTGACAGCTCTACACCCAAATAACAATATACAATATGAGCCAATTTAGCTGAGCATTTAAAAACAATGACCCATTTTCGTAATAAATTAATGTTGAAGTGACTGAAAACGTAAAAATCTCATAATTGATTGACACAACTAAGAAACGTATTTTGGTCAACAAAGTACACACGCTATTCTGACGGAAGAATCTTTTGGAAGTCTACGAAACTCAAGTCTTCTGCCCATATTATGTAGCTTGACATTCTGAGTTCAACGGGTAGAAAAGTAACATTATAAGTAAGGAGTTTGAATATGTGACTTGAAATTATGATTTCAAATCAGTATTTTCATACGTTTCAACCAATTAAAATAATATAGTAATTTTCTTCAAATGACCTAGTTCTTTTATTGTTATTTATTAATCATCAAAACTAATTTAAGCTCAGCTACTGAAGGAGTTGATCGAAATTAAGCATTTGAATATAGAATTTAAGAGGTTCTGTGTTTGAAAAACTTAACCTCTTTTATGTATTATTTCCACGAACTTCATTTACTTAAGAATATGCACTTTAACCTTCTCCAGCGAATAATTCAAACTGCCTTTAATTGTTTAAGCTTCAACCAAGAATATGATCAAGCAACTGATGTGGATATTCCATGATTTTAACAGTATGAGTGAAGTTCAGAATATATTCTACCATACATACCTCATTGAAATCTACTATCTGTACTTATTTAGTGATATTTCAACATATATATGAAATTTTGTACCAAAGTTACTGAACTCGGATGAAGTTGGCATACCTAAATTCAGTATCAAGACTAAGAAGCGTTGTTTATTCCCTCACTGTAAACTTTTTTAGTATGGCAATGCATGGCTTAGTTCTATTTTGAAAGCTTAATTGTACAAATTAGCGTAAGTTAAAATTATTGGGTTCGAATGAACCTGTAACTCATGCACTACATCTGCCTTTGTGATAGACAAGTTGGCATACCTAACTTCAGGTTCGGAACTATGAAAGGGTTGTTTCATTCTCTCACTGTAAACATTTATGACAATGGTTTCTAATTTCTATCACTCTCAAATTCATTTTTGTTCAAGTTGGAAATATTAACGAAAGGTTTGCCTGTAATGTCGCCCTAGTTTCTTGTAACTTTTGATAGAATATGAATTACCATCCTACAATGGGATGAGTTTTATTGGGAAAAAAGAAACCTTCTCCCTCTTATTTTCCTTAAATAAAAGAAATTTACAATTCAGAGAGATTCTCAACTTAATTTGTAAGTTAAAGCCCCATTCATTTTTATTGAGATTAAGACGTCTAAATGTAAATGATATATTGACTATCTTTACTTTTAGAGAAGGATCCAAAATCTGATGTTTATGGGTTCCTACAACGACTTCAAATTAATATAAGATAATAATTGGGTTCACAATTAAATATGTATAAATGTTTAGTGAATATTTTAATATGCTGGATCTGCCTCTTACTGAATTTGTTTGCTTCTTTAAAATTTGGTATCTTTTTTTCTTTTCCGTAGCTATTTCCTTATGTGAATTCATTGAAAAAGTTAACCAAGTTGGACTAATAATGATATTCAGTTAAACGTTCTTATGCTATTACATTAGGCACAATTCAAGGCATTTGGATTTTGGTCAAATAAAATGGTTTTCTGGAATCAATTTTCTTTTTCTTTTTTTTGGTTTGAAATGAAATGGACGACCTTTGGTTTCAGAAAACAAATAGGAAGACCGCGGCTTTGAAGATTAACCACACAAAAAATGTTTGTGATTTTTAATGTTATTTTCTCAACAAACAAATGAAAACGAAGTCTCTAAAAAAGAATCCTAAAAGCAATTCTATCCACACAAAAAGAAAAAATAACTGGAAGCTATAAAGAAAAGAATAAAACCAAAGTCAAATCAAAACATTTTTTTCTTCTATTTTAATGTGAGTACCATCTAAGAGTGGCAACGGAACCGGGAGGTGCCGGTACCGGTTCCGGACCGTCCCGGTCCGTTACCGGTCCGGTTCCGATCCGGTGGACTCCGGTTCCGTTCGGAAGAGGGGTTGGCCGGTAGGGATAACGGGACGGAAGGGGTAAAATTACCGGATCGTTCCGGTCCGTCCCGGTACCGATCCGGTCTGATCCGGTCCGGTTCGATCCGGTGGAAAATTTCAATTTTTTTTTATTTTTTTTTTAAATAGCCGTTGGGTTAGCCGTTGGCAACGGCCAGTGAGCCCCACCCAATGGCTATTTCAGCCAAAACACCCCCCTACCCCTCAAATTTTTTTTAATACCCCCAAAGTTTTTTAAAATATATTTTAGTCCTAAATTTTAACTATAAAAATCCCCCACCCCTTCATTATTTATTACACAAAATTTCTTCTTCTTCATCTACTCTCTCAACTCTCAATCTTCTACTCTTCTACTCTCTATTCTCTAATAGTCTCTATTAAATTGTTAATTTTATTTGTTGGATTATTTTGGAGCAATTTTCAAGCTTCAAGTTTCATCTATCAATTTCGGCTTTTGGTTATACACGTCTGTTTTTACGCAGACGTTTGGTACATTCGTTCCAACTTTCATCTCTTTACTTATTTATTTTTTTGCATTTAATTTTTGTATTTATTTATTTGCTTACTTTTAATATTTTACAATGGAATCTGGTGATAAAAATGTTGGCAAGGGTAAAAGTTTATTTTTCGGTAGGGTAGGTAATGCACTAACCGAAAAAACTAAAGTCGGTAGTTGTTCTAAATCCAAATCTTAAACTAGACAATAACCTCAATTAAGAATAAATACGGATGATTTTACACATGTTGATGAAACTCCTTTTAATATTGATAGCAATACTCAATTAGATCATGAATTTTTACAGACAAGGTTTGGTAATTTTAATGAAGAACTAGATGAAGAAGTAGAATATGATAATGAATATGATGGTAATGATACTTATGATGATGATGAAACAGAGCCGCCTACGGCTACTAGTCCCACTCCTGCTCCCGCTCCCGCTCCTACTCCCCCTGTACATCCTACTAGGGCTAAGCCAAAGGCTGAACGTCCTAAAAATCTGTTGTGTGGCAATTTATGACTCAAAGTGAGGATAAAACTCAAGCTATTTGTAAAATATGTAAATATATTTTAAATCATAAAACTACGGGAAAGTCGAGTGGGACGGGACATTTAAGAAATCATTTAATGGGATGTTGTAAAAATGAATTTTTGCAAGCTCA
Organism: Jaltomata sinuosa; assembly: GCA_003996215.1. Lineage (NCBI taxonomy): Eukaryota > Viridiplantae > Streptophyta > Magnoliopsida > Solanales > Solanaceae > Jaltomata > Jaltomata sinuosa. The sequence continues at coordinate 124,991 of QJPP01001451.1, forward strand.
GGCTATAGCCGATGCAAAATAATATGGTACTCCCCTTCCCGATGCATCTGTAGGAGTAGGGGCCTCTAACATGATCCAAACACAGTTAAACCCTTCTAATGTTGCTTGCCCTAGTACACATCGCAGTTATAGTAGAGAAAGAGATCTTGAAGAATTAGCTAAAATGATTGTTCTTTGTGGCTTACCTTTTAGTTTTGCTGAAAATCCCGGTTTTGTTCATTATATTCAAATAGTGTATAATCCTTCTTTCACAGGTTTTTCAAGAAATACTATTAAAAAGCTATTTTTGATTATCAAGGACAACATGTACAATATCTTCGTTGTTTATTTAACTATAATACTTGTAGAATGGCTATCACTTCTGATATGGGTCGTAGTCCTAATGGTAACGATTATTTCACTATTACTGGTCATTGGATTGATGAAAATTGGAACATGCAAAAAAGAATTTTAGGTTATAAATATTGTGAAATGCTGAAACCGGTAGTTACATAGCTCAAACTATTATAGATGTTTTACAATTTTATGGAATTTGTAATAAAGTAATTAGTGTCACCCTTGATAATGCTTCTAATAATACAAATGCTGTTGATAAACTAAAACCGACAATTTGCCCTGTTTATATTGATGGTTTTCATATTAGGTGTGCTGCACACATATATAATTTAATTGTTAGAGATGGTATAACAATGTATAATAATGGTTGTATAAAATGTGAAGCTGCATGCCATTTTATTTTTAAATGTCAAGTAAAGTCTAGGCGTGTAGAGTTTGAAAATCGGTGTCGTGAATTAGAACTCCCCCCTAGAAAAAATCCAAAAACAGTGTCTACTAGATGGAATTCTTTATATGAAATGCTTAAAGTTGCTTATGAATATAGAAAGCCTTTACAAATGGTTTGGAATGCTCACAATTCAGATATTGATTAGAGAATTACTGACACTGACTGGAAAGAAGTATATGAACTTAAAGAATTTTTAAAAGTTTTTTATTTAGCTACAAAACAAATATCTGGACTTTATTATCCAACTATTTGTTCAGTTTTACCAAATATATGTGCTATTTCTGATAAATTTTTTCAATACAAAAATATTCCACGGTTTAAAGATTCTATTAATGCAATGATTAAAAAATTTAGAAAATATTTTATTCCTATTCCTCAAATTTATTTAACTGCTTGTTTATTAAACCCAACTTACAAAGAAATAGGTGCATCACGAATGGTTGAAAGAATATATTCAAATTTAGATATTTTAGAGATTATATATCAGCAAAGTATCCAAGGTGACGAAGTTGCCGAAGAGGACAAAATACCTAGTTTGTCCGATGTTAAAGATAGCATAAGAATTGAAGCTAGAAAATTGTATGACTTGTATAATTCTAGTAGAATAAATGATGAAGTACATAATGTAGAACCTTCAAGTTCTAGGCGTAGATATTCAAATGAAGATGATATTGATGATATGATGGAAAATTATCTTGGTCTTACTTCTAATGAAAGGAATGATTTTGATGAATATCTTAATCAGGGAATGGAAAGCATTAAGGATGCACAAGGCAAACCTCAACTTTTGGAATGGTGGAAGACTCGCGGCAAGTCATTTCCAAAACTTCAACCGGTGGTTCGAGATTTGCTAGCTATTCAAGCATCTTCAGTAGCTTCGGAGGGCGCTTTTAGTGCAGCAAGATATCAAATTGGGGAGCATAGGTATTCATTAGCATCAGACAGCTTGGAGATATCGGTATTGTTTAGAGATTGGATCAATGCCGAGCGAAGGAATTATGGGCGTCCTAGTTTACCTGTCCAATTTGAATATGATATAGATAATATTTTGGTAAATTCTAGTGAAGACGGCATGGATGCATTGGAGGATCAAGCACAACAACCACTTCCAGAAAATGTTACCAGGGAATTGTTAGAAACTCTACGTCAAGACTATTTTCAAGGATTCAAATATTAGTATGATAGTTCGAGGCCTAATTCAAACAGAACCTTCCTAGAAGGTGGCTGCGTAGATTAGGTCCTTTTCTAATATTTGTAATACAAATTGTATTATTTAATTTTTATGAATAAAATTATAGGCTATTCGCCTTGAATTTTTTTAATTATTGTCTTCAATTTAATACAAGTCTTTTTTATATATTTCAATTTTTAAATGTTTCAAACTTAAGTTACAATTTGAAATTTAAAAAAGTTTAACAAATGAAAGTTTGATATAGTTTAAAAAGTTTCAAACTTAAGTAAGTAAGTTATTAAGTTAGTTATAGTTTAAAAATTTAAATTTAAACTTTTAAGACTTAAGACTTAAGAGTTTAAAAAGTTTTTAAGAGTTTAAAATTTGAAATTTAAAGTTTTAAACTTTTAGAGTTTAAAATTTAAACTCTAAAAAAAGTCTAATTTATTAAGTTATAGTTTTAAAAGAAATAGAAAATAACTTATATATTTTGAAACTTTTTCAATTATAAATAACCAAATTTTAATTTAATTAAAAAAATTTAAAAAAAAGAAGCGGGACCCGGTATACCGGTCCGGTCCCGGTCCGGTACCGTCCCGGTAGGTACCGGACCGGGACGAAAAGGGAAAAATTTCCGGTACTACCGGTATCGGTACCGTCCCAATTCTTGGCCAACCGGCGGACGATTACTCCGGTACCGGTCCGATTCCGGTTAATAACGATCCGATCGTACCGATACCGGTGCCGGTGCCAGCCATAGTACCATCTATAAATCTGTGTGAACTGAACTCTGCAACTATAATTGTTCAGCTTTCGATATAATTGCTCTACCACCAATTGTCGAGTGACATCACATTTTATTTAATTACTCTTTTTGTTTGAATTTATGTGGTATTGTTTTACTTAAAACAATCTCAATTTATATGATATTTATGTGATTATAAATTACTCCCTTCGTTTAGAATTACTTGTCGCTTATTTTCTAATTGAATTTTTACTTTTACTTGTTATTTTTGACATATCAAGGAATGACAACTTCTTTTTGTTTCTTTAAACTAATTTCAAAATACAATAGTAACCATCAATTAATAGGGGTACTAGATAAAATAGCCATATTGATAATTATTTTTTAATGGGTGTGTCAAGTCAAAAAGTGACAAGTAAAAAGTGAACCGAGGGAGTATTTTATTATGAGTAAAAGAAGAATTTTAATTTTAAAGTTAAAGTATTTATAATTATAGAAATGTAATATTCCTTTTTAGACAGAATAAAAAGAAAAGGGCGTCATATAACGGAAATAGTATTGTATAAATTACTCCCTCCGGACCATTTTACTTTCTATTCTTACTAAAAATAGATGATACATATTAATTGTCATTTTAGAAAATAAAGACACAATTAGTTGTTTGTTTTCATCTTTAACCTTAGTCATAAATAAAAGGATATATTAATGTAGTACAAAAGAAATAAGTATTAAAGTGAGAGAAGTAATAAATAAGGATAATTTAGTCAAATTTTCCTTAATTAGTTACTCCCTCTGTCCCATATTAGTTGATCACCTTACTAAAAATAGTTGTCTCATATTAATTGTTATTTTACTAAATAAAAAAAGCATTAATTAATTTTTTATACTCCCTATGTCCCATATTAGTTGCTCACTATACTAAAAATAGTTGTCCCATATTAATTGACCACCTTACTAAATAAAAAAAACATTAATTAAAATTTTCTCATATTACCCTTGCAATTAATTCTTTTTGAAAGTGTTCACATTTGTTTGTAAAGTTACAAAGAAGTTTTTTAAAGGGTAAATTAGTAAAACAAGCTTCTTATTTATTATTTTTTAATATGCGTATAAAAGAGAAGTGTGCAAATAAAATGGGACGGAGGGAGTATTATCCTTGTAATTGATTGTTTTTGAAGGTGTTAACACTTTTTTGTAAAGTTCTAAAGAAGTTTTTTTAAGGAGTGAAGTAGTAAAACTACTTTTTTATTTATGATTTCTTAAGATGTGTATAAAAGAAAAAGTGGTCAATTAATATGGAATAGAGAAAGTAATGTTTTTCTTAAGAAGCTTGTAAGCAAAAATGTGACAATTAAAATTGTTGGGAGGAGTAACATTGTTTAAACGTGATAACCTGCATCTCAATAGAGGAGCTGCGATTCACACCTTTTTTTTTAAATGTCAATTTCATGAAAAAAGAAAGAGAACATCTTAGCCCACACAGAATTAGTTAATTTAATCAGAAAGTTTGTCAATTTTTTGAACTTTTTTCCTTTCTTATGATCTATAAAATTTGCAAAAAGAATTACTTAAAATACTTTATTTATCTCTCTCCTCACCTTACTACAACCTAAGTGGAGTATTCTTTTTCCTCTCTCTTCACCATTATTGCAATTTATTACTTTTCCTTAAATTCCTCTTTTAGCTACATTTTATTTCTACCTTTTTATGGTTTTCTTTTTACCTCATTTTCTAATTAAAAATTAAATAAATTCATGAGAAAGAAAAATCTAATTTAATGCAGACATAAACATGTTAAATGCTCAGTATTTTCATCTACTATTTTCTAATAATAACTTTTCAACTTTAACAATAAATTTTTGTTGCCATAAAAGTTTGGAGAAAATTAAAAATAACACTACTAATAAAGAGGAATATATATAGTAAGAGGTGAAAACCAATTAAAACTTGCCATAACAGCAACATCTTGACTGACTTGTGGTCTCCTCTTCGTTAATATATGTCGACATTGTGATGCTATAACTTGTTCTTTTGCTCTATTTCTCTTTCATTCTTTCTATTTCCACGGAGCATTGCGACTACATTATGTCTTCATTCCTTCCCGTTTGCCACAAATCCGCAATAACTAAGTATTGTTTCTATCCTAATTTATGTGAATGACTCCATGGTAAAAATACTTAATTTTAGATGTTAATTATGGTATAATTTGTGTATCTACCTAGCTAAAGATTCCAGTTATTTTAGTCAAAGAAAATATCTCCAAATAGTGATACTATATACCTTTGGAGACGGAGGAAATAGTATTTTATTTCCTTTTCAATTAAGTTGTATGACTTTGTCTTCTATATATATATTGACAAAGTTGTGCAGATCTTTCTTGGTTTTCTCTCATCATTCTTCTCTTCTTTTTTTTAATTAATACTTCATGTGCCAAGAGTCCATAAAAGAGCCAAACTATCATTGGGATCACATAATATAGAAGCCTATCTCCCCACACAGTTCTGACTTTGGCGCTTGTAAAGCACTTCAGATCCGTACATTAAAAGTTCCTTTTGGTTTTCTATACCTATATTTAATTTTAGGCATGGCAAAGTTTGAAAAGGTTGTTTTTTGGTATATTCTATTGCTTCTTCCCGCCATAGTAATAGGCGAATGTACTTGTGATCCTGAGGATGAAGAAAGGAACAAAACTGAGGCGCTCAAGTACAAAATGGCAGCACTTGCTTCCATTCTGGTCGCCAGTTCAATTGGGGTTTGTATTCCGGTACTGGGCAAGGCAATTCCCGCCTTGAGCCCAGAGAGGAATTTCTTCTTCATAATCAAAGCATTCGCGGCTGGTGTGATCCTATCAACGGGGTTTATACATGTGCTCCCGGATGCATTTGAAAGCTTGACATCTCCGTGTTTGAAACAGAATCCATGGGGAAATTTTCCTTTCTGTGGATTTGTTGCAATGGTTTCTGCAATGGGCACTCTGATGGTGGATACTTATGCAACTTCTTATTACAATAAGAAATCTATGAAAAGTGGAGTGGCATCTCAGCCGGGAGATGAAGAGGGGGTTATTGATGCTCACTCTCATGGCCATGGACATGGTTCAACATCAATCATGGCTAATCCCGAGTCCGAGCTCCTTCGTTACCGTGTTATCTCTCAGGTAACGATTTAACCGTGGGAAAAAATGTTTATACCATCAGTATAACTTGATTTAAAGTTAGGTTACTAATCATTACTTATTACTATATAATTACCTGTTCTTGATAGTGTAAACTAAATATTTTTTATGATTATTTTAAGTCCAAAATCTTTTGCTATTTTTTAAAAGAGTTTAATTTTATTGCACTGAAAAGATCATGGAAGTGAGGGAAAGGGAGAAAGGTAATATGAGAATTGAATATGCACTTATTGTGTGCGATAGATTCAATATTCAGTAAGTAAAAGGAAAGTATATCTTTTTCCTTTTCTTTTTTTTTTCTTTAACTTTTTATTCTCCATTGGGACTAATAATAATTCAGCAATATCATATTCATGGACAATAGACATAGACAATTTACAATGGCATAGAGATCTGAGATATTTTATATTAATTATAGTCAACCATATGATGTTATCACTGATTCATGAAAGCATTTTTTTTGTTTCATCGATTTTGTTTGTAAATTAAAACGAAAAAAAATAATCACCATCACGCTTGATTATAATAAATTATTGTGTGAATAATAACATTTGTGATGGGGCGTGCAGGTTTTGGAACTGGGGATAATAGTACACTCTGTGATAATAGGAATAGCTTTGGGTGCTTCTGAAAGTCCGAAAACAATAAAGCCTCTTGTAGCTGCTTTGACTTTTCATCAATTTTTCGAAGGCATGGGACTTGGTGGATGCATTGCTCAGGTTATTACATTATACTCCTCTTTCACTTTTTCTTCTTTTTGTTTCTTTACAAATTGTCATTATAATTGGAATAGCGTTTAACCATGAGTTTCATGATTAAATTTAATTATGTAATTGTACGTAAATCCCTACATGTAGGGGTGGAAGAGGGGGAGGGGCACTAGTGGATTGTTTCGGGTCCATTGCATTTATGTGAATTGAAAGCTACGTACTCACCGGGAGTATTCTTGTCTAGATTTTGACAAAGTCTTGAACGTGAAGTGTTATGAGGGTTTTGTCCAAATGCCTAGTTACAAAAATTTTGCCATTCAAAGTCAGAAAAAGCATGCTACATCAAGTCAATGAAAAACAATATAGTGGATACGTTATTACTAATTATGCATTGCAAAAGTTTAGGTGTCGGTATATTAACGTCTCAACTTAGATACTACAGGAGAATTGATTTCTTACAGTTTTTTTTTTAGTTTTATGATCTTTTTAGAAGAGATCTTCATTTTTATACAAGAGCGATCTAAATTTTTTATTTTTTTCTATTTATTTTGTAAGTGATTAGGAGATCTTTGCAAGTACTTGTACTTTTAGTTTCTTATTCATATTTCATGTGCTTAATTATTTGATTTTAAGTTATAGATATACTAAAATAAATATTCTTATACACGTGGACAAACAAAGCTTAAACTCTTGTTTGGGTCTTTTGCAGGCAAAATTGAAGACTCGTGCAATTGCAATAATGACTTTATTTTTCTCTCTCACAACCCCAATCGGAATAGCAATTGGACTTGGAATAACAAATGTTTACGATGAAAACAGTCCAACGGCTCTCATTGTGGAAGGAATATTTAATTCAGCTTCAGCTGGTATCTTGATTTATATGGCACTTGTTGACTTTTTAGCTGCCGATTTTATGCATCCAAGAATGCAAGGGAATGGAAAGCTTCAATTAGGAGCCAATATTTCACTTCTTCTTGGTGCTGGACTCATGTCTCTGTTAGCCAAATGGGCTTAATTGATCAAATATAGATCGTATTATCAATTTCACTTTTTTCGCATTTTTTTTGACAGTTGGTTCTATAATATACGATTGTAAATCCTTTTTAAACTACATTTGCACCTATATTTTACTTAGACTTGTTTTGTTTATATGGAAAATTCTGCTTTTTGGTGTGCCTAGGATATTTTGGAACATGTTGATTGAAACCAACCTTGAAATTGTCATACTTTCACCGTTTTAGTTTGTTTATCTGATTTTACTTTAATATGGAGTTTAAGAAAATAAAATAAAATAATTTGAGTTTTAAGATCTTAAATTAAAGATATGTAGAATGTACTTTCTCTGTTCTTTTTTACTTGGCATATTTCATTTTAGGAGAGTCAATTTGACTAATTTTCAAAGCTAAATTTAATTAAATTAGTTCAATATTTAAAATTTAAAATTTGAATGTTTGAAACAATAGGAAAAGTACTATAAGTAACAATCATTTTTATATTAATATGATGAAAAAATACATCTTGAAAGATTGGTCAAAGTCCATACAGTTTGACTCTCGAAAAGCGAAATGTGACAAGTAAAAATGAATGGAGGAAGTATTGTAATTTTAAGCATGTCAAGTGAAAAGTTAAAATCAAAGAGTTGCCAAAAAAAAATAGAAAAGGGTCAATATGCCCCTATATTATCAGAAATAAGTTAAATAATAGAAAAGGGTCAAATATGCCCCTATACTATCAGAAATAAGTTAAATATACCATTTGTTATACCCAATTTCTTTAGAAAATCGTTTGTTTAACCCGCCTGACCCATTTTATTTTCTTTTCAAATATGAATTTTCTGATGAATTTGTCAGGAAAAATGGAGTTTAAATTTTTTCAAAAATAATTTTACTGTTTTGAGTTTGTATCACTGTTCTAGTTATTCGAGATTGAGCAACTGCTTTTGAGTGAGTTTGTTGCTGAAAATTCTTGTTTGGGTGTTGTTTGAGCTGACAATCGAAGCAGTTGTTTTGGTTGGTGACAAATACAAACCATTAGCTGTTAGGTGGATTGTTATACATCATGGGACCTCTCATCTAATGTTTATTTTTCAATTTGATTCATTAGCCATGGACTATGTCTTTTTAAAAAAAAATTAAATGACCATGGACTATGTCTTCTTCTCAACTGCTCTTCCTTTTTCTGTTTGCAATGAGCAATTCCTCTATTTAAGGCCTTAACCTTTAGTACTAATAACTTTAAAAATCTCAACTTTCCAGTCTTGGATAAATTTTTTGGGGAACTCCATTTTTCCTGACGAACTCATCGGAGAAATTCAAATTTGGGTCTTAAGCGAAGAAAAAGATTGAAAAGAAAAGAAAATGGGTCGGATCGGGTCAAAATAGTTCTTTTTTTAAAATATTGGGTATTTAAAATTGAGATTGAGTAATTTGATTCTAAATTTGACATGTGGACTCCGTCCAAATTAAGGTTAAAGTTGTGCCCAATTATATTTGGGGGTATCTTTGAACCGAAAGTATAAAAGAAGGGGTATATTTAGATTGAAAATATAATGAAGGGTATATTTGAACTATTTCTGATGTACATGGTTATATTTGACCCTTTTCTAAAAGAAAAAAGAAAGAAAGATACATTCTTTTTTTAAAGCACTAAAAAGGAACCGTCCAAATTAAGGTTAAAGTTGTGCCCAATTATATTTGGGGGTATCTTTGAACCGAAAGTATAAAAGAAGGGGTATATTTAGATTGAAAATATAATGAAGGGTATATTTGAACTATTTCTGATGTACATGGTTATATTTGACCCTTTTCTAAAAGAAAAAAAGAAAGAAAGATACATTCTTTTTTTAAAGCACTAAAAAGGAATGTAAGATTAAAACAAACAAATTAAAATAGAAGGAGTAAATAAATCAGTTTCTACATGAATTCCCCTTCATGTTCTATTACATGAATTCCTAGTTGGTATTTGAATATTGGAACAAGATCAACATAATAACACTTGTAGCTTGTGTCCAATTGATATGAAATGTTGGAAGTTGAATATTAGGCAAAAGGGAAATGTAGTAAACTTTTCTATATAATTTTTCAATAATTAAATGCATGAACGTATTAGATCTTGATGCATAATAATTTTTCAATGATTAATTAAATATATGCAAGAATGGTCAGTAAAGAAAGGAAGAGATCCGTGTACATCGAACTATCAGTTAAGGAAATAATAGGGATCTAAGGAGAGGGTTTGAAAAATCAATTGCGTATAAAGGAAAAATTAGACAAAATGTTCTTTGAGTTAAATTTCTTATACAAAAATAGCCTATTTATTTTTCATTACAAAAAATAATCATTCGGCCAAATTTATTTACGAAAAATGGTCATTCGGTCAAATTTATTTACAAAAAAATGGTCATTTGACCTTTGTTATTCCACCCGAAGTGTATATATATTGCTTCTTTTCTCTTCCTTTTTCTTTCTTTCTTTCTCACCTTCCATAATTTTCTCTTGCTGCAATGTATAAGTATCATATAAACACTGTATATGAATATATATATACATCTCTGGTACTAGTTATACGTCATATATACTATCGATACATTACATATACATGATTTATATACTATCGATACATTACATATACATTATATATACAAATGGTATACATGCAATATACATGCGATCATTTTATTTTTTTGAATTTTTTTATTGCAGTGATACATTTTCGTAAGAACCTCCAAAAAAACTACTCAAAAAGGATTGTTAATTAATGGAGTCATTTACAAAAATATCAAAAATAGTGCCCGATGGATTCTATCGCTAAACAACACATATATATTCATCGTTAAACCAATATTGCGACAAAATGGAGTGTGTTAGTAATATGCTCGTAGCTAACCTCTTCCCGACTACAAAAGAAATAATCTTTATATTTGATACTCTCGAAGAAGGGACTTGAGCTTTCGAACATACCCATCGTTACTCGAAATTATTCGGATTTGATTCTTTAGCCCTTTACTTTACTCAGTTTTGTTATTCTTTACTTATCGCAATTGAATACTCAAATTGCTAGTAAATTAATCTAAAAAAGGGTTAGATTAAAACGCATGTTTTTGACCTCATAACAAATTCAACTATACTCCCCCTGTCTCATATTAGTTCGTTACTATACTAAAAATAGTTGTCCATATTAATTGGTCATCTTACTAAATCAAGAAAGTATTAATTTTTTTTTTTCATATTACTCTTGCAATTAATTCTTTATTAAAAATGTTCACACTTATTTATAAAGTTCCAAAGAAATTTTTTAAGGGGTGAATTAGTAAAATTAACTTCTTATTTATAATTTTTTTACATGCGTATAAAATTTTTTTGATCAACTAATATGAAACGGTGGGGTACCATTTTCAGGGTAAACAAAGTCAAAAGACCATTGCATGAGAAGCCAACTTAAGATCCCCTGCATTCGAATATTTTAACTCTACAATCATTGCCTTTGTTGTATAAGCAGCTATAATGGACTAAAGTAAGGAGTTCACAACTAAAATGAGACAAATTTAAATAATATCAAAATATTATAAATTACAATCATTGTTATATTAATATAATAAAAGAAAATTTTAAAATATTGATCAAAATTCATATAAATTAATTTTTGAGAAGTAAAATATGACAAGTAAAAAAGAACGGGAGAATAGTAGCTAAAAAAATATAATTCATAACCTCTATCTTTGACTTTGTATTTAATATCCTTGAATCTATACTGTGTCACCATTAAGTCGAACATATTTATAACACCCATTTGCAATTTCTAATCAACTAAGCATATGATTGAGCTAACTAAAAAATAATTCCTCTTTTCAAACATTCATTAATTGCAATTACTCCTGCTAATCAGCCATCAAAGAAAAGATAATTCTTGCTGTCTAGTGGATACACACTTAGTAGGCGTTTAGTCACATATTTCAAATAATTTTTCATTTTATTTAAAAATTTTAAAATTGATATTGAAAATAAAGCTGTATTTGATTATAATTATAAAAAAAGAATAAGAAAGAGATCACTTTATTCGACTTTGGCAACGCCAAGAAAATAATAATTATCATATGATCAAACGGTTCCTTATTTTCGACCTTGGCAACGCCAATAAAAATAAATAGAGAGTAATTGACACAGTGGGGGGACACGTTTTGGCCTGCAGGCAGGGCCGGCTTGATCATAAGGCAACTAAAGCAACCGCTTGGGGCTCCGAGTTTTTTGGGGCCCCTATTTTTTTCTAAAGATGTATATATATACATATATTGTTAAAAAAAATCTCATGTACTATCTAATTTGAAAAGAAATTTTGTACCGAAAAAATCTATTATTGTCCATTTAAAAAAAGATCAAAATTTACTTTTGGTGTGTTCTTCAAGTTTCAAACATTGCAACAAGTTATCATTATATTAAGCAACACAACACTATTTTGATATCATTATATCAACTTCTTAAATTCTTGAATCAGGTTTTATTATTCAAAGTTTATATTATACTTTTTCATTGAAAGTTTGCATTGATTATATTCTTACTGTATAAGGTCTGTGTATATTTTACATTCTGTAGACGTCACTTGTATGATTATACTTGAATATATATATATATATATAAAAAAAATTAGAAGAAAAAAATTAAGATTTTTTTACAAAATTTAACTTTAGGCCTCAATTTTGGTGAGACGACCTGCACGAAGGTTCTCATATGTGGCCAGGAACCTAATTATTTTGTAAGGCAATGAATGCCAATCTCTTTCAACGTTCTTTAATTTGGTCAAATATATATGTGGGGTAATAGTTTGTTTTCTTCTTCTTCTTGAGAAGTGACAAAACAGTTTGTTTGTACGAAAATTATGACTTAAAGTCGTTGACTAAAATATATTTTTTTAATTACTTTCTCCTTGGGGATATGGATATGAAGCCTGACATGGTTGGCAATCCAATTTTAAGCAACTATTTCTTTTTCGTTTAGAAAGAAAAAAGTTTATTAGTAGAGATGTAGGATTGCAAGGTATTGATAACACATAATGGAAGATAAAAAGTAATTTTAGACAAATTTATTTGTATTTAAAATTTATCGACATTTAAAAAATAATTTTAAGATAAATTTGATAACAATAGTCGTAGTTGAAAAACTTTGTGAAGACACTATGTATATTCAATTCATACCGAGATCGATCTTTGCTATTAACTCCTTGATCAATGAAACTAGCGAACAAATTGGATCATGAATATTGTGTTGAAATTTTTCTCAAAAAATTTCAACTCACAATTAAACGGAACAAGAAAAAAAAATTCTAGTCAATGATTTTTCTCCCTTGATTTGGTGTATTACTCATACGCTTTTAATAAAGTATTTTTCTCATAAGAGCAAGAAAGATGCTAATTTCAAAAAGTTCATTGATAAGTTCAAGCAATTTCATATCAACATCCCTTTGATTAAAGCTTTGAGGGACATGCCTAAATATGCTAAGTACTTACGAGATATGGTGGCTATGAAGAGAAGGTTGAGAGAGTTTGAGACGATTGCATTCACTGAAGAGTGTAGTTCGAGGGTATTGAGCAAATCTCCTCAAAAGCTCAAAGACCCTAAGAGTTTCACCCTCCCATACAAATTGGTGAAGATGAGGTTATGCATGCATTGTGTGATCTTGGAAAAGTACTAACTTAATGCGTCTATCTGTTTTCATGAAACTTAGCTTGGGAGAGCCACACCCCATTACTATTTGTCTCCAGCTAGCAGACTGGTCTCATGTGTATCCAAATGGCATAACTGAGTATGTAATCATCAAGGTGAGTTAGTTTGTGATTCCTGCTGACTTTATTATTTTAGATTATGAAACAGATGAGCAGGTATCAGTTATCATTGGACGCTCATTCATAGTGGTGGAGCATTGATAGATACGCAGAAAGGAGAGCTTAAGATGAGAGTATATGATGATCATAAATCACTCTCCACTCCTTCACACTATAGAGATTTGTTCATGATCACAGATGTGATCAAAAATAAATGTGGGGTAAAAAAAATGAATTTAAAAAATTAAAACTTTGAAGATTACTACTGAGTTGTCCGAGGTGCAACAAGAAGAATTGCTCAAGTTACTGAGAAAGCATGATCATGTGCTTAGATGACCCTATAATGACCCGAAAAGAGACGTTAAGAATAAGAAGAAAGAGAATGAAAAAGGTGAGCCCCCCTAGAGTGAAGAAGAGGTGAAAGCTCTATCTTAGGGGAAAGAAGAGATTTAGAGAACTTGGTTAAGTTGTGATTTGGATCGTGCCGCGATGTTAAATCAGACGTTGATTGAGAGACAACTCAATTTTTGTAATAGTTTAATTTTTTTTATAGTCTCAATTTTTATTTTTATTTTTGGTGTTTTGCAGATTTGCGAAAGTCTAAGTACCCAAATTTAAAAGCTAAAGAGCATGGTTTAAAGTTAAGTGTGAGATCATTTTCCCTTTTGATTTATTGTGAAAAAATATGCTGCTAGCTAGGCCCTAGAAGGCTTCATGGAGTATTTCTAATCCGATTTTTATCTTATTTATTGCTTTAAGGATAAAACATGACTTTAAGTGTGAGGTTGGATATCTTCGATATTTGTTATGGGTGATGTATGCCATAGATTTTTGAGTTATTTTTTATTTTGCTAAGTTAGATGAAAAAATAGAAAAAGATCTTTTATTCTTTGGTTAGGATTTTTTTCTTTTTTTAGTCTTTTAGAGGCATACTTCGTCCACCTCTTGATTTTTCTTTTCGATTTTTTTTGAGTCGAGCCCTTTGAACCGAGTAGTATTCTTTTTATTTTTAGAGTATTTTTTTCAGTGGACATCTTTACGATCACATATATTATAAATATTTCACTCAAATGATTGAGGAAGTGTGCAAACTCATTCTAAAAAAATATTACAACAATTTTGCCACAAGTGGCTTCCTCCACACCATAATAAGAATACCTATTATTCAACCAATTTAAATTTTACGATGTCATGTTAAGTAGAAGAATACCACACAATTTTTTTTATATTAAAATAAATAAAATAAAGAACTTGAATTAAATAATAATAAAAATTCTAATTTAGATAAGTAATTAATTTTTATGTCTCCAGCAACAGTGTTAAAAATTTTATCACTCCTGAATTATACATACAAGTACATGCGGTCATATATAAAAAGTATCTATTTCGATTTAGAAAGTTAAAGGTTCATCTTCAGGAAATATGATTTAAATTAGGAACAAAGTGATTACTTAGGTCTTGTTTCAATTATAGTGATATTATCATGTGTTAACCATATGGAGTGTAAATTGTTTAGATATCTTAGATAAGGAAGTCTATAAACATTTTTGCCGAAGAGTTATGATAAGTTCTATGGTAGTTTTGAGATTGGTAACCGATAAGTTTTGAATTTCAGATGACTGACGTAATAAAATTGAGGGGAAGGTAATTTGTAGTGTACCTAGGTGAATGATTTAATACCATCTATAAGTGAATGGAATAATGTTTATTGATAAGGGAGTTGTCTACATGATTTAGGTCAGTAATCTGATTTTCTATGGTAAGATTACATTTGTTGTAGTAGACTTTGTCGAAGTATGGATTCGTTAGATAAACAAGATTGAGAATGTCGGTTATGAGTGGCCTGGGAGAACTTGTGTATGAGAAGGCAAGTGAATTGCGATATTTTCTACCTTTGGAATTTTTAAAAGCATAACTAGGTATTGATTTGTGGTTCAAAGGTATGGAGTATTAGGCTACAAGCCTTGTGTTAAAGTAGTTTAAAGTGGTAAACGAGTTAATAGAAAGCAATAGAGGCTCATATATTGGAGAATTTGATGTATTTAGAATTCTATGAAGTTTTATTAGATTTGCGCGATTAGTGAGAATTGAGGATCTGAATGTTTAAGGTTATAAGGCATAGATCCTCAGTCCTGAGTTGATGAATTGTGTAAGTTTCAGTTTTTGAGGTCTGGAATGACAGTTATAAATAGAAAATAAAAAGGATCAACATATACTTATGAAGGACTTAGTAGTGATCTTATGAAGATTTAGTATCAGTTCGGGTAACTATCAACAATATGTGAGCAATTGTCCATTTTACATTGAGTTGGATTGTTCATATTATCCTAAGTGACATACAGATGTATTACCAGAAACTTATAGTTATATCGTTTATTAAAATTTTTGAGTAATAATTGATACTACCTTGTTTATGGAAACTACATGGACAATTTCAAGGAGTTACAAAGATATTTGGTGATGTATGGAAGATGTATACGTATGATATAGAAAACTTTTAGGATGATCAGTTATTTTCTACAGATTTGACATGAGGATATGATTGCTGAAATAGTAGGTAGAGCATGATATTTGATGATTTTTATGGAATTAGATATTAATTTTTGACTCAAAAATTTCAGCTTGATGAAATACCACTATCGAACTTAGAATTAGCACAATCAGCCTAGGACAAGACCAGTTTATGACAGAAATACTTAGAATTGGCTCGAAATAGAGAAAGATCCTTTTATAACAAAAAAGTCATAATTCAGACATGCAGTGCATGAAATATGTTCTCTAAGAGTTCTTGATACTAATGACGGCTATGGAAGATGAGAATGAAAGACTAGTAGGATCAGAGTATTTTACTGGTGTAGAGTTGGCAATGAATTTTGACTATAGTTATTGAATTTTGATGACTAAGGAGGATATGATGAATAGATTATGTTCATATGTATGATTATCATCAAATAATGTATTGCATATAGAAACAATTCAAATATATGAGAATCAACTGTTTGAAGAAGTTTTGATTTTGAATAATGGAGATACATTATTATGAGCTAACCGAAAGAGGATCTAACGGTTAGGGTGAACAAATAGTACTACTGATGTAATTATTTTTGCTTAAGAGTGATTGCATGAAGTATACCATGGATATTTGAAGTTGCTCGATAGTTTTGACACTTTTCTTTGCCCGTTTAAGGACGAATAAATGTTTAAGTGGTGAATAAATAATGACATGCATGGTCATTTTGCTCGTTTGAACCCATTTTCCCAATTTGAACCTTCACATAGCTTTATATTATTTATGACTTGCAGAAATGAGTGACGCGATTCTAGAGGTGATAAATTACCATTAGAAAAATATTTTAGTTTGAAAAGTTAGAAAGGTTGACCAAAGTCAACATACTAGGGTAACAAATTCCAAAATATGACAATTCTATTAGATTTGGAATGTAATTTTTGACTTATTCGGATGGTTGGTACGGATCCCGAGGTGTCCATGAGTGATTTGAGCCTTTGATTGGATTTTTAAGTTTTAAAAAAGCTAAGTTTGACCACGTTCAACTTTCGATTAAGACGACCTCAAATTAATAATTTGATGATTCTAACAGGTGCATAACGTATTTTATGATTGAGTTGCATACTTGGTTTGTATCCGGGAGGTCTCAAATGAGTTTCAGATGCTTATTCAAAGATTGGTATTTTGATGTTATTAAGCTTAAATGTTTTGATCCCGAGGTGTCCAGGAGTGTGATTTGATCCTTTGGTTGAATTTATGAATTTAAGAAAATCTAAATTTGACCACGGTCAACTTTAAATTAAAATGACCTCAAATCGATAATTTGATGATTCTAACAGGTCCACAATGTGTTTTATGATTGAGTTGCATACTTGGTTTGTGTCCGGGAGGTCTCAGATGAGTTTCAGATGCTTGTTCGAAGATTGACGTTTTAATGTGGTTAAGCTTAAATGTTACCACCTTAAGTAAATGAGCTCTAAATGGTATTTTGATTGAATCATTAGATCTGCATCATGATTTTAAAATCATAACAGAATTAATCGTCGAACTTCGTGATCGCATGAGAAAGTTAAGAGCTTTTTAGTATGGAAATCTTGTGCTGGTGCAGCTTTTGTCTTGAACTCAACGCCTCAGTCAAAAACACGTGGATTTATTTGTGAATGCATACCCTTTTGTTGCGAAGAAAAAGTATCATCACAAAAAGTCTCAAAGCAATTATAAATGTGCAGATTTTGGGATTTTAGTATTTTTAATACTTTAGGAGTTAGGAAGCTTTGATTAAAAGAATTTTTGATGTGTTTTTCTCGTATAAATATCGTATATATTATTATACCTTTATTTTATTTATTTTTCAAAAATACCTATTATGTTTCATGCTTTGATTCACAAATTTGATGTAAAAGTTGAGATTTTGACCCCCAAATTTATGAAATCATATTTGTTGATTTGAGAGTCAATTCGAACTCTATTTTTGATAAAATTTTATATTTAAGCTCTTTACCTTATGGTTAAACTAATTTCAAAGAAAAATTTCAGTTCGACACTGGGCTCAAGATTGACTTTTTGACCCTATTTTCGAGCCCATTATTTTTTAGCAAAATAAATATCTACCATCACGCCCTGACCCTAGGTCTAGGTGAGACCAACACTCAAGGACAAAACTAGTCCAAGCAGACTAACTACATAACATAACTCATAACATATGTGGAAGAAAATTAAAGATATTTTTCTCCCCTAAACCTCTATTATGATTATTATCCTATTTACTGTGATAATGAGGAGTAACAAAGAGACCCTTTGAGAAATTATCGATATGCTGAAGTAGATAAGGGAAAATGGTGCACCAGATACAGAGAGGCCAGAAGTAGAAAAAAGCCTGGGAAAGAATTACAGAGATGCAGGCTGAGGTTGAAACTTGTAATGATCAAAAACTTATAGGCTTAGAGAATATCAAGGATAAACCTCAAATAAATAAAGAGAGTGAGTGTAACAACCTGATTTGTCATTATTTTGGAAATCATCTTATCACAAATTTTAGGAATGGAATTTATATTTTTGTTAAGTGGGGTGACATGAAGGGAATTTCAGATTTTTAAAAAATGACCTGGACTAGCGTCACCCTGCTATAATATAGATTATTCCGCTATAGCGCTGCCGCTGTAGCGGTTTGTCGTCTGCTATAGCGGTATGGCGGAAAACAGAAATCGGAAACACGTGATTTATATTTTAGACTCCTCCTCCATAATTGGAAAACATACGAGGGTTACTCCAAAAACCCTCCTAGGCTGCTCCAAGGCTTGAGAGCCATGAAGAGGAGAGTTTCTTGCTAAAAGGACGCGGAACCATAGATTTTGGGCTTGTTATCTGTCAGAAAATGCTTTCACGAAGCCAGAATAGGCGTTGTGCAGCTACTTGACGTCCAGGTAGGCTAGATTTCTTTACATTGAGTAGACTTATACCTATTTTCATTTCATATTGTTGTTATAGGCTGAAAGGGAATTCATGTTTAGGCCTTCAGACATGAACTCTGGAGGATTATTGCGTCTTGACTGGTTTTTGGAATAGGAAGTGATAGGGTTGGGGCGATATGTCTCATTTCAGGTTGTTTATAATTATTAATTAGCGTGCGAGGCTAGAATCCAGGAACCAAATTGTTGGGAAGGCTCAGGGAACCAGAAATACTATGGGTAAATAAACGTCTAATTGTAGGGGGCTCCGGGAATGATTCGATATAAAAGAAATAGGGTAAACAAGAATGGTTGAGGCACCAATGTTAGAAGGTGTCTTCTCTATGTTGTTTTTTCTAAAAAAGGGGGTTCCTAAATTGATGTATCAGTGGAATACATGTCTAGAGGTTGAACCGGGACTTAGTCCCCCAACAAGAATTCAAGGTTAGGGTTGTAAACCAAATTATGGGGTAGGTGATGGTTATTGTCTTACCAAATGCAATGTATATACATGTAACTATAGCTTAGTAATGTATGTGCTTTCATGCCTAGGAAAGGAAGTTATGAATGTCCAATTATTTGGGGTGTCAATTATATGAAGTGAACTTGATTATTGCTTGATGGTTTTACAAGGGTGTTCTCTGTTCATTTAATGTTTGACTGTTGGTTTTGTGTGATATTCGATTAGCTCGGGTACCACGCCTGGTACAGGATACTAACGGTTGGCTTGGGTACCACATATGGTACAGGTTCTATATCAGTTGGCTCGGGTACCACGCCTGGTATGAGTTTAATTATGCATTATTGACTGTGTTTGTCGATGGTTGCATGAGTGGATTGGGTTGATTATTGAATTTGTGATCAATTATATTGGTCCTTGAGATCCCGGGTAATTACACTTAAATGTGGGAATGGTCCTGGGGTGTACAGGGCATCACACGTTAACTCTTAGGTATTGGTCTAGGGATCCTAGATTGATCCGGGTAACGTAAAAAGGGTTAATGACATGATTATTGTTCATTGTTAAATGGTTGTTGAACCTGTGTCACAAAGTGGGTAAGACTGAGAGTTTGGGGCCGTATTGCTGGCTGTTATTATCTATTGGGTATTGTCCTAAGGGTCTCGGGGGCGGTCCGATACTTGTAGGTAGTGGCATGACCATATGTGGCCTAGTCATTGAGTAGGGGTTTTACTTCTTATTGTTGAGTCATAGTGGTGGACTTGAATAATGGAGTGGTAGTCCGGTTCAGACATACTTGTCGAACTAGAGTTAAGGTGACTTGGGAGGTCTAGATGGTGAGTGAGACTTGGGAAGTCGTAGGTGTCGGGTGTTATAACGACCAGGTTCATCATTACGGAAAAACCATTCATGCCAATTTTTAGAGTTAAAAAACTCTGGGTTTGGGAGTTTGAAACTCTGGGCTAGGCTAGTCTCAGCCAGATTTGAAGCGAGGTATGGTCTAGGGAAATTCGGGTAAGGATTGGGTTAGATGACTTGATTCGAGCTAGTTTTTCATGTAGCTAAGACATAAAGGAGTCCGGGGGTTAGGTGGGTGCCACTCACGATGGTCTGGGTCGTGACAAATATGGTATCATAGCCCTAGCTTCGTTGATCTCATCGTACTAAAATAGGTCTAGTAGAGTCTTGCAGAATGGTGCAGAGACATTCGTACTTTTCTTCGAGAGGCTATAGGACTTTAGGAAACTGTCTGTTCTTTCTTCCATCTTGCTATAACTTAATTCCAATTGGTAACTGGTGATACAAATTGGTATCTGACTCTTTCACTCTTCTGTTCACAGATGGTTAACACGAGGTATAACAAAGCTAGACCAGTGGTCCCAGCAGCAGGCTCGACCATCCGTAGTAGAGGCAGAGGAAGGGGCAGAGGACGAGGTAGAGCCACACCCGCCAGGGGTGGGGCTCAAGCTATTGTGGGAGCGCGAGAGGCAACCCCTCCCCCACCTCAGGAATAGGTTTTCAAAGAAGTGGAAGTTGTTGTGGAAGATCGAGGGGCGCAGGCTGAGGCAGAGGCGGCACCGGCTGGAGGTGCAGGCCTTCCCTCTATGACGCCCGAAGCATTTTAGCAGTCTTGGAACTTTTTGAGTGGTTTGGTTGGTGCTGGAGCCATACCCGCGGGCATTGCAAATCAAGCTCTGGGCACTCAGTCAGCAGATCTTATGGCTCCTAGGATGGATGCATCTTTAGGCATGGGTGACTTCTTCAGGCCAATTCTAGGCCCAGTGATTGGAAATAAACATGAGATGCTGACCAAGTTTCTCAAGCTGAAACCTCCTATGTTCCAGGGTACTGATAGGAAAGATGCTTATGAGTTTATACTGGATTGTTATGAGAGGCTGCACAAGCTGGGCATTATGCAATAGTATGGGGTTGAGTTCATCACATTTCAGCTGCAGGGTGATGCCAAGCAGTGGTGGAGATCTCATGTGGAGTGTCAGTCTTCTGTTTTACCCCCACTGACTTGGGAGCAATTTCTCGCCCTTTGCTTAGAAAAGTATGTACCCCGTGCTATGAGGGACTAGAAAAAGGATGTGTTCTTGAATTTGGAGCAGGGTAGCATGTCAGTCTCTGCTTATGAGGCCAAAATTCATGCCTTGTCTCGCTTTGCTACTCAGTTGTTGGGTTCCGAGGAGGAGCGGGTTCGATTATTTATCAAGGGTTTGAACACTAAACTTCAGGTATTGTCTGTGCACATGACTTTTTCAGGGAAAGGCTTCAATGGAGTGGGAGATTATGTGAAGAAACTTGAGGGAGTCAGGCAGGCGGGGCAGGCTAAGGTGTTAGCCAAGAAGCCCCGGAATGAGGGAAATTATGGTGGTTCATACTCTAAGGGTCAGAATCAACATGTATACTCATCCTGTCCTATTCAGTCAGCTCTGCCAGCTGCTACAGGTGGTCGTCCGGGAGCTAATCAGCAGTTTTCAGCTCCTAAGGGCCAGGGAGCTTCTTATACACTGCTAGCAGGCCTGCACTAGATCGTGGTTGTTTTCATTGTGGTGATCTGGGCCACTATAAGAGGGAGTGCCCTCACATGCAGACCGGTAATTAGGTTCAGCAGTAGCCTAAGGCTGTGGTCTCGGTAGGTAGAGGTTGTCATATTAGAGGTCGTCCACAGGGTGGCGGAGGTAACTTTTAGAGAGGACGTAGAGACAGAAGGAACGGCAGCACGGGAAGGGGTGCGGTGCAACCGTCCAAGGAAGTTTCCTCAAATTGATGATCGGGCTCACTGTTACGCATTCACAAGGAGGACCGCAGCTGAGGCATCATATGCGGTGATCACAGGTACCATTCTCGTCTGTGATAAAATGGCTTTAGTATTATTTGACCCAGGTTCTACATATTCTTATATGTCTATGAGTTTTACATTGGGTATGAACTTGGTATGTGATATCCTTGATCTCCTATCCATGTTTCTACCCCAGTTGGAGAGTCGGTGATTGTGACTCGTATTTATCGTAATTGTTCGATTGTATTTGTGGGGTTGCAAACTTGGGTAGATTTAGTAATTCTGGATATGGTTGAATTTGACATTATTTTGGGCATGACCTGGTTATCCCCTTATCATGTTGTGTTGAACTGTAACACCAAGGCTGTAGCTCTAGAGATTCCGGATAAGGATAGGCCAGAGTGGGAAGGTGTGTACAGGTCTAAGCTGGTTAGGATTATATCGTTCATTCGGGATAGGAAGCTAGTGGGGAGAGGGTGTTTAGCCTTTTTGTCTCATCTCCAGGACGATAGTGTGGAGTCCCCATCTATTGAGTTAGTTCCAATTGTTTCAGAGTTTCGTGAGGTGTTTCCGGCAGATTTGCCTTGTATGCCTCCGGATAGGGATATTGACTTTTGTATCGACTTGGAGCCGGGAACTCGTCCCATTTCCATTCCTCCGTATTGTATGGCTCCAGCAGAGTTAAGGGAACTTAAGACTCAGCTTCAGGAACTCCTAGATAAGGGATTTATCCGTCCCAGTGCTTTGCCTTGGGGTACTCCGGTATTATTTGTAAAGAAGAAGGATGGTAGTATGCGGATATGCATAGATTACAGGCAATTAAACAAGGTTACCATCTGGAATAAATACCCTTTACCCCGTATTGATGATCTATTTGACCAGTTATAGGGTTCATCGATGTTTTCAAAAATTAACTTGAGGTCAGGGTATCATCAGTTGAAAATTAGGCCTGAGGATGTTCCTAAGACTGCTTTCTGGACTCGGTATGGGCATTATGAGTTCTTAGTGATATCGTTTGGTTTGACCAATGCATCGGCGGCATTCATGAGCCTGATGAATGGGGCGTTTAAATATTACTTGGATTCATTCATCATCATTTTCATTGATGATATTTTGATCTACTCCAAGAGTAGGGAGGAGCATGCTAAACATCTCTGTATAGTACTGGACATTTTGAGGCATCAAAAGCTTTATGCGAAGTTCACCAAGTGTGAGTTCTGGTTGACTTCGGTAGCATTCTTGGGGCATGTAGTGTCAGAAAAGAGGTTGATGGTAGATCCCCAGAAGATAGAGGCAGACAAGAGTTAGGCCCGACCTAGCTTTGTGATTGAGGTGAGGAGTTTTGTTAGGCTCGCAGGTTATTACCGAAGGTTTATTAAGGATTTTGCTTCCATTGATACCCACTTGACAAGGTTGACACAGAAGGATGTACCGTTTGTGTGGTCCAACAAGTGCGAGGAGAGCTTCCAAAAGCTCAAGACACTTCTGACCGCGACTCCTATTTTGTCCTTACCGGTTGAAGGTAAAGACTTTATTGTTTACTGTGATGCTTTACATTTTGGTTTGGGTGCTGCGTTGATGCAGGATATGAATGTGATAGCCTATGCTTCTAGGTAGTTGAAGGTGCATGAGAAAAACTATCTGACCCATAATTTAGAGTTGGTAGCAGTATCAAGATTTGGAGACACTATCTCTATGGTGTCAAGTGTGAGGTGTTCACTGATCATCGCAGCCTGCAACATGTTTTCACTCAGAAAGATTTGAATTTGAGGCAGAGAAGGTGGATGGAGTTGTTGAAAGACTACGTTCTGAATATTCAGTACTATCCGGGTAAGGCTAATGTGGTGGCTAACGCATTGAGCCAGAAAACAGTTAGCATGGGCAGTTTGGCTTGTTTGGGGGTGTCCAAATGACCACTAGCAAGGGAAATTCAGGCATTGGAGTCCAAGTTCATGTACTTAGGTATTTCAGAACAAGGTGGGATTTTAGCCAGTTGTGAGGTCAAATCCACGTTCATAGAGGAGATAAAGGCCAAATAGTTTCAGGATTTGCAGTTGAGCAGGCTTCGGAACAAGGCAATATTTGGAGAGTCTGGGGATGCCACGTTAGATTCTGGTGGTGTGTTAAATTTTAGAGGAAGGATTGGTGTTCCTCGAGTTGATGATATGATTCAAAAAGTGTTGGCAGAGGCTCATAGTTCGCGATATTTAATTCATCTGGGTGTAACCAAGATGTACAAAAATTTGAGGCAACCTTATTGGTGGCCTGGGATGAAAAGAGACATAGCGGATATTGTGTCCAGATGTCAGAATTTCCAGCAGGTAAAATATGAGCACCAAAGACTTGCAGGACTACTTCAGAGGATGCCCATTCCAGAGTGGAAGTGAGAGAGAATAACCATGGATTTTGTGGTGGTTCTCCCCAAGACTTTGGGGAAGTATGACTCTATTTGGGTCATTGTTGACAAGCTGACCAAGTCAGCTTTCTTTATTCCGGTCAGGGTGGATTATAATTCACAGTAATTGGTTAAGATCTACGTGAAGAAAATTATGAGATTGCACGTGGTACCACTATCCATTATCTCAGATAGGGGTATGCAGTTTACCTTCAAATGTTGGGGCAAGTTGCATGAGGAGTTGGGCACTTAACTCACCTTTAGTACATCCTTCCATCCTCAGACTGATGGTCAGTCAGAGAGGACGATTCAGGTATTGGAGGACATATTGAGAGAATGTGTGATTGACTTCGGGGGTCATTGGGACCAGTTTGTACCATTATGTGAGTTCTTATACAACAATAGTTATCACTCCAGTATCGATATGGCACTATTCGAGGCTCTGTATAGGAGGAGTTATAGGTCACCGATTGGGTGGTTTGAGAAAGGCGAGGGGCGTAGACTTGGTAAGGGAAGCGCAAGAAAGGGTAAGAGGCATTCAAGCCAAGTTGTTAGCTGTTCAAAGCAGGCAGAAGGAATATGTGGATCACAAGGTAAGGGACATGGAATTTCAGGTTGGTGAACAAGTATTGTTAAAAGTGTCACCAATGTAGGGAGTTATGCATTTCG
Organism: Jaltomata sinuosa; assembly: GCA_003996215.1. Taxonomy (NCBI): domain Eukaryota; kingdom Viridiplantae; phylum Streptophyta; class Magnoliopsida; order Solanales; family Solanaceae; genus Jaltomata; species Jaltomata sinuosa. The sequence goes on from QJPP01001451.1 coordinate 150,153, forward strand.
GTAAGAGGGGAAAACTCAGCCCTCGGTTCATTAGACCGCTCAATGTTCTTGAGATTGTAGGGCCCGTTTCTTACTGATTGGCATTCCACCCAGTCTGTCGGGTGTCCATCCGGTGTTTTACGTATCCATGCTAAAGTGATACCATGAGGATGAGGACTACATCATCAAGTGGGATGAGGTGTTACTTGATAAGGATCTTCGCTATGAAGAGGAGCCAATTTTGATTCTTGATCGGGATGTTCGGAAATTGAGGACAAAAGTAATCAGTATGGTAAAGGTTCAATGGAAGCATCATCCGGTTAAGGAAGCCACTTGGGAAATCGAGAGGGACATGCGGGAAATGTACCCTCACTTGTTTGAGGATACAAGTACTACTCTTTTCACTCTTTATTTTCAGTATTTTTGGGTTTGATCATTTGGGGATGAACGATGGGTAAATTGGTATTTGTTGTAACGACTGGGTTTGTCATTATGGAAAAACCATTCGTGCCAATTTTTAGAGTTTGAAAACTCTGGGATTCGGAGTTTGAAACTCTGGGCTAGGCTAGTCTCAGTTAGATTTGGAGAGAGGTATGGTCTAGGGCAATCTGGGTAAGGATTGGGTTAGATTTCTTGATTCGAGCTAGTTTACCATGTAGCTAAGACATAAAAGAGTCTGGGGGTTGGGTGGGTGCCACTCACGACGGTCTGGGTCGTGATAGATGTAGAGTCTCCAGGTGGTGGAGTTGGCAACGGAATGCGATAGGAAGGCTGGGGGACAGAACGAATAAGTCCATAGGAGTTAAGGTCATGGTGGTAAGGATGGATATTGAAGGACTGGATTATTATAACTCATTTCATATTTTCTCTTATTTTCCTTATATGATAGTATGTAGTGAATTTGGGTCAACCGATGATAACTACCAGTATGTGTGTTTGTACTGATACTACTCTTGATATACCTTTTGGGTATAGTCTGGTTGTAGGGTCAATGATCTTTCATAGGTACATGACGATGGCGATCTCCAGCAGCTTCTACTATTCAATTCTATGGTGGAAGCTGTGTATTCTTTTCAATTCTTGTATTTCCCCTATTGTAGCTCCTGTATCTGTTTAGACTAGTGCTAGGGAGGGTTGTGTTCGAGTTTTTGTAAAGGATTTTACTAGAATAAAAGTTGTAATTTTTTCCCTAATTTATAGAGGAGGTTTTCTTTATGGTTTTGTTATTTTCTGCATTTATCTGTTGGATCGGGTGGTAAGGATTCTTCTATCTAGGTGCTTAGAGTAGGTGCCCGCATAGCCCGGTAGTTGGGTCATGATAAATAGTATTAGAGCCTAGGTTACCGATCTCCCTGTACAAGAGAAAAATGTCGAATAGAGTCCTGCAGATTGATGGGTTGACGTTCACATCTAATCCTTGGGAAGCTATAAAGCATTCTAGGAATCACCTCTCTTCTTTCATTCCTTTCGTGTGATTTGTTACTTGCTTGTATGGGTTGAGTCCAATTGGTATCTCTCGACTTCAATTGGTATCTCAACAAGGTAGGGGATGTTATTTGACTCCGGCTGCAAAGAGACAAGCAAGAGAAGTTAGAACCGGGAAGGTTTCAATTGGTATCTAGCCGAGAGGCTGTGATAAGGCATGGATGATCGACTAACAGTCATCCATGGGGCGAATAGAGAGAAGTATATGTGACTTGAATTTTATTGAAACTTGGAGCTTAAAATGAGGCGTGTTGAATTACTTGTATAACTGCAATTATTGGTGTGTAATTGATTGACTACTGTGAACATTTTGGTCTGGGAGTAGTTATAACCTGATTGTTGTGTGCTTGTGTTAATGATAATTGCTATGTGTCTCGAATGAAAATTTTATATTACATTTCGGAATGGGACTTATCATTGGTTAAGATGGTAATGGAACAAGACTTGTGACTGTCCAGTTTCAGGACAGTCGGGTTGGTTGGGAACCATGGGAAAGGGGGAAAGTCGTTCTTGTATGATAGCAAGAATGTGTTGCTATGAACAGTTTTCCCTTGTAATTCATAATTGATTTGATGATAAAGTGATGCTAAGTTTTGAATTATGCAGTGCTGGAGATGGTCTTGGGGTTATGTTTAAGACCATGACGGGATTTATGGTGTTAACATTGATAACCGGGAATGGGGAATGAGTAAACTTTGCTGGAAATTTTGATTTTCTAGGCCACTACTGTCGGTACCGCTATAGCAGAAATTTCCCCGCTATGGCGGTACCGCTGTAGCAGTATGACACCCGCTATAGCGAAAGGGGGCGGGGTAGAACCCCTGCCCTATTTTCCCCTATTTTCCTTTCATTTCTGGGGCGTTTAAATGCAATAGTTAAGCTATGAGCTGCTATGTACAACCAGGAAAACACCAGTAGAACTAATATAACATGCATATAGGGTAAATATTGTCAAGTCTAGCATCCACGTCCTTAAAAATGAAGGGGGAAAGGAAAGGGAACCATCGTCTAGTACATGCCCAAAAAGGGGGGCAAATTCCAGGAAAACAGTAGTCTAATATAATAAGGGGGGGGGGAAAGAATCTTAGGCCTCATTATCTCTCAAGAAGGGGAACTCCTGCAAGTCCTCCGGCTCTAGCTGGGGAAGCTCCTGATCGGGGGCAGAGCAGGTGAACATGACCTTACTGGTCTTCCACAGCCGGAAAAGCATGCGATCAGGGGAGCTCCTCTTCTTCTTCTCTTCATCTAACTCCCTACGGAGTGCTGCAAAGTCCTGAGCAAAAGGGGGCGGGGCTGTAACCCCCGCAGTAGTACCCTCCATGAATTGCCTGACCGCGACCAGGTTCTCCTCAAGCTGGCTACTAGTGATCGGGGGCTGGGACTGGGAAGGAGGGGTAAGAGTGTCATCATCATTATTAGTATCCTCGGCAGCCTGGCTGCTCCCTGCTTTATCCACCTTCCTCATTTTCTTTCCCTTGGAGTCGACCACTTTCACCCGAAAAGGGTTGAAGGCAACATCCATCTCTATCTCCCTAATAGTATGATCCTCGGGCACCATAACCCGCCTACATAATTTAGACACTAGAACCGAGGGAAAGAGGCCTTTCCTAGGACCCCAGTAGAAGTCCCTCCACTCATATATGATCTGTTCCCCACATTCAGAATAATCCCCTTCATAGCACAAGCTATTACCAAGGCCCGAACATAAGTCACGTCGATAGTGTGGCCCGACAGACGGATCCTCCAGGACACCAAATTCAGCCACCTCCTAGCATCGACCGAAAAGTAAGCACTAGTAATGCCCTCAGCACTGAGCCAGTAGACCTTGCCTCTGAACTCCTCCTCCACCAGGGTGTCCCTCAGCCAAGTCATATCCCAAAGTTGAGCCTTGGCCTCATATGCCGCATTAGAAATATGAGGCACTCCTAGCACCTCATTGATAATCTGAGATTCCACAGGGACATCCACTCCTTTGATGCGGATAGTGGGGTTAGGGTCATCCCAGCAAACAGTGGGGAGTATGACATAAAACTCCCTTTCCCAATCGAAATGCCCGGAAGGGGGAGCCACCACCAACTGGCCCCAGCCGAACTTATGAAGCGTGCGATAGAAAACTGGCGCCTTCTCATCCACCTCGTCCATTTTGAAGGCCTCTCAAAACAAAAACCTAGCCTCTGGTAGTTCCGGTACCTCTCTCGACTAGCATCATTAGGGAACCTATCATAGGGAAACTCGGGTATTTGTTCATCAACCATTGAGTATGTCAACCTGCAATGTGTCAAGTGGTGGGGTTAGAAGTCGTAGAAGCACAAGGAAAGGTAATTCAAATGGAGAAATTTCAATTTAAGTAGTCTTGGGTGGCTACTGTTTTCGGTCTTCTGCTATAGCAGACGATCGTCCGCTATAGCAGAAATTTCTCTGCTATAGCAGATCTGCTATAGCGGGGTTGTTCTTCTATAGCGATCTTCATCGTCCCAAAACTCCAAGGGGTGCATCAATGGCGCCCCTTGACCCAAAACTCCATTTTTAACATCCCAAGTCCAAATCAGTGTTTCTAAAGTACTCTATCACTATTTTATGCAAAACATTTGGGCATTATCACCCCTAAATTTTGTCCAAATTCTGAATTTTCTCGAAGAACAACTCTTCACCTTCCCCACCATTTTGAGCCTATTTTGACCAAGAGATACATAATCCTTACGCCCAGAATGCTGTGGAGGCATTGTAAAAGTAAGGAAAGCACCCATGCTTTGAAAATTTGACAAGAATCCAACCTACTTTCAAATTCAAAAACCAACTATAATATCTACACTAAATCACTATTTTCTACCACAATCCTATCTATAATCATGCAATAAAGTAGAAGAGTAAGTGAGTATGATTGTTATATGGAATTTCTGACATTGGGAGCGGGGTGATCGAGAGGAAAGAAGTGTTTTCAGATGGAAAAATAGAGGAGACTAGGAATTAAACCTGTTTCTCCCCTTTTTCAACTGATGCCAACCGCTATAGCAGTCGGCACCTCGCTATGGCAGTACCGCTATGGCGGTATGAATTCCACTATAGTGGACGATAGTTCAACTTTGGAAAGTAAAGGTTCCTTTCGAGTCTTTTAAAATCCTTTCACTCTGATGGTTCTACGAGGCCTCATATTTCTTGGGTACTCGGAGAAGGTTACTTTAAGAAAAAAATTTTCGATAAGCTCTGGAAAGGAAATTCTTCATCAGAGCGGGATTCTAATATTTTTTCCTATTGAGTCAAGTGTGACTAAAATAGGGGGAAGTGCTGATATTTCATGTGAAATCGGGATTACGCTGTCAAAGTAGGACTGTGAGAGCTCTGGACTAGTTTTTTATTCTCTTTATTATGGGATCATTCGGGGATGAACGATGCATAAATTAATATCTGTTGTAACGACCTGATTCATCATTATTTTGGAAATCACCTTATCACAAATTTTGGGAACGATTAAAATTTGCGTTTTTGTTAAGTGGGGTGACATGAAGGGAACTTCAAATTTTTAGAAAAGGACTCGGGCAGGCGTAACCCTACTATAGCAAAAAATATTCCACTATAGGGCTGCTGCTATAATGGTCTGCAGCCCACTATAGCGGTATAACAGAAAACAGAAACCAGAAACACACGATTTATATTTTAGACTCCCCTCCTCAATTGGAAAACATATGAGGATTACTACAAAAAACCTCCTAGGCTACTCCAAGGCTTGGGAGCCATGGGGAGGAGAGTTTTCGGCTAAAAGGATGCCGAATAATGGATTTTGGGCTTATCATCCATCATGAAACCCCTTCACGGAGCCAGAATATGCGTTGTGCAACATCTTAGTGTCCAGGTAGGCTAGGTTTCTTTTTGTTGAGTAGACTTAGACCTGCTTCCATTTCATATTGTTGTTATAGGCTGGAAGGGATTTATGTTTAGGCCTTTGGACATGGAGTCTGGAGGATTATTGCATCTTGACTAGTTTTTGGAATAAGAAGTGATAGGATTGGGGCGATGTGTCTCATTCTGGGTTGTTTATAATTATTAATTGGCGTGCGAGGCTAGAATCCATGAACCAGGTTATTGGGAAGGCTCGGGGAACTAGAAATACTATGGGTAAATAAATGTCTAATTATAGGGGGCTTTGGGAATGATTCAATATAAAAGAAATAGGGTAAACAAGAATGGTTGAGGCACCAATGTTAGGAGGTGTCTTCTCTATGTTGTTTTTTCTAAAAAGGGGGTTCCTAAATTGATGTATCAGTGGAATACATATCTAGAGGGTGAACCAGGACTTAGTCCCCGGACAAGAATTCAAGGTTGGGGTTGTGAACTGGATTGTAGGGTAGGTGATGGTTATTGTCTTGCCAAATGCAATGTATATACATGTAACTATAGCTTAGTAATGTATGTGCTTTCGTGCCTAGGAAAAGAAGTTATTAATGTCCAAGTATTTGGGGTGTCAATTATATGAAGTGAACTTGATTATTGCTTGATGGTTTTACAAGGGTGTTCTCTGTTCATTTAATGTTTGACTGTTGGTTTTGTGTGATATTCAGTTAGCTCGAGTACCACGCCTGGTAGGGGATACTAATGTTTAGCTCGGGTACCATGCCTAGTACAGGTTCTATATCGGTTGGCTCAGGTACCATGCCTGGTACGAGTTTAATTATGTATTGTTGACTGTGTTTGTCGATGGTTGCATGAGTAGACTGGGTTGATTGTTAAATTTGTGATCGATTATATTGGTCCTTGAGAGGCTGGGTTATTACACTTAAATATAGGGATGGTCGTTAGATGGATCGAGCATCACATGTTAACACTTAGGTGTTGGTCTAGGAATCCTTGATTGGTTTGAGGAATATAAAAAGGGTTAATGCCATGATTATTGTTCATTGTTAAATGGTTTTTGAACTTGTGTCACGGAGTGAGTAAGACTCAGAGTCTGGGGCCATATTGCTGGCTGTTATTCTATTGAGTATTGTCCTAAGGGTCCCGGGGGTGGTCCCGTACTTGTAGGTAGTGGCATGACCATATATGGCCTAATCATTGAGTAGGGGGGTTCTTACTTCTGGTTGTTGAGTCATAGTGGTGGACTTGTATAAGGGAGTGGTAGTACGGGTTCGGACATAGTTGTCAAACTAGATTTAAGGTGACTTGGGAGGTCTAGATGGTGAGTGAGACTAGGGAAGTCATAGGTGTCGGGTGTAGAGTCTCCGAGTGGTGGAGTTGGCAGCGGAATGGGATAGGAAGGCTGTAGGACGGAACGAATAAGTCCATAGGATTTAAGGTCATGGTAGTAAAGATGGATGTTGAAGGAATGGATTATTATAACCATTTCATATTTTATCTTGTTTTCCTTATATTATGGTATGTAGTAGATTCAGGTCGATCGATGATGCCTATCAGTATGTGTGTTTGTACTGATACTACTCTTGCTATACCTTTTGGGTATAGTCTGGTTGCAGGGTCAGTGATCTTTCATAGGTACATGATGATGGCGATCTCCAATAGCTTCTACTATTCGATTGCATGGTGAAAGCTGTGTCTTCTTTTCAATTCTTTTATTGCCCCTGTAGTAGCTCTTGTACATGTTTAGACAAGGTCCTAGAGAGGGTTGTGTTCGAGTTTTTGTAAAGAATTTTCTTGGAATAAAAGTTGTAAATGTTTTTCTAATTTAGAGAGGAGGTTTTCTTTATGATTTTGTTATATTCCACATTTTCCTGTTGGATCGGGTGGTAAGGGTTCTCCTATCTAGGTTTTTAAAGTAGGTGCCTACACGGCCCAGTAGTTGAATCGTGATAGTGAGTTTCTGCAAGCTGGGAGTTATGATGAAAAAGAAATAGTGAGCCAATCTTGGCTCGAGGAACAATCTCAGCAAATTAAATTTCATGGGTTCATCCAAGATATCCTTTCCAACATGGAAAAATAATTCAGTGAAGGGAGAATAGAGTTGAAACAACAATTAGAGCAATTTGGCTCATATATCTATGACATGCAAACTCATTTGAACAAGGAGGTTGAGGTGTCTGATGCCCAACCACTAATTGTTGTGGATATTGACCAGCTTATGGAGCAGGAAAATTCTATCATTCAATCGCATTTGTGTAGATGATGTCACTGTTTAAAAGAGTGCACTAGAGTCATCTGATAAGTGTACAATATTAGTTGCAAAGACTCTAGTGTGTGTGAATTTGAGGACGTAAAGATGAGAGCATTTTTAGGCTTGGAGTGCATTGATCCTTATTCTAATCACTTCTCATCATTATGGATAAGTGGTGGCAATCCACTATTGGAACTAATAGAGAATTCAATGAAAAAAATCACAGTGCTTACATCCTCGATGTTGTTGTGACAAGAAGACATATTATATTTTCCATCCAAAGACCAAGAAATGTCACAAACCATATTGGTCACTTGGCCTATCTTTATTTGTACCTCTACCCCTGGAGCACAATCACAAGGTTGATGCAAAATTCAGGGTACAATTCAAAAGTTTAAGGTGGAGGGAAAAAATAATTGCATCATCCAGTCATGTTAAATTAGGCGCTTGTTGGGAGGCAACCCAATTTTACTGCTTTCATTATTTCTACCTTTATTTTTATTTCTATTATTTTTGTACTTTGTTTTAATTTTTGTAGAAAGATGAGCATCAAAACAAAGCCAAGGAAATTATGTGGAAGTAAAACAAGAGAGTGAGAACTAAGTGCGAGCCTGCATTAAGAACTATGTATCGGAGAAATTTTGGTATCCCATAAGCTACTAATACTTTGGTCTTTGGATATCAAGGGAGTTTCTTGTACACTTGTATCAGTTACTGTAATGACCTATTCCATTGTTATTGTAAAGTAAGGGCATAAGTATCCGGCTAGAAAAGTACCTAAGATAAGAGTTGATAAAATATCAGGCTAGGGTGAGCTTTGATGAAAATATAGTGTTCTGTGCTTTAGAGGCAATTGGGGTCTCGTAGTTAGTTCTACAATGGTGTGGTGTCCATTTATGGACAGTCAATTATTGTATGGTCCCATAGAAAGTTTCATAATGAAAATTAGGTTCATAAAACTCCGGCAATAGTGATTGCCGCATCGCAATTAATCCGTGATGTCTAGAAAATAAATTATGTTGTGAAATGAGGGGTTTGGGGGTGAATTTTGGATGTTCTGGAAATTGCACTTCATCACAATAAAATGGCCTCTCGCCTTGATAAGTCACCGTGGTGAGGCGATCCTCATCATAGCAACTCGTCGTGATGAAACCTGGCTCATTGTGATGAGAGAGGGACTGATTACATGCACTTATTTTAGTTTTTTTGTGTTATTTTCCCACAAACTCCTATTTCGTTCTAGAGCTCCAAGAGACATTTACCCAAGAACTAGGCCGTTTTACTTCGTTTAAGGTAGGTGACTCCGTAAAACTCTTCATTTATCAATCATTATTCATTATAAGACCTTTAGGGAGAAGATTAATGGTGGAATTCTTGAGTTTGATCCCTAAAAGCATAACACTTGGAGAGAACCCTATTGGTAGGTGTAATTTCACCTTGAATTGATTCTAGGACGTGTTTTTATGATTCCTAGCATAAAATTAATAGATCTTAATATGATTAAGGCTAACGGGGAATCTTGGATTTCATAAAGATGAGATCTTTAGGCATAAAAATGACTAAAAAAGGGTTAACTTGATTAGAAATCCTTTGGGTGTTAATTATATGAATGTTGTGAGACTAGTTAATGGTTATTTGAGCCTTGGAGAATGCTACAGACCTCGGATAAGAGTAGAATTAGTGGGTTAAATTCCAAAGGCTTGAAATGAAGAGTAAATGATGTTGACACCCAATTTTGGCCTTCCACAATCTTAGTTAAATACTCAAGCTTCTTCAGTTGTAACAATTCGAAATAATTATTTCATAAAAATTAAAATATTTTCAATGCATTTTGGTCATTTTGGCAATAAAAGAAATATTTTTAAAAATTTCATAATATATATGTTTTATACCTAATTCCAATATTTATTTGGAAAATTATTTTTTCATATAAAACAAGTGTTTTTAATTGAGTTAGTATTTTATTTTACCAAAATCAGTTAAGTTATAGTCTAATTAATATAATTAGTCTATTTAGTGAAGTAATTATTTTACATTTGTAAGATTAAGAAGCTTGAGTGATTAATTAAGAGATTAATTTGTTTTAGGTTGGCCATAATTTCAATTTCAATTGACCATTTTGTTAAGTTTTGACTATATTCTAAATTCCATTTTGGCCATCTTTGCAATCATTTTCAGCCCTTCCAACAGCCTTTATATTCCCATTTTTCAGTCCAAGTCTGGGCCAATTCTCCCATCCGACCCAACCCATTTTCCTCTTTAAACACACCCAATACTTCTTTCTCCTTCTCACTTATCAGAACATCACCAACAAACAACTCCTGACACAAACCAAATGAAACCCAGAAGCTCACTTCCTTCACCCAGTACCAAAACGCAACATCGAAACCCACCAAACGACGCCAAATCCTCTCAAATTCCATCCAATCTCCGTCAGAATTCACTGCGTCTTCGTCTTGTACGATTTTCAACAGCTGGCATGAACAACGAAGGTTCTAGAGCCCTAGGTGGCCTTCCCTCTGCGATTTTGGGGAATTCTTGTACGAATTCCTTGCTGGCCAAGCTTATCTCCAATTCAAATTTCAATTTTCCTCAAGTGATTTCCCCAAAAAATCCCTGAAAAACCTCTCTCCCACATCGGCCGATTCTAAAAAATTCCCCAAAGTTTTCTCCTAAATAAAGCGTCACTATTACTTTGTTGAGGCAAGCGTTGGTTAAGGCTAAAAATCTTTAAGACTATTAACAGCTTGATTTTTGGCTAAGAAGGGCTTTTGGTATCCTTGAGTTTCTTTGGAGAACACTCTCTAGCTCAAAGGAGACCAAAGGTTTCTCAAAGAGAAAAAACTCTCTTCCGGCAGCCGGAGTTGGGTGGTGGAATCGTCTTCAAGAGCTCGTCGTCCCGGTTTGCTGCCCGACAAAAGGTAATATCCCTTTCTCTTCTATAGTTTTCTTTTTTATGTGTGCTATTTGTTTAAATTTCAGTTATTCACATAGTTTAAATTTGTCGTTCGTGTTGTTAATGCTTCTTTAGATTTAAAATTTTGCTCGTCTTAGATTCAATTTTAGAAATATGTGTGTTGTTCATATAATCAGATCTTAGAAATGTTTGTCAAATTGAAAACCATGCTTTTTCCTAAATCCATATGTGTCGATAAACTTGGTCTGTGCAGTGATGTTTGTTTCCCTTGTCTTCTTGAAGTTTTGAGTTCTTTAAAACATTAAGTTGCGGTAAGTTGAAAAATTGAAAAATTTGGCTTTGTTGTGACTCAAGTTACTCTCTGTGTTGATAAGCTAATATTTGCTCAAACTAATCTAAAACCACTAGAATCCCGAAATTATTGATTTAAGGTCTGTAAATGGTTTGATTACTTCTGTTTAAATTTCGAGAGATTGAATATTGTAATCATGCATATATTGAGCTCTCACCCTTAGCAGTTAACACTAGTTTATATAAGATATAATCGCAGAATCGCTAATGCATCTTGTTCCCTCACCTCATTATGTGTTCTAATTAAACCTTAAATTCACGAAGAATTTCCTAAGAAGTCATCATTTAACCATGAGTGAATCTGTCTTCAAAATATAGCTTCCATTTAGGATGGATGCCATTGATATATTCTGGAATGATCAATTGAGTAAAAATGGTCTTTATTTTCTTTAATTAGCATGGTGGCATGTGCCTTTTGTAGTACCAATTTTCCCAAGCTATGTGTTTCTTTTATAGCTGCACATGAAAAGTATGCATGTAAATCTATTGTTACTAAAAGACCAGCATACATGAGAATTTTTGGTCAAGAATTGCATCAAAAATATATGTTCCTTTACATTCAAAGTTACCCATTTTGAAGTAGCTATCTATGTTTTAGCAAGAGCGAATGTGCATGTGTGTTTCTTTCCTTTGGTGAATCTGGTTCCCATGAGGTAACATCGTTATATACTTGGCAGTAACATTTTAGACAAGTATCATTCTTGCCTTAGTTAGATTCAACTTTTATTTGTTCTGTTGAAAGTAAGCATGATCATAAGGTGTCTAAATTTTCTGTTATTAATTTTATAGTGTTGATTTCCTTAAGAGTAATTAATATCCATATTCCAATGTGACGGGTTAGTCAACTGGAACGTGCAATTAAGTTGGAAAAAGAATTTGTAGTGTGTGAAGAGGGACTTCCCTTTAGTCTTCATGTTCTATTTAGAAATTTAATCACGTGGGTCATCTGCTCCACCATAATAGCAAGAAGCGTTGTGACATTGAATTCATCTACTTTTGGTTGAAATCTTATATAATAGCTTTTTGTATATTTTAAGCTTTTTTCTTATAACTTCATCATGCTAATCCTTACTTCTTAGTCCTAAAATAGTTCAAGCTTGATCTTTCTCCTGGAATTTATCCATATGTGAATCCATGTTTGAGTTTGAATGTCTCTTTATGTTCTAAGTGTGGGTCAAGAGTCAAAAGTTGAACTCCTAAATCTATTATCAATTTGTTAATAACCAAAGTTTGGAAATGGATACTTTGTTGATATTCCAGTTTCAATTCAATAGTGTTGATGTCAAAATAAAGTGAATCTGCTTTTGATGTAATTATGGGATAGTTGGTGTTAAAATACAGTGAGTAGTTAAGGTTCTTGACTTGATAGTATTTGTCAAGCGTTAATTTGTATTCCTTCTTTCCCTAATCCTTTTTTTTTCTTTTCATGTGATACCATCCGACGAGTCCAATTGGACTCCCATTCCCTTGCGTTCGATCCTTTTCGAGTCGACCTTCGTTAAGCCATTGAAAGGGGAGCTATGATAAGGCCAAAGGCCTGAAAGAGCAGCAAAGACAGCCCCAAAGGGCTGAAAGTAGCGCCGCAATAGCCTAAAAGAATGGGAAATTAGATTTAAAGGTCTAAAAGAGCCAACTTGGAAATTAGATTATATGCTTAACACTTTTAGTTAACTTGGATAAATCCCTTTGGAGTTATCTTAAATTGTTTAATCAAGTTTTATTATTATCAAGAATTGTTTTATCTCATAGTAATTATTTGTCTAAGTTTAAATTATTTAGGCAAATTTAAGCCCAATAGAATGACTTGGGGAATATTTTATGTGTAAACAACATAAAACACAGTAGTTTGGTCTCTAATTACGTTTTATCCTACTATTTTAAAATATTACATTTTCTCCGGTAGTTTAAAAAAGGAAAGACGTGTATCCTTTGTATTTTCGTGTATTCTGGATACATATAACCTCTTCATTAATTGTAAATCTGTTTCTATTATGGCGCTTTAAAAGGAAATAAAATATTTACAATTAATGAGGAGTAAATCATTAATTGTAAATCTATTACTATTAGGGCGCTTTAAAAGGAAATAATAGATTTACAATTAATGAGGAGTAAATCACGCGTCAATCACTTTGAAATGCATCTGCAGTATCCTCATCTCCACAAACAACTGGAGAATTCAAATTTCAATTTTAAATTACTTTGATACACATCAAATCAGCAAGTAACTCCATTATACAAGATACAGGTAATAATAGATCTCAAATATTTAAGGATACACATTTAAACAGCAAACAACAATAGGTATACTTGGATACACTGTTAACACTGTATCCAAGATTATAAGCTTGGATACATTATAACACTGTTAAGGATACTTCCCAATATCTAAGGATACCCATCTAAACAGCAAATGGATATAGGTATATTTGGATACGTGTTAATAGTGGATACAAGTTTGTAAGCTTGGATACATTGTAACAGTGTTAAGGATACATGTTACCAACATCTCAAATAGCAGGTTGCAGTAGTATTGAGATACATGTTAACATGAATTAATCCTGGATACATGTAACACAAGATTTGCTTACAATGTTATCCCTGGATACGTATTGCTTTGTTTTGATTTGAAACTTTAAATTTACAAAAGTTACACATTTACAACTCAGATAGATATAAGTATACTTGGATACATGGAAAATAACACTGGATACATGGTAACAAGTTGGTAATACTGGAAAATAACATCTGGGTTTGAGTCCCTTGTTCTTGATTTCAAATTTTTGTGCAATTCATTCATTTTGACTTGATCGTTTCTAAATTTGGATCTATTTTCAGCAAAGTCTTCTTCTTCAAAGTCTCTAACAGCCGGAACAAAGGTCGGAGAAGGCACTTCATTGTTCTCCATTTGAGATATACCTAAATCAAATGAAGGCCATTGTTGAAAAATGAATTTTACCAACCTCAACTACGTTTAAATGTAATTCGTTATCAAGTAATTGCTCTTCACTGCTCAAAATCATCAATGGCGCTTCGTCGGATACTATCTAAACGCTTAAAACTAGATTCGCTTCCGCCGGTTAAGGTTCTACAAAAAATCCGAAAAAATCCGCCAGTTCCGGCGACTCCATCGGATTCCGTCAACGGTGATTTCTTCATCCAGAGGAGAGAAATCAATCAAGCGGCGAGACTGCCGGAGTTTTTGTCGATTCCGGTGGGAGAAAAATTGAGGTCTATGAATAATAATATTATTGGAGAAAGGATTAGATTCGAAAACGATTATAGAGAGAGAACAACCGTTGCCTTTAGATACAAGTTGAGTGATTTTAGGCCCTTTTTTAGGGATTGTGGTGGATACAGTTTTTTAATAATGTAATTTCAATTTAATGGGATAAATGTAATTATTTTAAAGTATTGGGATATTTAGTAATTAGGGTAAAGATGTTTGATTATTTATGTAGTTTTTCCATATTTTATATCCCTTCATAGTTATTAAGTAGCTCAAAATCCATGTTCAAGAAGTTGGGTTAATTATTTGACTCAAAGTCTTGATTCAGATAAAATTAGAATTAATTTAAAACTTTAACGTTCGAATCATTTCATCTTGGAATAAATATGAATGTTTAAGTAACAAATTAATTCTATTCTCTTAAAATAAGATTTTTTAAATAACTTAAAGATTTTTTTAAAATTAGCCAAATATTTTTAATCAGTCGGGAACCATGCTTTGTGGATTTTTGAAAGTACCTAATACCTTCTTTCAAATTTAACTTGAACCCTTACCTAGACTCTAGTTTTTAATAAAGGTTTTTTTTACTAAAAATTACCTTTTTAAAATGGTTTCTTAATTTTTCTAAAATTAAGTGGCGACTTCTCTTTAAACTATTTTTTTCCAAAATAAAATAAATAAATGATTTTTCACCACGAAGTTATGAAGTAGTTTTTGAATTTTCGAAAACGAACGTAACAAATGATTAATTACTCTTGCATTTGTGCTTAGACTTTGAACGCTCCGACGCATTAAGGAAGGGCAAGACTATTTCTAAGTAGCTTGCGGTTGGTAATTCAACAATCGAGGTAGGTTACAGTTTAAATTTGAGTTGATACTTATTTTAGTACATGTATATGATTGAGTTATCTGACTTATGATTTATCTTTGGACATGTTTGAATGATAAGTGTTTCATGTTGTGCTTGAATAAATAAGCTAGATATACATGACTTTAATTATATACTTGAAATGATGTAAATGTACTGTGTTGCATCCTTAGAGATAGAACTGAGAACCATAGGTTCATTGACACTGTTACTTATTATGGATCAAGTACTACGAGTCGATATGAATTGATATTTATGCCGATGACAAATGATTTCGGTGGGTACATAGACCCTAGTGTGTCCCTTGCAGGTCATGACTAGTTTGACAAAAAATAAGACCCTTTATCATGTGTGTACACCCTTTCTTTTATTATTGTATTTGTTTCATGGACAATTATGGTGAGATGGTATTGTGGATTGAGATGAGACTAGAGAAAATAGCTGCATTGATGAGAGATAGATGGAAATAGATTCCATGTATTATGACTATTGGAAGTAAATTCTTTTATATTCTTGTGGTGGTATTCGGTGACTTATGTGAACTTGATATTAGTGTTGTTGACTTGACTTGAGATGACTTTTTTTTGATTGAATGACATGCTAAGTGTTGAAGTTCCTTTTACTTGTTATTTGATTTGATTGTATACCTGTTCTAAACTCAGTCAGCCTATGATACCTACCAGTACATAGTGTTTTGTACTGATACTACCATGTACTCTTCTTTTGTTTAGTGCAAACTATGTTTAGAGGCTCAGACGCGACCGCATCTAGACTAGGCTATTAATATTATGATCCAAAGGTGAGCACTACATCTCAGGCTACCGTGGATCCTTCTCTAGTCGTTGTCCTTCTTTTGGATGATGAAACTTATTTTTTTATTTAGTTTGATCATTTTTGGATACCTTAGATATTGTTATGATTAGAGTTCTTGTACGATAATCTCAGTTCTTGGGGATATTTTAGTTCGTCAAATTTTCTGCACTATTTATATTAATTTCAACTCTCTTTATGATTTTAAGGTCTTTTATATGATTCTCTCTTAAAATTTAGTTAAGTAATAATGTTAAGGTTTAGGTTAGTTGGTTCTCCCAACGAAGGCTAAGTGCAGGTGCCACTCACGACTAGTTGGATCGTGACAAAGCTGGTATCAGAGCCTAGGGTTCATTGATCTGATCGTACAAGAATGTATCTAGTAGAGTCTTGTGGAATGGTACAGAGACGTCTGTACTTTTCTTCAGGAGGCTACAGGACTTAGGAAAACTTAACTTCTTTCTTTCTTCATGCTAGTACTTGATTCTAGTTTGTATCTCTCGATCCAAATTGTTATTTGAATCTTTCACTGTTATTCTTGCAGATGGTGAGAACACGCGCTTTAGAGGCTAGAGCAGAGGTGCCAGAACCAGTTGTTGAGGAAGTGGTTATAGGGAAAGGAGAGGCGCACCCGCCAGGGGTGGAGCCCAGGATATAGCTCCAGCTCGGGAAAGGTCAACATCTCCTCCCCAGCATAAGAAGCTTCCCAAAATTGTAGAAGACAAAGCAGTACTAGTTCAGAGGACAGGGGCAACACCTATTCAGGGAGGTGCAACGCTGATTTCGATGTCATTTGATATAATCCTAGAGGTTCTGAGTTTTTTGAGTAGACTGGCATGGAATAGGACTACTCCTTTAGTTCCCATTGTACATCATTCGGTGACCCAACATGTTGCAGTTGTGGCTCCTCAGATGGATGAGGCTTCGGAGGTAGGTATCTTTTTACATCCAATGACAGGTCCGGTGATGACAATCAATGAGCATGACCTTTTTTTGCAAGTTTGTGAAGGTAAAACATCCAGTATTTCATGGTTTGGAGTATGAGGATGCTTATGAATTCATCATTGACTATCATGAGGGACGACACGAGATGGATATTTTTGAGAGGTATGGTGTTGAATTTGTTTCTTTTCAGTTGCAAGGGGATGCTAAGATATAGTGGAGGGTATTCGTGGAGTGCAGGCCTAATGAGGAACTCCCTATGACTTGGAGTCACTTTTACCAAGTGTTTCTAGAAAAGTATGTTCCGCGTACTATGAGGGACAAAAAGAGGGATGAGTTTGCTAAATCAAGAAGGGAAGTTCTTTAGTGGCAGCCTATGAGGCATGCTTTTATGCATTGGCTCGTTCTTCTTCACAGTTGATCAAAATAGAGAAAGAACAAGTCTGTCATTTTGTGAAAGGTTTTAACACAAGGCTTCATTTTGACCATGCAGGTAGCATCCTCTGGTAAGTCTTTTTTTCAGGAGGTTATTAAGTTTGCAAAGAAGGTTGAGGGTGTAAAGCAAGAGGGATACGCGAAGAGTTCTTTTAAAAAGCCCTAGTTTGGGGGAAATTTTAGTGCCCTGTATTCTAAGGATCAGGGTTTGCAAAGATACCCTGCACACCCCATTCAGTCTGCGATGTAGGTTTCTATTGGAGGTCCATTAGGGACAAATCAGCGTTCGTCAGAGTTTAGTGGTTATCTCACTTTGTCTTCTCTGGTAGAGTGACCTACCTTTGGCCGCGCATGCTGTGAGTGCTGTGATATTGGTCATATAAAGAGAAATTATCCTCGTTATCGATAAACAATTCAGCAGCAGGCTCTCAGAGCTTTGGCTCTGACAGGTAGAGGTAATGGGTATGACAGAGATTGTCCACAGTGCGGGAGGGGTGGTGACACAACTGGCAGGGGTGGCAACTAGCCCAACTAAAATAGGTGGTAATGTAAGTGGAGGTAATCATCCCAATAGGGGTGATGCACAGGCAGGTGGTAAGAACCACTTCTATGCTTTTCTAGGGAGACCTGAGGTAGAAGCGTTAGACGTGGTTATCACGTGTACTATTCTTTTCTATGACCATATGGCTTCAGTTTTGTTTGATCCTGGTTCTACTTTTTCATATGTGTCTTCTGATTTTGCTGAGGGTTTTGACATGATTTGTGAGTTGCTTGATTATCATGTTAATGTGTCTACCCCAGTGGCTGACTCTGTGGTGGTGGACAGGGTTTTTTGTGCTTTTTCTATTATATTTTTAGGGTAAAAGACTTTTGCTTATTTAGTGATTCTAGACATGGTGGATTTCAACATCATCCCAGGGATGAGTTGGTTGTCTTTGCACCAAGATATACTGGATTATAATGCTAAGACAGTGACTGTGGCTATGTTTGGTTTGGATAGATTAGAGTGGAAGGTAACTATAGTCCTGCTCCTATGAAGTTTGTATCATTCCTTCGTGCTCAGAGTCTGATAGGAAAGGGTGTTTGGCTTTCTTGGCTCATATTTGGAATACTAGTTCAGAGGTCCCAACTATTGAGTCAGTTTCTGTGGTGTATGAGTTCAAAGAGGCATTTCCTATGAATTTGCCTGGCATGCCACCCGATCAAGACATTGAATTTTGTAAAGATTTAGAGCCAAATACACGTCTCATTTCTATTTCCCCTTATAGAATGACATTAGATGAGTTGAAAGAGCTTAAGGCTCAGTTATAGGAGTTGTGTAAAAAGTTGATTCATCTGAGTGTCTTCCCATGGGTTGCTCTAGTGTTGTTTGTTATGAAGAATGATGGTAGTCTGCGTATGTGCACAGGCTACTGATAGCTGAATAAAGTTACGATTCATAACCAGTATTCTCTACCTCACATCGATAATTTGTTTGACCAGTTACAAGGTGCATCAGTCTTTTCTAAGTTTGATCTAAGGTCTAGATACCATCAGTTAAAAATTTGGCCTTCTGATAATCCTAAGACTGCTTTTTGGACTAGGTATGGGCATTATGAATTCTTTGTGATGTCTTTTGGGCTGACTAATGCCCCGACTACTTTTATGAGTTTGATGAATGTGATATTTAAGCTTTATGTAGACTCACTCGTTATTGTGTTCATTGATGATATCCTAGTGTATTCTAAGAGTGATGAGGAGCATGAAAATAATTTTAGGATTGTGTTGGGGTTGTTAAGGAAAAGGAACTGTATGCAAAATTCTCAAAATGTGAATTCTGGTTGTCTTCCGTTTCCTTCTTGGTGCATGTGGTTTTGAAAGAAAGGGAGATGGTAGACTCACAGAAAATTAAGGCAGTTAAGAATTGGGCTAGGCCCACTTTAGTGATTGAGATTCGTAGCTTCGAGGGGTTAGATAGCTACTACCGCAGATTTATGAAAGATCTTGCATCCATTGCTACCTATATGACCCGCTTGACTCAGAAAGAGGTACCTTTTGTTTGGTCAGATGAATGTGTGAAGAGCTTCCAAAAGCTCAAGACTTTGTTGACTTATGCTCCTATTCTTACCTTGGTCATTGAAGGTAAGGATTTTATTGTGTATTATGATTCCTTACAGTCTGGTTAGGTGTTGTGTTGATACACCAAAGGAATGTTATCGCTTATACTTTGAGGCAACTAAAAGTGCTTGAGAAGAACTATCCTACTCATGACTTAGAGTTAGCTGTTGTGATGTTTTCTCTCAAGATTTGGAGACATTATTTGTATGGGGTGCGTTGTGAAGTATTCACAGACCACCGTAGCTTGCAACATGTTTTCACTCAAAAAGACTTAAACTTAAGACAACGAAGGTGAATGGAGATACTCAAGGATTATGGCATTACCATTCTGTACCATCTCGGTAAGGCTAATATGGTTGCTGATGCGTTGAACAGAAAGACAAAAAGTATGGGTAGCTTGGACTATTTGAATGCTACTAGACATTTGTTGGCCAGAGACTTTCAGACTCTAGCTAACAACTTCATAAGACTGGAAGTGTCTAAGAGGGGTGGATTGTTGGCATGTGTTGAGGCGAGGTCTTCAGTCCTTGATCAGATTAAGGGAAAGCAATTTGATGATTTAAAGTTGAGTACGATTTATGATAAAGTGTTGTGGGGTGAGGCCATGATTGATGATGAAGGTGTTCTGTGAATTAAAGGGTGCGTTTGTATGCCTTGTGTTGATGAGTTGATCCCTACATTCTAGCTGAGACTTAATGTTCCAAGTATTCTATACATCCTGCTGTGACCAAGATGTATCGTAATTAGAGACAATATTATTGGTGGGCTCAGATAAAGAGAAACATAGTTGATTTTGTGGCTAAGTGTCAGATTGTTAGCAAGTGAGATATGAGCACCAGAGGCCTGGTGGAACTCTTCAGATGATGCCCATTCCTGAATAGAAGTGAGAGAGAATAGCTATGGATTTTGTGGTTGGCCTTCCCAAGACCTTGGGGAAGTATGATTTGGTATGAGTTATTGAGGATATATTGAAGAAGTCTGCAGACTTCACCTGTTCATTGTGACTTACAATGTGGCTAAGTTAGTCAAGATCTACCTTAAGGAAGTTGTTCGACTGCATGGGGTGCCTATATCCATTATTTCTGATAGGGGTACTCAATTTGCCTCTAACTTTTGACAGAAGTTGCATGAAGAGTTGGGTACTAGGTTGAACTTGAGTATAACTTTTCACCCTCAGACTGATGGGTAGTCTGAGCGTATGATTCAGGTGTTGGAAGATATGCTTCGTGCATGTGAGATAGATTTTGGGGGTAGGGACCAATATTTGTCATTTGCTGAATTTTCTTATAATAACAGTTATCACTCGAGCATAAATATAATTTTGTTTTGAGGCATTATATGGGAGTAGATGCAGATCTCCCATTGGCTAATTATATTCGTTTGAGGTAGGGTCATAGGGTACAAACCTTATGAGAAACTCTATGGAAAGGGTGAAATTCATCCAAGAGAAGCTCCTAGCGACTCAAAGATGGCAAAATGAGTACGCAAATAGGAAGGTGAGGGACATGCACCTCATGAAAGGTGAGCAAGTATTGCTCAAGGTTTCACCTATGAAGGGTGTTATGCAATTTGGTAAGCGTGGTAAGTTGAGTCCGAGATACATTAGACCCTTTGAGATACTTTATTGCGATGCTTCACATTTGGGTTTGGGTGTTATGTTAATGCAGGACAAGAATGTGATCACCTATGCATCCAGGCAGTTGAAGGTTCATGAGAGGAATTATCCAACTCACGACTTGGAGTTGGCAGTAGTGGTGTTTGCACTCAAGATTTGGAGACATTATCTCAATAGTGTCAAGTGTGAGGTATTCACTGATCATCGCAGTCTGTAACATATTTTTACTCAAAAGGACTTGAATCTGAGGCAGAGGGGATGGATGGAGTTATTGAAGGATTATGATGTGACCATTCAGTACCATCCGGGTAAGGCCAATATGGTGGCAGACGCGTTGAGCCGGAAGACAGTCAACATGGGCAGTTTGGCTTGTTTGGGGGTGTCCAAGCGACCATTGGCAAGGGAGCTTCAGGATTTGGAAGCTAAGTTCATGCACTTAGGTATCTCGTAACGGGGTAGGATGCTGGCTGGTATTGAGGTCAAATCCAGATTCATAGAAGTGATAAAGACCAAATAATTTTAGGATTCGTAGTTGAGCAAGCTTCAGAGCAAGGGAATATCTGCAGAATCCAGGGATGCCACGTTGGATTCTGGCAGCATGTTAAATTTTAGAGGAAGGATTTGTGTTCCTCGGGTTGATGATATAATTCAGAAGATATTGGTAGAGGCTCATGGTTCGCGGTACTCAATTCATCCAGGCGTAACCAAGATGTACAGGAATTTGAGGCAACTTTACTGGTGTCCCGGGATGAAAAGGAACATAGCTGATTTCATGTCCAAATGTCAAAACTGCCACCAAGTCAAGTATGAGTACCAAAGGCCTACAGGACTAATTCAGAGGATGCCCATTCCCGACTGGAAGTGGGAAAGGATAGGCATGGATTTTGTGGTGGGTCTTTCAAAGACTTTGGGGAGGTATGACTCAATTTGGGTCATTATGGACAGACTGACCAAGTCAGCTCATTTCATTCCGATCAGAGTGGACTATAATTTGCAGCAGTTGGATAAGATCTATGTGAAGGAGATCATGAGACTGCATGGGGTACCACTATCCATCATTTCAGACAGGGGTTCACAGTTTACCTATAAGTTCTAGGGTAAGTTACATGAAGAATTGGGCACTCAACTCACTTTCAACATAACTTTCCATCCTCAGACTGATGGTCAGCCGGAGAGGACAATCCAAGTGTTGGAAGACATGCTGAGATCATGTGTGATTGGCTTTGGGGGTCATTGGGACCAGTTCCTGTCGTTGTGTGAGTTTTCATACAACAACAACTACCACTCCATTATCGACATGACACTATTTGAGGCACTATATGGGAGGGGTTGTATATCACCTATAGGGTGGTTTGAGATAGGTGATGTGAAGCTTCTATGCATAGACTTAGTAAGGGAAGCGCAGGAAAAAGTAAAGGGCATTCAGACCAAGCTGCTAGCAGCCCAGAGCAGGCAAAAGGAGTATGTAGACCGCAAGGTCAGGGACATGGACTTCCAGGTTCGTGAGCAGGTATTATTGAAAGTGTCACCAATGAAGGGAGTTATGTATTTCGGCAAGAAGGGCAAGCTCAACCCTCAGTTTATCAGCCCATTTGAGGTTCTTGAAATGGTTAGGCCAGTGGCTTACAGGTTAGCACTGCTGCCCAGTTTATCAAGTGTCCATCCAGTATTTCATGTATCCATGTTAAAGCGGTACCATGGGGATGAAGATTACATTATCAAGTGGGATGAAGTGTTACTATACAAGAATCTTCGGTATGTAGAGGAACCAGTTGTGATTCTTGATCGAGATGTCCGAAAGTTGAGGACAAAGGAGATCAAGTCTATGAAAGTTCAATAGAAGCATCGTCCGGTTGAGGAAGCCACTTGGGAAACTGAGAAGGACATGCGGGACAAGTACCCTCACTTGTTTGAAGATTCAGGTACTACACTTCTCTCCTTTATTCTCTGTATTTTTAGGTTTGATCATTCGGGGATGAATGATGGGTAAATTGGTATCTTTTGTAATGATTGGGTTCGTCGTTATGGGTAAACCTTTCGTTGGGAGTTGAAAATTCTGGACTAGGCTAGGCTCAGCCAATTTTGGAGCGAGGTATGGTCTAGGGCCGGGTGAGGATTAGGTAATGTGTCTTGTTTTGAGCTAGGTTTCCTTGTAGTTAATACATAAGGGAGTCCGGGGAACTTTTCAAAATTAAATTCGGATAAGTAGAACTCTTGATATGAAGGTTGACGTGAAGGGATTATTTCGGAATGTCAGAAAATCAAGTATGTTGTAAAATAGACACTTTTGGGTAACTTTACGACTTTTTATCCTATTTTAACCGCCATAGCGGTTGACACATCATTGTAGCGACCTCCACTATAGCGGAGAAATTACCGATATAGCCGAAGTTAACATCGGTCAGCACGCTATAGCGGATGGTTTCGCTACGGCGGTACCGCTATAATGAGGCGGGAACCACTATAGTGGACCAGTCGGGATTTAATACAGAAAACTTTCCCAAAATATTTAGTTTTCATCAAGTACGTTTTGGAGAAGGGCAAGGGCGATTTTGGGCAAACTCCCTCAGTTTTTCATCCCAAAGGTAAGAAGTTTACTCCCCAAACTTCGTACTATCTTCCCTACGCTATAGAATTGCTAGAGGTGGACTTGGGGGAAGGTTTTGAATGACCTAGGAATGGTAGAATTCGGGAAAAAAATTGGATTCTAGGGTGTAGGAGTTTTTGGGTGTTATTGCTTGTTGGTCTACAAGTTTGATTTGTTCATTATTTGTGACTGTTGGATTTCTATGTGGCATTCAGTTGGCTCGGGTATCACGCATGGTACGAGATAACAAATGGTTGGATCGGGTACCACACCTGGTACGGGATAACAAATAGTTGGTTCGGGTACCACGCCTGGTATGGGATAACAAATAGTTGGCTCGGGTACCACGCCTGGTACAGGATAACAAATGGTTGGCTCGGGTACCACGCCTAGTAGGGACAACAAATGGTTGACTCGGGTACCATGCCTGGTACGGGATACTAAATGGTTAGCTTGGGTACCACATCTGGTACAAGTTTATTTTATTAAATTGTTGCATTCTGAGATAGTTCCATGAGTGGACTAGGTTGTGTTTTTGAATTGTGATTACTTGCATGTGGTCCTTGAGAGGCCGGGTTATTATATTTGATTATGAGTTTGGTCTTGGTGTAGACTAGGTTGCATGTTTAACACTTAGGTATTGTTAGGGGGATCTGGGGGGGGGGGGTCCAGGCTATGTAACCCGGAATGTTTATTATTTTGTCATTAAATGTTGTCAATTGTTGTGAAGTGGATTACATATGGGGATAAGCTAGGAAGAGACTTGTAGTCTAGGGATATTTGTTGGCTTGTTCACATGTTTCTTGTGCTTTACTTAGCTTTAGCTACTGTTCATATACTGCTTATTTGGAACTGGATGATGATCCTATAGTACATGGTGGTTATGTAGTGATTCTGCACTTGTATTTCTTTTGTGAGTACATGCAATTTTCCGATGGTTTACGCGCGATCTCATTTGTAGTCTCGGCGTTTCTAGATCTCAAGGGTGAGCTGCTTTGGTCGAGCTACCTTGATTTCCTCTTTTAGTTGTAGTCCACTTGTTTCAGGATTAGACTCTCATTTATTTGGGGTTACATCCCCGCATTCTAGTCATTGGTAGATTATTTTGGTATGATGACTTACAGGTTCTAGGGAGGAACTTCCGCAGGATTTATTTTATAATAGTATTTTTAGACTTGAATGCTAGTTTACTTTATGTACTGCTTTTAAGCTGCTAGATTATGCTAAGTTTTGTGGGGTCTTATTGGTTCGCTCGCTCGGAGGGTTGGGTGGGTGGCACTCACGATGGTCTGGGTTGTGACAGGTGAGCTAATAAAGAGTTTGAGCAAAAATTGAAAAAATATATAGAGTTGAGAAAAATCAGTCCTTGCTAATAATGTGAGAAAAACAGGGCGAGTGCTTAAAGATAAGGAGAGTATAAAAGGAAAGTGTAAAAAAAATTTAAATTAGGAGACACAAGAATATATGTGGTGGTCAAGGTGGTGATTGAAATAATTGTCCTAACTCGTATTCCCCTCTCCTGAGCTCCTATTATGATTCTTCTATTGTTTTTGATATGTTGATAAAAGTAATGAAGCGATGGGGGGGGACTATTAGAAATTATTGATATGCTAAGGTATCTAGATAAAAGTTATGCACAGGAGATGGAAAGGCTAACAGAACAAACAAAAGCCTTGAAAAAGATTAGTTCCAAGCTGACAGAGATGCAAATAGAGGATGAAAGTTGTGTTGATCGGCAAGTCAGAAGTTTAGACAAGGATTAACCTCAAATAAAAAAGAGATCGAGTTTCCATAGGCAGAGAGTTGCACTGAAGAAGAAATAGTGAGTCAAACATGGCTCGAGAAACAAGCTCAACAAATAAAATTTCACGTGTTCATCCAGGATGGTCTTTCCAACGTGGAAAAATAATTTAGCAAAGAAACAATAGAGCTCAAAATAAGAAGTAGAGCAATGGCTCAGCTATCCATAACCAACATGCTCACTTGAATAAAAAGATTGAGGCGTTTGATGCTCAATCACCAATTGTTGTGAATACTGACCAGCTTGTGAAGCAGAAAGAAGAAACCTAATCGTTCAACCATATTTTTGTAGATTATGTCATTATTGAGAAGAGTACACTAGAGTCATATAAAAGAATTGACAATAATAGTTGTGAAGACTCTAGAGCGTGTGAATTTGGAGATGTAAAGATAAGAGCAATTTCCAGTTTGGAGCGCATTGGACTTCAGTCGAATCACTTCTCAGTATTATGTGAGGATGGTGACATGGATCCACATGAACTAATGGAGGATTCAATGTATGAGGAACAACGTGCTTACATTCTCGAAGTTGTTGTGATAAAAAGACATAAATATATTTTCCATCTTAAGTCCAAAAAGTACGGCAAAATATATTGGTCACTTCGCCTAATTCTATTTGTACCTCCACACCTGCAGCACAATCATAAATATAATGCAAAATTAGAGGTACATTTCATAAGTTTGAGGTAGAAGAAAAAGTTTATTGCATCATGCCGTGATGTTAAATTACGTGCTTGTTGGAAGGCAACCCAACTTTGCTTCTTTCATTTTTTTTTATTTTTTTATTATTACTATTATTATTTTTGTAGTTTTTTTTCTTCTTTTCTATGAATATGAGCATGGAAAAAAAATCATTAGAAGGATCAGGTAGATGGTTTAAACTAAGTGTGGAGTGCCAACATGAAAAATTGCATACAGGAGAAGTCTGAGTATTTCATGCTATAAGCTGCTAATACATCAGCTTTTGGCCATCTAGGGACTTTTCTTTACCCTTATGATATGCACTGAGGACAGTGCATAAGTTTAAATGTGTTGTGGGGAAATCATTTGGTTACTTTCATGATTCTATTTAAGTACTTGTTTAAAGTGTCGTGCTAGTAGTTAGTTTTGTTAGAAAAACCCTTTTTATTTTTGATTCTTCTCCGAGGGAGTCCTTTGAACCGTATGTCATACTACTTTTTTTTTGTGTTTATGGCACTTTTATTATTAGTTTTTTAAGGAATAAGAAGAGAAAAAGAGTAACGCAAATGCCTTCCATAAGCTAGGTGCTTAATCTAGATATTCTAAGACTATGTTAGGTAGCTCTCTTAAAAGTATTGTACATAAAATATAGATATATTTTACTTAAGACACGTAGACTATAAAATTGACTCTAGACGAATAAAAAGGGCTTTAAAATATGTTCATTGAATTAAATTATATTGTTAGGAAGAGAGTTGATAGTGAGCCGATTTTGTCAGTTTTGTCATCATGTGGCATTGTGTGGTAAGGTTTTTCCTATTTCATGTGTTATATAGATATCTAGAACTTGCCCATTATGTGTACAAAGTAAAACAAAGTAGGGATTCACAAGATATGATTGAGGCATTATATTGTAAGACAATTTTAGACTATATTTGTCTACCCTTTTATTATTCATAGTTAGCTCTCTTGAGCCTCTTTAAGTCTATTTCTTAGATAGCTGCTTAATTAGTCTTTTCTTAATTTGATTCAAAAAGTCTCTACCGCACTTTAAAGCTAAGACTTAAAAGTAAAGGGAACAAGATCGTGAATCAAAGGAAATTTGTGTGGAAAGAAAAGAAAGAAAGTTAAAAGGGTACCCAATATATGAAAAGTTAGTCGTTGTAGTATTGGCAACAAAATAAAAGTTGAAAAATATAAAGTGAGAAAAATTATTCCTTTATAACAATGTATGTGTAATAAATCTCATAGTGATTTTTTGATTTTAATGTATTTTAACCATTTTACTCCTCCCCGTAGTTGCTTTATAGTATTTATGATCTGTGGGTATGGGTGGTTGGTTGAGAATTATGTGAATTTTTCATTTTAAAAGGTTTAAAATCTAGTATGGTAGACCAAAGTTAACATTTGATAATAATGAGGTCGTATGGAAATTTTGACAGTTTTGTGGACTCCAGAATGTGATTTTTGGGTTAGTAGAACCCTTGGTTTAGATTCTGAGGCATTAGAATGGATTTTGAGTAGTGGAAAGTTGAAAGTTTAAGGCATAGATTTGACTTTGGTTAACCTTTGATCTAGACGATCTCTATTTGGTGATTTGACAATTCCATTGAGTCTGAAATATTATTTTTAGTCTAGTAGCATAGTTGATTTGTGCTCACGGGGTTCTAAATTAATTTCGAGGGTCTGATCAGAGATTTTTGGTTTGAACTTGGTTACTAGTTCAGTGAATTCTGGTGCAGCGGATGGTTCTTCTTCCGTTTGCATAGATTTGACCGCGTTGGGAAAGAAGGGAAGATTTTGTTCATTGTGAACGCGTGGAGGGGACCACTTCATGAAGGACTCTGTGTCCAGGTCAGGGTCCGGGTCTGGGTAGGGTCATTTATTACATTTGCGATGAGGTCATTGCATTCGGGATGGGTCTTGCGATGGGTCATTTACATTCGTAATGGAACCTTTGCGTTCACGAAGAAAGGAATCACTGGGTCAGAAATTAATTCGTATTTTAAAATATAAACCCCATAACTCGATTTTTGAAGCTTGAGAACTCAATTTTGAGAGATTCAACATGTATTTTCAAGGATTCTTCTTCGGGTATGATTATTATAATATATTTATACATTCTCCCATGATTTATTTATTATTTCATCTTTAAATCTTTATATTTAAATTGGGAAATTTGAGAATTTTGGAATAAAGTTAAGAAATGGTATTTTGATGATTAGAATATCGAATTTAACTCTATTTTTGATGAAATGTTATATTTAAGTTCCTTAAGTTATGGGTAAGGTGATTTTCAAATAAAATTTTAGTTTTACCCTTGTAGGCTTGGGCTTGACTATTGGACGTGAAATTTAAGTATATTAATATGAGCTTTTATGGTTTCACATTCTTATGTAGAATACGTAGTTGATCAGATTGGGCTCGTTCGGAGGCTATACGAAGGGCAAAGCTTCAGATTGATGTTTTGGAATTTCTTTAAGGCAATATAAGACTTTCTTTGACTCTTTTTCGAAGTATTTATGTGCTAGTTGTTTATATTATGAGTAGTGGGAATGTGGAGGTCATGTATAGATGAGGTGATCAACATCTATCTAGGTACCGGTGTTATGTGAAGGGTTAAATAAAATTAATTAACTTGTTTGGGTTGTTTCCTCTACTTGCTAGCCTGGTTATTGTGAATTGTATTTGAAAGTGACTTATTGAACATGTTAGTTGATGATTGTACCCCTATTTGAGTACTTGAGTCAGTTTATAACAATAATAGATGAAAAACTGAGATTTTGGTTATTTAAGGCACGAACAGAGAATCTATGTGATTGTGAAAACTGAAAGGGTTGAACTTAAGTTGATAATTGATTAGCTTATACTATGAATTGCTTTGTTCAGATTTGTACTTGTTGTTTATGGGCTCAGATTCGCACACCTGCACATTATGTGTTGCATATTATATGGATCTAAGGGCATGCATGCCAAGCATAACTACTAATGTTATATGGATCAGAGGGCACACCTGCCCAATACTACTACTATTGATATTATATGGACCAGCGGGCATGCTTGTCCTACATTATATGGAATGAAGGGCATGCCTCCCTAGGTTTATCGATCTCGCGAGTCTATTTAGTTGGTAATCTACTAACTTATTTAGCTCTAAATCATGAATTATTGCCTTCATTTGATGTGATTTAGGAGAATTTTATGCCTTTATTGTCTTATACGCAAACACTCTTGATCAATGAAGATAGAAGAGGATTTGAACCTAAATGAGCCATAAATGGAGGCTAAGTCAAGAGATGACCAGGAGAGAAAAGATTTGCTCAAGATGTGCATTGGAGACTTGCGAGCCACAAGATAGCACCTGTATTTTATAGGTGCCAGTGCAATTGGAAGCCGGATCATTGCCTTACAATACAGGCACCTGCATGCCGCAAGTCACCAAGGGCGACCGCATGTGTCCACACAAATGGAGCCGCAAGCGGAAATCTCACACTACCCAAGAGACTTGGCACCTACGTGCCGTAAATCACCAAGGGAGACCACATATGCCATTGTATGTCCCATCACAAGTACCCCCAAGGGAAAAATGGTCCAAAAAGCCATTGCATAATTGGAAAGCTTCTAAGACCCTTTTTGGAATCTTTGCAAGGATTATATATCAACTTTTTCCCAATTAGGATATGGTTGTTAGAGTACACTTTTTAGTACAAGTTTTCTTAGCTTTCTTCTTTATTGGATTGAGAAAAATACCATTGTTGAATATGTGAGTTCGGAATTGAAGATAGTTTATGAAGATGAATGTAATTAAAGATTACCCACTTGGTATATTCTTTTTTTTCTTCATTATGAGTAGCTAAATTTAATTCTAGGGGCTGTACATGATGGATGTTTGAATTTGGGAATGAGTGTAGATTATTTGAGTTTATAATTGATTATTATGTATGGATTTATTGAATCCTTCATGTTTTAATTATAAACTTAATGGTTGCAAACATTAATTTAGCTTGCTAATTGAGTTCTTGTTTGAGAAAGAAGTTCCATAATTGGGTAAGGATTCAATAGTAGGGACTTGAGATTTTCACCATAAGTTGAGGCTAGAAATAACTTAACTTAAGAAATTTTCATCGAAGAGTTGAGGCTAGAAATAGCTTAATCCACCTGAGCCAATTGGTTATTTTATTGCTAAACAATGGGTTTCGGGAGAAACCATAGTGTATATATGTTTGGTAGGATGAAAAACAACTAAACATGACTTGAACCAAGGCTACCCTTACTTTGATAAAAAATAATTTTAATAATCAACCCCAATCCCAATGCATGACCCCATCGGAACCACACCCCTAATCTTTCCATCCTTGATCTAAACACTAGTGTTAAACCATTGTCTTATTGCAGATTTGAATTTACTTTCCTAAAACCAATTGTCCTATTTACTTTATGTCACGCCCCGAGGCTATCCCCTAGACGTAACACGGGATCCGGTACACGAGTGCCCTAGACTAACCCTTGGTCATAGCATACTCAGAGATACTTAAGGAAATAAAGCGGAAGCATACATAAACAAGGTAGAAATCAACCGACATAGAATAAAGTCTACGAAATACCAATTTAGGTTACATCTAATTATGTCTGAAGCCTCTAAATCTGAAATACAAGTTGATGGGACAAGACCCCAACTAACTCAGGAATACAACAAAGGAAACATAAGAAATATACTCATAAATTCGATCCTCGAAGGATAAGGGCTCACCAACAAATAGTCTGGATAGTTGGCACTGACTAGCCACACGCCTGAGGAATAGATCCTGAATCTGCATCATAATAGGATGCAGCGCAAAGTATGCGTCAGTACTATAGGATGTACTGAATATGAGAGTTATGCATGATCATGATAAAATATACTTAAAACATGCTTAAAATGAACTCTTTCGTAATAAGAGATAACATAAGAAATTATCAAGATATACGACATAAAACATGAAGTAAAGTCAAGATTTGAAATAGAGTATCATATAACTTCATAGTTTGAAAATAATCATGTGGGAGTTTCTTTAAACAACATTAAACTATGATGAGATACATGGAGTCCAGTGTCATGCACCCACACTGAAAAAGGTTATCCTAACCAGCCAAGGTTAGGACCGTGTTCAGAAGGATCATTTCATAAGCCACGGAGGGCATCCTACGGTGGCAACATAGTTTTGGACTTGAGTTATCTAGAACCCTCATCGCTCGGTGCTAAATACTACTCTCAAAACATATAACATGAGGCTCATATACATGTGACATATCTAGATGTTGAAACTTGTTCATAAGCATATTCATACCCCGAATCTTCATACTACTCACGAACCTTGGTTTAGAAAATGATTCATGAGCATTGATGACACATCGGGTGTCTTGTCTTACATAATAATTCATAACTTGAAAACATGCATGGCACTGGTTTAATTTAATAATAACATATACTTTCATAAACATAGAAACTAGGCATGCACTTGCTTGAAATTCATGAAAACATGCTATCAAATACCCAATTTACTTGAATCAACTTATGCATGTAGAATTTGCCATAATTAGCCTTCAATTTTGAGATAGGAGTTTATATGTAAAAACCCATGTAAAATCATGCAATTTAGTAGTAATTTCATAATAAAATCATGAGAAGGCAATTTATAGAAAAACTCATAAGAATTGGATAAGATCCCTAATTTGAAAGTTCATGAAATCAAAATAGAGATTAGGGATTTTGGGCACAAGGGTGAAAGGAACCCATTGTTGAATACCCACATACCTTGATTGAAGCTAACCTACTTGAAATTGAAAAGAAAAAGAGACTTGAATTTGGAGCTTGAGACTTGGAGCTTGAAGAGGTTCTTTTCCCTTTTTGGAAGATGAATAAAGATTTGGGAAGGGACTTAGGCTAATGAGGGTGAAAACCCTACTAAATATGGCCAAAATGACCTCACTTAGGAGTTAAAAGGGTGGGTAATTATAAAAATACCCCTGGGATTTAATTAAGAAAAGCTGATAAAAGGGGTCGCCTTCAGGAATCACAGGATGGTTCCACAGGTCATGGTTTGAACCACGACTCATGGTTCCTGGCCAAACAATCAAATTGCAGAAGACATTCTACGAGTCAACCGGATGGACCGTAGAATGGATTACGGTCCGTAGAACCAAATCATCATTTCTAAGGAATTTGGCAGGCCTATGATCAGGTTCCACGAGTCAACAGGATGGTCCGTAATTCAAACTACGGTTCATAGTCTTGACTCGTAGTTCCTGGGAATCAGTCAGTCCTCAGGTCTGGTTCCACGAGTTGACAGATCGGGCCATAGACTGAACTACAATCCGTAGAACCAACTCGTGGTTCTCAGACCAAAGACTAATTTTGGTAGACTTAAACCACAGATCCACTCCACGACTCGTGGTTCAAACCACGGTCCATGGTTTGGACTCATCATTTCTGGAAAGTTCAGAATTTTCAGATTTTCTTAAGTTTAAAAGCTGGATCGAATTTTGAGGTGTTACAATATCTCCCCCTTGGGATCATTTGTCCTCGAATGAAGATTAAGTAAGGAAACTTGGAGAGAAAACAACCCAACCAATAACAAAACATGAAAACCAAGGAATAACCATGAAAACTAAGCTTGCAACTTAAAACATGACTGAACTAACTCCAAAAAAACATGAATGCATGCTAGGATCATGAGGAAAATCGATGGAGTAGTTTCGGAGGGACATATTAAAGAGGAAATTATTACCTCAAGCTGAAACTGGATCCGAAGGAAAGAGATGAGGGTATTTGGCTTTCATGGCCTCTTCTGCTTCCCAAGTAGCTTCCTCAACTAGCTGATTTCTCCAAAGGACCTTTACCGAAGTGACTTCTATGTTTTCTCAACCTCCAAATCTAACGATCGAGAATTTCCACGGGAACTTCCTCATAAGTAAGGTTATCTTTCACACTCACATCTTCCAAAGGAACAATCAAGGTCGGATCACCAACACACTTCTTCAACATAGAAACATGGAAAACTGGATGAACCTCTTCTAAATCTGTTGGCAAATCCAACTCATAACCAACACTACCGACCTCCTCAGAATTCGATAAGGACCTACAAAATGGGGCTAAGCTTCCCCTTCTTTACAAATCTCATCACACCCTTCATGGGTGACACCTTCAGAAATACCCAATCATCAACCTCAAATTCCAACTCTCTTCTCCTCACATCCGCATATGATTTCTGTCGGCTCTGAGCGGTCTTCAACCTCTCCCTAATAATTTGAACCTTATCCATAGTCTCATGAACCGAATATGGCCCAATCAAAGCTGCCTCACCTACCTCAAACCAACCAATAGGAGATCTACATCTCTGACTGTCACGACCCAACCCATTGTGAGTGGCACCCACCCAACCCCCGGATGAGCGAACCAATAGAGTTCAACCTTTTGCCTAGACCAACAACCTAAAACTAGCAAGCATAAATGTAAACTAAAAATCAAGTAACCAAAACTAATCATTAATATAATCCTGCAGAAATTCCCATCTAGGAACTGAAAGTCATTGTACCAAACATCAATACCAAATCTAGAATACGGGGATGCAACCCCAAAAGATAAACTGAAATAGTTTTAAGTCCGAAACAATTGGACTGAAACTCTAAAAATAACCCAAGGTAGCTCGAATCAAGCAACTCACCCTTGAAAGTCAGAAATCGCCGGTGCTAGATGCGAGGTCGCGTCTCAGTCGCTGGTAGATTTTCTATACTCACCAAAGGAAAGACAAGTGCAGTATCAGTACACCACCACTGTGTACTGGTAGGATCATCAACCAGTTTTCAAGTAAACCGTATATAATTAGTACAACAATATCAAGTAAGGAGTATGGCAAACACGCAACAATAATCACAGGCACATTTAGCCTACAAGTCTCTACCTATCTTGTTACCGCATGAATCCATCTCTTACGGTTCTAATCCATGAACATGTAACCACAACTCTCCTTTTCATCTAGCCCGGAGCCACCCTGGAATCCCCTCTAGACAACACCAAGGGTAATTGATCAACCCGGCCTAAACCAAGACCAACACAGTAGTTATACAACAGTTCCCGGCCACTCAAGGACCATCAACAATAGCACCTTTAACTAGACAACCCAGTCCACTCACAGAACCAATACCAAGTATTACATCCCGTAAAACAACCCGGTCCACTCACGGAACCAATATCAAGTATCACATTCAGTAAAACAACCCGGTTCACTCACGGAACCAATATCAACCAATGTAATACAATAGTTAATGAAACAATGCAA
Source organism: Jaltomata sinuosa (assembly GCA_003996215.1). Classification (NCBI taxonomy): domain Eukaryota; kingdom Viridiplantae; phylum Streptophyta; class Magnoliopsida; order Solanales; family Solanaceae; genus Jaltomata; species Jaltomata sinuosa. Next base: position 184,364 of record QJPP01001451.1, read on the forward strand.
GATGCAATAAAGTAAACCCGTACCAGGAATGGTACCCGTGCCAACCGAATGATATACTCATACCAGGCATGGTATCCGAGCCAAACGAATGTCAACAACCACAATCAATATATGAACACACACAACTTGTAAAACTAACAAATAAACCGTTCAATCACAGACAGTAAACAGGAACCTAGACATTCCACACAATTTTCCTAAGCAATGTAATGCATACAATCACTTAGACACGAGTACATCAATATACACATTCACAGAAAATCATAAGCCATCACCTACCTCGAAATATTTCAAGCTCTATTCGACCCGAGCTTTTCCGTGTTCTGGATTCCTCTCTCGTTCTTGGTCTAAAAACAACACATAATACATACAATTAACACACAAGGCCTGCACATTACCTGGATTATACCAAATCCCCAAACCCCAGGCCATCCATGATCATCCCACCCTCTTCCCGGGATTTTCCACCGTTAATTATCCTAGTTCTATCATTTTTACGGATAAAAATAGGAAATTAAATGACCTATGATCATTTTAATGTACTTTTATCATGCCCAAGAACACACATGCTTGGAATCCCCTTCCTTTCCCGAATTCCACCATCCCTAGGTTATTCTAACCTTCCCCAAATTCCCTCCTAGCAATTGTACCGCATAGGGAAACGTAATACAAGGATTGGGGAACGAAAACCTTACCTTAGGGAAGAATTTTGATGGGAGAATGAAGAAAATCGCCTGGAAATCGCCCAGCCCTTCTCCAAAATAAACTTGTGAAAACTGAATATTTTGGGAGCTGTTTCTGCATTAAAAACCCATTGGCCCGCTATAGAGGTCCCCGCTCCGCTATAACGGTACCCCCTCTGCTATAGCAGTCCCGCTATAGCGGTAGGCTGCCGCTATAGCGGTCTTAAGTGGGTTGACCGCTGCTATAGCAGTAATTTATACCGCTATAGCAGTGGCCGCTATCACGCGTGATAGTGCTCATGACAGAAAGAAAGTCCAGAACTATGCCAGTTTTGTCCATTGCACAACACACTTGTTTCCCCCGACATCCCAAAATAACCCCTTCACATCAAATGCGATTTCGGGAGTTCTACTTACACAAATGCGATTCTGAAAAGTCCTCCGGACTCCTTTATGTCTTGACTACGTGAAAAACTAGCTCACTCCAAGACACCTAAATCCATTTTTACCCAGATTTCCCTAGACTCTACCTCGCTCCAAAATCGACCGACGCTAGCCTAGCCTAGAATTTCAAACTCTTAAACCCAGAGTTTTCTAACTCTAAAACTTGGCACGATTGGTCTACCCGTAATGATGGACCCGATCGTTACAACAGACACCAATTTACCCATCGTTCATCCCCGAATGATCAAACCCAAAATTATGGAAATAAAAAGAAGGAAGTGTAGTACCTGAATCCTCAAATAGTTAAGGGTACTTGTCCCGTATGTCCTTCTTGGTTTCCCAAGTGGCTTCCTCAATCGGACGATGCTTCCACTGAACCTTCACCATGTCAATCACCTTTGTCCTTAACCTTCGGATATCCCGAGCAAGAATCAAAACCGGTTCCTCCTCATAACGAAGATCCTTATCAAAAAGTACCTCATCCCACTTGATGATGTAATCCCCATCCCCATGGTATCGCTTGAGCATAGATACATGGAATACCGAATGAACGCCCGACAAACTAGGTGGCAGTGCTAACTTGTAAGCCACTGGCCCCACAATTTCAAGCACTTCAAATGGACCGATGAAATGAGGGCTAAGCTTGCCCTTCTTACCAAACCGCATAAACCCTTTTATTGGCGATACTTTTAGCAATACTTGTTCACCAACCTGAAAGTCCATGTCCCAGACCTTGCGATCTGTATTCCATGTCCCGGACCTTGCGATCTGCATACTCCTTCTGCTTGCTTTGAGCAGCCAACAACTTGGTCTGTATGCCCCTTACCTTTTCTTGCGCTTCCTTCACTAAGTCTACGCCTAGAGGGTTCACATCACCTTCCTCAAACCACCCAATCGGTGATCTGTAGTTTCGCCCATACAGGGCCTCGAACGGTGCCATATTGATACTGGAGTGGTAGCTATTATTGTATGAGAATTCACACAATGGTAGAAACTGGTCCCAATGACCACTAAAGTCCATCACACATGCTCTTAGCATGTACTCCAATACCTGAATCGTCTTCTTTGACTGACCATCAGTCTGAGGATGGAAGGTTGTGCTAAAAGTGAGTTGTGTACCCAACTCTTCATGTAACTTGCCCCAGAACTTAGAAGTAAACTGTGTACCCCTGTCTGAAATGATGGACAGTGGTACCCCATACAGTCTCACAATCTCCTTCACGTAGATCTTAGCCAATTGCTGTGAATTATAATCTACCCTTACCAGAATAAAGTGAGCGGACTTGGTCAGCATGTCAATAATGACCCAAATTGAGTCATACTTCCCCAATGTCTTGGAAAGACCCACCACGAAATCCATGGCTATCCTTTTCCACTTCCACTCTGGAATTGGCATTCTCTGAAGTAGTCCTGCAGGTCTCTGATGTTCATACTTCACCTACTGGTAGTTCTGACATTTGGACACAAAATCTACTATGTCCCTTTTCATCCCGGGCTACCAGTAACGCTGCCTCAAGTTCCTGTACATTTTGGTCACACCCGGATGAATTGAGTACCGCAAACCATGAGCTTTTATTAAGATTTTCTGTATTATATCGTCAATCTGAGGAACACAAATCCTCTTCGTGAAATGAAACACTCCTCCAGAGTCTAACATGATGTCTCTGGACTCCCCGGATATTACCTTACCTCACAATTTACCCAGTTTTGGATCCTGAAACTGTTTTGCCTTTATTTCCTCTATGAAGGTGGCCTTGACCTCAATGCTGGCCAATAACCCACCTTGATCTGAAACACCCAAGTGCATGAACTTGGCCTCCAAAGCCCAAATCTCCTTAGCCAATGGTTGTTTGGATGCCCCCAAACAAGCCAAGCTACCTATGCTAACAGTTTTCTGGCTTAATGCGTCTGCCACCACATTAGCCTTACCTGGATGGTACTGAATGGTCACCTCATAATCCTTCAATAACTCCATTCACCTCCTCTGCCTCTGATTCAAATCCTTCTGAGTGAAAAATGGGTAGTGTCTCACACTTGACTGATCCTCGTGATGAATGATCTGTGAATACTTTACACTTAACACCTTAAAGGTAGTGTCTCCAGATTTTCAAAGCAAAAACCACCGCTGCCAACTCTAAATCATGAGTCGGGTAATTCCTCTCATGCACCTTCAACTGCATGGATGCATAGGCTATCACATTTCTATCCCACATCAACACAGCACCCAAACTAGAATGTAAAGCATCAAAATAAACAACAAAGTCTTTACCTTTAACCGGCAAGGACAAAATAGGGGTTGTGGTCAAAAGTCACTTGAGCTTTTAGAAGCTCTCCTCTCACTTGTTGGACCACACAAATGGTACATCCTTCTGTGTCAACCTGGTCAGGTGAGTAGCAATAGAAGTACAATTCTTAACAAACCTCCGGTAGTACCCCGCGAGCCCAACAAAACTCCTCACCTCAGTCATAGAGCTAGGCCGAACCCAACTCTTGACTGCCTCAATTTTCTGGAGATCCACCATCACCCCATTTTCTGACACTACATGCCCCAACAATGCCACAAAAGTCAACCAAAACTCGCACTTAGTGAATTTTTCATAAGGCTTTTGGTGCCTCAAGATATCCAACACAATACGAAGATGGTTAGCATGATCCTCCCTACTCTTAGAGTAGATTAATATATCATCGATGAACACAATACGAAAGAATCCAAGTAGGACTTAAACACCCCATTTATCAAACTCATGAATGCTATCGGCGCATTGGGCAAACCAAATGACATTACGAGAAACTCATAATGCCCATACCGGGTCCGAAAGCAGTTTTCAGAATATCCTCAGGTCTAATCTTTAGCTGATGGTACCCCTACCTCAAGTTGATTTTTGAGAACACTGATGCACCCTGAAGCTTGTCAAACAAATCATCTATGCGGGGTAAAGGGTACTTATTCCAGATGGTCACCTTGTTCAACTGCCTATAATCTATGCACATCCGCATACTACCATCCTTCTTCTCTACAAACAAGATCGGAGCACCCCAAGGTAAAGCACTGGGACCTATAAATCCCTTCTCTAGGAGTTCCTACAGCTGAGTCTTAAGCTCTCTTAACTCTGTTGGAGCCATTCTATATGGAGGAATGGAAATGGGACGAGTGCCTGGCTCCAAATCAATACAAAAATCTATGTCTCTGTCCGGAGGCATACCAGGAAAGTCCGCTGGAAACACCTCTAAGAATTCAGAAACCACTGGGACTGACTCAATAGGAGGAGACTCCACACTGTCATCCCGGAGATGAGCCAAGAAGGCTAGACACCCCGTCCCTACTATCTTCCTAGCCTGGACAAACAATATTATCTTAACTGGCTTAGGCCTGTACACACCTTCCCACTCTAGTCTATCCTTACCCGGAATCTCTAGAGCTACAGTCTTGGTGTTACAGTTCAACACAACATGATAAGGAGATAGCCAGGTCATACCCAAGATAATATCAAAATCAGCCATGTCCAGAATTACCAAGTCCACCCAAGTATGTAATCCCACAAAAACAATAGAACAGTCACGATATACATGAGTCACAACCACCGACTCTCCCACTAGGGTAGAAACTTAGATAGGGGAATCAAGGATATCACAGGTCAAACTCAGTCCCAAAGCAAAACTCACAGACACATAAGAATATGTAGAACCTGGGTCAAATAATACCTAAGCCATTTTATCACATACTAGAATAGTACCTGTGATCACCGCATCTGAGGCTTCTGCCTCAGTCCTTCCTAGAACAGCATAGCAATGTGCCCGATCATCAATTCGGGTAACTTCTCGGGCCGGCTGCGCCGCACCCCTACCTGCGCCGCCGTTCCCTCGGTCTTCCCGGCCTCCCTGGAAATTACCTCGCCCACCTTGTGGACGACCCCTAGTATTACCACCTCTGCCTGCCGGAACCACTGCTCTAGTCTGCTGCTGACCCTGATTACCTACCTGCCTATGTGGACACTCCCTCTTAAAGTGTCCCAACTCACCACAATGGAAGCAACCACGGTCAAGAATAGGTCTGCTAGCTGATGTATAGGATGCTCCCTGGCCTTTAAGAGCTGAACACTGAGCTCCCTGAAGACCACCTATAGTAGCTGGCAGAGCAGAATGAATAGGATAGGCCGGATAAGCCTGTTGATGCTGGCCCCTGGAGTATGAACCACCATAGTTTCCCTCATTATGGGGATTCTTGGCTGAAGCCTTAGCCTGCCCCGCTTGCTTAACTCCCTCAATCTTCTTCACATAGTCCATCATATTATTAAAAACCTTCCCTAAAGAAGTCATATGCACTGACAGTACCTGCAGATCACTATTCAGACCCTTGACAAACAACCAGACCCGTTCCTCCCCGGAACCCAATATCTGTGTAGCAAAATGAGACAACACATTGAACTTAGCCTCATAAGATGAGACCGACATGCTACCTTTCTCCAAGTTCAGAAACTCATCCTTTTTTCGATCCCTCAAAGTACAGGAAACGTACTTCTCTAGAAATAATACATGGAACTGCTCCCAAGTCAGTGGAGGTAGGATAGAAGACCGACACTCAACATCAGACCTCCACCACTGTTTGGCATCACCCTATAGCTGAAAAGTGACAAACTCCACCCCATGCTGACGTACAATACCCAACTTGTACAACCTCTCCTGGTAATCCAGGATGAACTCATAGGAATCCTCCTTGTCTGTACCCTGAAACATCGGAGGTTTCAACTTAAGGAACTTAGTCAGCATCTCATGCTCATTACCTGTCATCACTGGGCCTAGCATTGGCCTGAGGAGATCATTTATGCCCGAAGCTGCATCCGTCCTTGGTGTAGTAGTGACCGCTGGCTGAGTATCCAAGGCCTGATTTGCATAAGCTGCGGGTATGGCTCCAACACTAACCAACCCACTCAGAATATCCCACGCCTGCCTAAAAGCTTCCGGTGTCATAGTAGGAAGGCCTGCACCCCCAACTGGTGCCACCTCCTCGTGATCCCCTCCATCCTCTACAACCACTTCTTCTACATCCGCAACTACATGATCTTGAGATGGGAGAGGGGTTACCTCACGTGCAGCAGCAGCAACTCAAACTCCACCCCTGGTGGGTGCAGCTCCAGCTCATCCCCTGCTCCTTCCCCTACCTCTGCCTCAAACAGTCGGGCCCGCTGGCCTTGCTCCATTCTTTCTTATAGTTACCATCTGCGGACAAAAGAGTGAACGAGGTTAGATACCAATTTGTATCACCAGATACCAATTGGAATCGAGTTATAGCACGAAGGAAAGAAGGAAGAGATAGTTTTTTCCTAAAGCCCCATAGCTTCTCGAAGAAAAGTATGGACGTCTCCGCACCATTCTGCAAGACTCTACTAGACCTGTTTGGTATAACGAGATCAACGAACCTAGGCTCTGATACCATCTTTGTCACGAACCAACCCGTCGTGAGTGGCACCCACCCAACCCTCGGATGAGCGAACCAATAGAGTTTAACCCTTTGCCTAGACTAACAGCCTAAAACCAGCAATAATAAATGTAAACTAGAAATCAAGTAACCAAAACTAATTATTAATATAATCCTGCGAAAATTCCCACCTAGGAACTGAAAGTCATTGTACTAAACATCAATACCAAATCTAGAATACAGGGATGCAACCCCAAAAGATAAACTGAAATAGTTTTAAGTCCGAAACAATTATACTGAAACTCTAAAGATAACCCAAGGTAGCTCGAATCAAGCAGCTTACCCTTGAAAGTCAGAAAACGCCGGTGCTAGATGCGAGGTTGCGTCTTAGTCGTTGGTAGATTTCCTGTACTCACCAAAGGAAAGAGAGGTGTAGTATCAATAACCCACCACTGTGTACTGGTATGATTATCAGCCAGTTTTCAAGTAAACAATATATAATTAGTACAACAATATCAAGTAAGGAGTATGGCAAACATGCAACAATAATCACAGGCACATCTAGCCTACAGGTCTCTACCGATCTTGTTACCGCATGAATCCATCTCTTACAGTTATAATCCACAAACATGTAACCACTACTCTCCTTTTCGTCTAGCCCAGACCCACCATGGAATCCCATCTAGACAACACCAAGGGTAATTGATCAACCCGGCCTAAACCAACACCAACACAACAGTTATACAACAGTTCCCGGCCACTCAAGGACCATCAACAATAGCATCTTTAGCTAGACAAACCAAGAACACACATGCTTGGAATCCCCTTCGTTCCCCAAATTCCACCATCCCTAGGTTATTCTAACCTTCCCCAAATTCCCTCCTAGCAATTCTACCGCATAGGGAAACGTAATACAAAGGTTGGGGAACGAAAACCTTACCTTAGGAAAGAATTTTGATGGGAGAATGAAGAAAATTGTCTGGAAATTGCCCAGCCCTTATCCAAAACAAACTTGTAAAAACTGAATGTTTTGGGAGCTGTTTTTGCATTAAAAACCCATCGGCCTACTATAGCGGTCCCCGCTCTGCTATAGCAGTCCCGCTATAGAGATAGGTTGCCGTTATAGCGGTATTAAGTGGGTTGACCGCCCTTTGACCACCGTTATAGAAAGTCTGGAACTCTGCCAGTTTTATCCATTTCACAACACACTTGTTTCCCTCGACGTCCCGAAACAACCCCTTCACGTCAAACACAATTCTGGGATTTCTACTTACCCAAATGCGATTCTGAAAAGTCCCCCAGACTCATTTATGTCTTGGATACGTGGAAAACTAGTTCACTCCAAGACACCTAAATCTATTTTTACCCAGATTTCCCTAGACTCTACCTCGCTCCAAAACCGGTCGAGGCTAGCCTAGCCCAGAATTTCAAACTCCCAAACCTGGAGTTTTCTAACTCTAAAACTTGGCACGATTGGTCTATCCGTAATGATGGACCCAGTCATTACACCGACCATAAAGTGCCTCATACGGAGCCATCTGGATACTAGAGTAAAAGCTGTCGTTGTAGGCAAACTTGATAAGAGGTAAGTGATCATCCCAATTACCTTTGAAATCAATCACACAAGCTCTCAATATATCTTCCAAAGTCTGAATAGTGTGCTTTTCCTGGCCATCCATCTGTGGGTGAAAAGTTGTGCTAAGCTTCACCTGAGTACCAAGACCTCTCTGAAATGATCTCCAAAACTGGGATGTGAACTGAGTACCCCTGTCTGAAATGATAGAGAAAGGAGCACCATGCAATCTAACTATCTCCCGAATGTAGAGTCTGGCATAATCGTCTACTGAATCCATAGCCTTAACAACCAAAAAGTGGGATGACTTAGTCATCCGGTCGACAATCACCCAAATGGAATCATGATGCCTTCGAGTACGAGGCAACCCAGTAATGAAGTCTATATTGATTGCTTCCCATTTCCAAGTAGGAAGATCAATATCGTGAGTCATGCCACTCAGTCTCTGATGCTCTACCTTCACTTATTGACAATTTGAACACTTAGCCACGAAACCTGCTATGTCCCTCTTTATGCCATTCCCCAATAGTCTTCGCATGGATCATGGTACATCTTGGTGGCACTAGGGTGAATAGAATATCTGGAGCTATGAGCCTCATTCAAAATTTTCTGTCTCAACCCATCTACATCTGGCACACAATTAATCCTGATAACGAAGAACACCATCTCCCCCCGGGATAAAACCTCAACTCTTTGTTGATGGACTGCACCCTTTAGCTGAAGCAAAATGGGATCACTATCTTGCTTTGCCTTCATTTCAGCCACCAAAGATTTTACAGAACCATTATGAACAATAACTCCATCTTCTGTCAAATCCATAAGGCGAACTCTCAACCGAGCGAGCTTATGAACCTCCTTAACCTATTCCTCTTTCCTTCTTCAACTGAAGACACTCTACCCATGGACAATCTACTAAGTGCATCTGGAAAAACATTGGCCATACCCGGATGGTAAAGCACACTCATATCATAATATTTAAGAAGCTCAAGCTATCTCCTTTGATGCAGATTCAATTCCTTTTGAGTGAACACATACTGAAGACTCTTATGATCGGTGAATATATCCACGTGGACACCATACAAGTAGTGTCTCCAAATCTTTAAAGCAAAAACCACAACCACTAACTCAAAGTCATGAGTAGGGTAGTTCTTCTCATGAATCTTAAGTTGTCTCGAAGCATAAGCAATAACTTTACCACACTGCATCAACACACAACCCAAACCAATCCTAGAAACATCACAATACATAATAAAATCATCCGAACCCTTGGGTAGGATAAACACAGGAATGGTGGTCAACCTAGCTTTCAATTTTTGAAAGCTCTTCTCAGAAAAGATTAGACCACTGACATTTTACCTTCTTCTGAGTCAACCGAGTCATTGGGGCAGAAATGGAAGAAAACCCCTCCACAAACCTCCTATAGTAACTAGCCAAACCCAAAAAGCTCCTAGTATCAGATGGGGAAGTGGGTCTAGGCCAGTTCTTTACTGCCTCGATCTTCAGAGAATCAACTCAAATACCATCACTAGACATAATATGACCCAAAAAAGCAACATACTTCATCCAAAACTCACACTTGCTAAACTTAGCAAATAGTTGCCGGTCCTTGAGAGTTTGCAACACCACTCTCAAATGGTCTGTATGCTCCTTCTTACTCCGAGAATAGATAAGGATATCGTCAATGAACACAATAACAAACATATCCAAATTCTTCTTGAATACACGGTTCATCAAATTCATAAAATTTGCGAAAGCATTTGTTAGACCAAAAGACATCACAATAAATTCATAATGACCATACCAAGTTCGGAAAGCTATCTTCGGAATATCCCACTATCTAACCCGAAGCTGGTGATAACCAGATCTAAGGTCAATTTTGGAGAAGAAACTAGCACCCTGAAGCTGGTTAAACAAGTCATCAATCCTAAGAATGAGATACTTATTCTTGATTGTGACCTTATTCAACTGATGGTAGTCGATGCACATTCTGAGGGAGCCATCTTTCTTTTGCACGAATAAGACTGGAGCACCTCATGGAGAGATATTGGATCGAATGAAACCCTTATCAAAGAGGTCTTTCAACTGATCCTTCATTTCCTTAAGTTCCGCTGGAGCCATCCTATATGGAGGAATAGAGATAGGATGCATATCTTGAAGAAAATCTATCCCAAAGTCGATCTCCCGCTCGGGAGGGACTTTGGACAAATCTTTGGGAAACATTTATGGGAAATCGTTCACAACAGGAACAGACTGAAGGGATGGGTTTCGAACTTCGTGTCCATAACCTGAACTATATGATAAACATAACCCTTAGAAATCATCTTCCTGGCTTTAAAATAAGTTATGAAACAACCCTTCGAGGATGGAGGACTACCCTGCCACTCTAAGATAGGTTTATTTGGAAACTTGAGACTGACAATCCGATTTCAACAATCAACCGAGGCATAACAAGCATACACCCAATCCATACCAAGAATAACATCAAAATTAGTCATCTCCAATGCTACTAGATCTGCTGAAGTGACTCTATGAAGGACTGAGATAGGACAGTTTTGGTAGAAACACAAAAGGGTTCTAAAAGTAATTTAGGAATAATCTCGAACTTACAAGCAATATAAGGGGTTACAAAAGATAAGGATACACCGGGGTCCAATAAAGCATACACATCGAAAGAGAAGACTTTTAACATACCAGTAACAACATCCAGCAAACTCTCCTGGTCCTGACGAGATGACATGGCATAAAAACAGTTCTGGTGCTGACCACTAGAACTAGAAGCAGTGCCCTGTTGGGCTAGTTGACCTCCTGAGGCTGCTGGAGCAGACTGAGCCCTACTACCTTCCTGCCCCTTCTTAGCCAAGATGCAATCTTTAATTATGTGTCCAGCCTATCCACATCCAAAACATGCACCTGTGCCCAAACGACACTCTCCCGGGTAATTATTCCCACACTTGCTACAAACAGGATGGGAAGATCCCTTAGCAACACTCCTCTGAGACTGCGAATAGGAACCAGATCCTCTACCAGTCTGGTAATGACGAGGCCTAGGGGCCTGGGTAGGAGCACTAGCATAAGAATGAATGGGTCCTGATAATTTCTTCTGAAATAAGGAGCGATGTCCACCTCCGAACCTCTAATGGCCAAAAATTGAACCCTCAGATCTAAATCTCTTGTTCTCCCTATCCATATTCCTATGCTTGTATCCCTTGATCTGGTGAGCATGCGTCATGAGTTGGGAAATTTTCATATCATTCAACAGCATAGCGGTCCTACACTCATTCTTTACCATATCTAGTCATCTGATCATGTGGGTCCGCTACCATAGACGGAGCATACCTAAACAACTGAGTGAACTTCAAACTGTACTCGTGGACTGACTCGATCCCTGCCTTAGGTTCAAAAACTCCTCAACCTTCACTTGCCTCAACTCTCGGGGAAAGAACCGGTAAAGGAAAGCCCTCTCAAAACACTCCCATGTCATAGGGATCACATCCCTAGACTTAGTTTCCTTCCATTACGTGAACCAGATATGAGCTACATCCTTGAGTTAATAGAATGCTAACTCAACTCTATCAACACCAACCACTTGCATAACATCAAAGATTTTCTTCACTTTGTACATAAAGTTAAGTGGATCCTTCCCAACTTTCAAACCCCAGAACTCCAGTGGGTTCATACGGATAAAATCATAAACTCGGGCTGCCATCCCACCTTGAGAGTGAACGGGGATGGGATCCTGCTGATTTTCCTGAGCGGCCAAGGTATGGGATATCATATGGATGGCGTTCCTAAACTCCTAATTCGTGACCTCAGGGGATGGAACTGGAGGAGCAGCATTTCGGGCATTGGCCCGGTGAGGCTGGCATGGCGTGGAGGCATTATCTGAAATGCATAAAGAATGAATTAGAGGAGTATTTTGAGTCAAACTCTATCACACGATATAGATCATGAAGGAAGTGAAGACTTTCCTAAAACATCTCATAGCCTCCCCCTCATAGATGTGGCGCGCTTCACACCCATGAAAAAGACTCTACTCTATATGGCTTTCAGATATCCTAGGATTCTTGAACCTGTTTCTCTGATACCAAGTTTGTCACTCCCCGAGGCTACCCCCTAGACGTAACACGAGATCCAGGACACAAGTGCCCTGGACTAACCCTTGGTCATAGCATATTCAAATATACTTAAGGAAATAAAGCGGAAGCATACATAGACAAGGTAGAAATCTATAAGCCGACATAGAATAAAGTTGACGAAATACCAATTCAGGTTACATCTAACTATGTCTGAAGACTATAAATCTGAAATATGAGTTGATGGGACAAGACCCCAACTAACTCAGGAATCCAATAAAGGAAACATAAGAAAGCTACTCATAACTTCGATCCTCGAAGAAGGAGGACTCACCAACAGTTAGTATGGATAGCTTGCACTGACTAGCCACGCGCCTGAGGAATAGAGCCTGAATCTGCATCATAATAGGATGCCGCACAAAGTATGCATCAATACTATAGGATGTACTGAACATGAGAGTTATGCATGATCATGATAAAATATACTTAAAACATGCTTAAAATGAACTCTTTCTTAATAAGAGATAACATAAGAAATTATGAAGATATACGACATAAAACATGAAGTAAAGTCAAGATTCAAAATAGAGTATCAAATAACTTCATAGTTTGAATAATCATGTGGGAGTTTCTCTTAACCGACATTAAGCCATGATGAGCTACATGGAGTCTAGTGTCATGCACCCAAACTGAAAAAGGTTGTCCTAACCGGCCAAGGTTAGGACCATATTCATAAGGATCCTTTCATAAGCCACGGAGGGCATCTTACGGTGGCAATATAGTTGTGGACTTGAGTTATCTTGAACCCTCATCACTCGGTGCTAAATACTACTCCCAAAACATATAACATGAGGATCACATACATGTGACATATCTAGATGTTGAAACTTGTTCATAAATATATTCATACCCCGGATCTTCATACTACTCACGAACCTTAGTTTAAAAATGATTTATGAGTATTGATGGCACATCGGGTGTCTTGTCTTACATAATAATTCATAAACTTGAAAACTTTCATGGCACTAATTCAATTTAATAATAACATATACTTTTATAAAATATAGAAACTAGGCATGCATTTTCTTGAAATTCATGAAAACATGCTATCCAATACCCAATTTACTTGAATCAACTTATGCATGTAGAATTTGCCATAATTAGCCTTCAATTTTGAGATATGAGTTCATAGGTAAAAACTCATGCAAAATCATGCAATTTAGTGGTAATTTCATAATAAAATCACGAGAAGCCAATTTATAGCAAAACTCATAAGAATTGGGTAAGAACCCTAATTTGAAAGTTCATGAAATCAAAATAGAGATTAGGGATTTTGGGCACAAGGGTAAAAGGAACCCTTGGTTGAATACCCACATACCTTGATTGAAGCTAACCCACTTGAAATTGAAAAGAAAAGGAGACCTGAACTTGGAACTTATGACTTGGAGCTTGAAGATGTTCTTTTCCCCTTTTGGAAGATAAATGAGGATTTGAGAAGGGACTTAGGCTAATGAGGGTGAAAACCCTACTAAAAGTGGCCAAAACAACCTCACTTAGGAGTTAAAAGGGTGGGTAATTATAAAAATACCCCTGGGATTTAATTAAGAAAAGCTGATAAATAGGGTCGGCTTCAGGAATCACAGGTCTGTTCCGTGGGTCATGGTTTGAACCATGACTTGTGGTTCCTGTCTAAATAATCAATCTTCAGAAGACATTTTACAGGTTAATAGGATGGATCGTAGAATGTAATACGGTCCGTAGAACCAATTCGTCATTTCTAAGGGATTTGGCAGGCCTCTGATCAGGTTCCACGAGTCAACAGGACGGTCCATAATTCAAACTACGGTCCGTAATCTTGACTCATGGTTCCTGGGAATCAGTTAGTCCTCAGGTATGGTTCCACAAGTTGAAAGGATCGGTTATAGACTGAACTACGGTCTGTAGAACCAACTCGTGGTTTTTAGAGCAGAGACTGATTTTGGCAGACTCAAACCACGAATCCACTCCACGACTCATGGTTCAAACTATGGTCCATGGTTTGGACTCATAATTTCTGGAAAGTTTAGAGTTTTCGAATTTTCTTAAGTTTAAAATTAGATCTGATTTTGGGGTGTTACAATATCTCCCCTTTGAGATCATTTGTCCTTGAATGAAGATTAAGCAAGGAAACTAGGAGAGAAAACAACCCAACCAATAACAAAACATGAAAACCAAGGAATAACCATGAAAACTAAGCTTGCAACTTAAAACATGACTGAACTAACTTTAGAAAACATGAATGCATGATAGGATCACGAGAGAAACCGATGGAGTAGGTTCGGAGGGACATAATAAGAAGGAAACTATTACCTCAAGCTGAAACTGGATCGGAAAGAAAGAGATAAGGGTATTTGGCTTCATGGCCTCTTCTGCTTCCCAAGTAGCTCCCTCAACTAGCTGATTTCTCCAAAGGACCTTTACCGAAGTGACTTCCATGTTTTCTCAACCTCCAAATCTAATGATCGAGAATTTCCATGGGAACTTCCTCATAAGTAAGGTTATCTTTCACACTCACATCTTCCAAAGAAACAATCAAGGTCAGATCACCAACACACTTCTTCAACATAGAAACATGGAAAACCGGATGAACCTCTTCTAAATCTGTTGGTAAATCCAACTCATAACCAACACTACCGACTCTTCTCAGAATCCGATAAGGACCTAAAAAACGGGGCATAAGCTTCCCATTCTTTACAAATCTCATCACACCCTTCATGGGTGACACCTTTAGAAATACCCAATCGTCAACCTCAAATTCCAAATCTCTTCTCCTCACATATGCATATGATTTCTGTCGACTCTGAGCGGTCTTCAACCTATCCCTAATAAGCTGAACCTTCTCCATAGTCTCATGAAGAGAATCTGGTCCAATCAAAGCTGCCTCACCTACCTCAAACCAACCAATAGGAGATTTACATCTCTGACCAGAAAGTGCATCATACGGAGCCATCTGGATGCTAGAGTGAAAGTTGTTGTTGTAGGCAAACTCGATAAGAGGTAAGTGATCATCCCAATTACCTTTGAAATCAATCACACAAGCTCTCAACATATTTTCCAAAGTCTGAATAGTATGCTATGCCTGGCCATCCGTCTGTGGGTGAAAATCTCTGCTAAGCTTCACCTGAGTACTAAGACCTCTCTGAAACAATCTCCAAAATTGGGATGTGAATTGAGTACCCCTGTCTGAAATGATAGAAAAAGGAACACCATGCAATTTGACTATATCCCGAATGTAGAGTCTGGCATAATCGTCTGTTGAATCCGTAGCCTTAACAGCCAAAAAGTGGGATGACTTAGTATTCTGATTGACAATTACCCTAATGGAATCATGTTGCCTTTGAGTACGAGGCAACCCAATGATGAAGTCCATATTGATTGCTTCCTATTTCCAAGTAGGAAGATCAATATCCTGAGTCATGCCACCCGGTTGCTGATGTCTACCTTCACTTATTGACAATTTGGACACTTAGCCACGAAACCTGCTATGTCCCTCTTCATGCCATTCCCCAATAGACTTTGCATGGATCACGATACATCTTGGTGGCACTAGGGTGAATAGAATATCTGGAGCTATGAGCCTCAATCAAAATTTACTGTCTGAACCCATCTACATATGGCACACACAATCGACCCTGATAACGAAGCACGCCATCTCCCCCTATGGAGAAAGCCTCAACTCTTTGTTGATGGACTGCACCCTTTAGCTGAGTCAAAATGGGATCACTGTCTTGCTTTGACTTCACTTCAGCCACCAAAGATTATTCAGAACCATTTTGAACAATAACACAACCTTCTATCGAATCCATAAGGCAAACCCCCAACCGAGCGAGCTTATGAACCTCCTTAACCAATTCTTTTTTTCCGTCATCAACAGAAGACACACTACCTATGGACAAACTACTAAGTGCATCTGCCACAACATTGGTCTTACCCAGATGGTAAAGCACACTCATATAATAATCCTTAAGAAGCTCAAGCCATCTCCTTTGACGCAAATTCAATTCCTTTTGAGTAAACACATATTGAAGACTCTTATGATTGGTGAATACGTCCATCTGGACACCATACAAGTAGTGTCTCCAAATTTTTACAGCAAAAACCACAACTGCAAACTCAAGGTCATGAGTAGGGTAGTTTTTCTCATGAATCTTAAGCTGTCTCGAAGAATAAGAAATCACTTTACCACGCTGCATCAACACACAACCCAAACCAATCCTAGAAGCATCACAATACACAACAAAATCATTCGAACCCTCGGGTAGAGTCAACAGAGGAGCGGTGGTAAACCTACCCTTCAATTCTTGAAAGCTCTTCTCACAAGGATCAGACCACTAAAATTTTACCTTCTTCTGAGTCAACTGATTCATTGGGGGAGCAATGGAAGAAAACCCCTCCACAAACCTCCTATAGTAACCAACCACACCCAAAAAGCTCCTAATATCAGACAGGGAAGTGGGTCTAGTCTAGTTCTTTACTGCCTCTATCTTCTGAGAATCGACTCGAATACCATCACTAGAAACAATATGACCTAGAAAAGCAACAGACTGCATCCAAACCTCACACTTGCTAAACTTAGCAAATAGTTGTCGGTCCTTGAGAGTTTGCAACACCACTCTCAAATGGTCTGCATGCTCCTATTTACTCCGAGAATAGATAAGGATATCATCAATGAACATAATAAAAAATATATCCAAATACTTCTTGAACACACGGTTTATCAAATCCATAAAAGTTGTGGGAGCATTCGTTAGACCAAAAGACATCACAATAAATTCATAATGACCATACCGAGTTCGGAAAGCTGTCTTCAAAATATCCCACTCTCTCACCTGAAGCTGTTGATAATCGGATCTAAGGTCAATTTTGGAGAAAAAACTAGCACCCTGAAGCTGGTCAAATAAGTCATCAATCCTAGGAATGAGATAGTTATTCTTGATTGTGACCTTGTTAAACTGACGGTAGTCGATGCACATTCTGAGGGAACCATCTTTCTTTCGCACAAATAAGACTAGAGCACCCCATGGAGAGATACTGGGTCGAATGTAACCCTTATCAAGGAGGTCTTTCAACTGATCCTTCAATTCCTTAAGTTTCGCTGGAGCCATCCTATAGGGAGGAATAGAGATAGGATGCGTATTTGGAAGAAGATCTATCCCAAAGTCGATCTCCCACTCGGGAGGGACTCTGGGCAAATCTTCAGGAAACACTTCTGGGAACTCATTCACAATATGAACAGACTGAAGGGATGGGGTTCCTGACTCCGTGTCTATAACCCAAACTATATGATAAACATAACCCTTAGAAATTATCTTTCTGGCCTTAAGATAAGATATGAAACAACCCTTCGAGGATGGAGGACTACCCTGCCACTCTAAGATAGGTTCATTTGGAAACTTGAGACTGATAATCCGAGTACGACAATCAACCGAGGCATAACAAGTATACAACCAATCCATACCAAGAATACATCAAAATCAGTAATCTCCAACTCTACTAGATCTGCAGAAGTGACTCTATGAAGGACTGAGATAGGGCAGTTTCAGTAGATTCTTTTGGCTAGGACTCACCAACAGGAGTAGAAACACAAAAGGGTTCTAAAAGAAATTCAGGACAAATCTTGACCTTACAAGCAACATAAGGGGTCACAAAATATAAGGATGCACTGGGGTCCAATAAAGCATACATATCAAAAGTGAAGACTTTCAACATACCAGTAACAATATCTAGTGAACTCTCCTGGTCCTGATGAGAGGATATGACATGAAGACTGTTCTGGCACTGACCACCAGAACTAGAAGCAGTGCCCTGTTGGGCTGGTTGACCTCCTGGGGCTACTAGAGCAGACTGAGCCCTACTACCTTTCTACCCCTTCTTAGCCAAAGGGCAATCTCTAATCATGTGTTCAGCCTGTCCACATCCAAAGCATGCACCTGTGCCCAAACAACACTCTCCTGAGTGATTCTTCCCACACTTGCTGCAAACAGGATGGGAGGATCCCTTAGCAACACTCCCCTAAGACTGCAAATAGGAACCAGATCCTCTACCAGTCTTGTCATAACGAGGCCTGGGGGCCTGAGTAGGAGCACTAGCAAAAGAATGAACGGTTCCTGATGATTTCTTCTTAAACAAGGAGCTATGTCCACCACCGAACCTCTGATGGCCAAAACCTGAACCCTCAGATCTAACTCTCTTATTCTCCCTAGCCATCTCCCTAAGCTTGTGTCCCTTGATCTAGTGTGCATGAGTCATAAGTCGAGAAATATTCATATCACTCAACAGCATAGCGGACCTACACTCCTTCTTCACCATATGTAAAACTCCATAGATAAACTTACTCATCTAATCATGTGGGTCCGCTACCATAGACGGAGCATACCTAGATAACTAAGTGAACTTCAAATTATACTCTTGGAAAGAACCGGTCGAGGAAAGCCTTCTCAAAACACTCCCATATCGTAAGCATCACGTCCCTAGCCCTAGATTCCTTCCATTGCGTGAACTAGATATGAGCTACATCCTTGAGTTGATAGGATGCTAACTCGACACTATCAACACCAACCACTTGCATAACATCAAAGATTTTCTTCACTTCATCCATAAAGTTAAGCAGATCCTCCCCAACTTTCGAACCCCAGAACTTCGGTGGGTTCATACGGATAAAATCATGAACTCGGGCCGCTATCCCACCTTGAGGCTGGATGGGGAAAGGATCCTGCTGATTGGCCTGAGTGGCCAAGGTCTGGGCTAGCATATGGATGGCGTTCCTAAACTCCTCATTTGTGACCTCAGGGGCTACAACTAGAGGAGTAGCATTTTAGGCATTGGCCTGGCGAGGCATGGCACGATGTGGAGGAATTATCTGAAATGCATAAAGAATGAAATAGAAGAGTATTTAGCGTCAAACTCTATCACACGATATAGATTATGAAGGAAGTGAAGACTTTCCTAAAACATCTCATAGCCTCCCCCTCATAGATGTGGCGTACTTCATACCCATGAAAGAGACTCTACTCGATGCGGCTTTCAGACACCCTAGGACTCTTGAACTTATTTCTCTGATACCAAGTTTGTCACGCCCCAAGGATACCCTTAGACGTAATACGGGATCCGGTACACGAGTTCCCTAGACTAACCCTTGGTCATAGCATACTCAGAGATACATAAGGAAATAAAGCGGAAGCATACATAGACAAGGTAGAAATCCATAAATTGACATAGAATAAAGTCTATGAAATACTAATTTAGGTTACATCTAACTATGTCTGAAGCCTCTAAATCTGAAATACGAGTTGATGGAACAAGACCCCAACTAACTCAGGAATCCAATAAAGGAAACATAAGAAAGCTACTCATAACTTTGGTCCTCAAAGAAGGAGGACTCACCAATAGATAGTCCAGATAGCTGGCACTGACTAGCCACGCGCTTGAGGAATAGAGTCTGAATCTGCATCATAATAGGATGCAACGCAAAGTATGCGTCAGTAATATATGATATACTGAATATGAGAGTTATGCATGATCATGATAAAACATACTTAAAATATTCTTAAAATGAACTCGTTCATGATAAGAGATAACATAATAAATTTTCAAGATCTACGACATAAAACATAAAGTAAAGTCAAGATTCGAAATAAAGTATTATATAACTTCATAGTTTGAAAATAATCATATGGGAGTTTCTCTTAACTGACACTAAAACATGATGAGCTACATGGAGTCCAGTGTCATGCACCCACACTAAAAAAGGTTGTCTTAACCCGCCAAGGTTAGGACCATGTTCATAAGGATCCTTTCATAAGGCACGGGGGGCATCCTACGATGGCAACGTAGTTTTGGACTTGGGTTATCTCGAACCCTCATCGCTCGATGCTAAATACTACTCCCAAAACATATAACATGAGGTTCACATACATGTGACATATCTAGATGTTGAAACTTATTCATAAATATATTCATACCCCGGATCTTCATACTACTCACGAACCTTGGTTTAGAAAAATATTCATGAGCATTAATGACACATCAGGTGTTTTGTCTTACGTAATAATCCATAACTTGAAAACTTGCATGTAACTATTTCAATTTCATAATAACATATACTTTCATAAAACATAGAAACTAGGCATGCACTTGCTTGAAATTCATGAAAACATGCTATCAAATACCCAATTTACTTTAATCAACTTATTGTAATGACCAGGTCTGTTATTACGGGTAGTCCAATCGTGCCAAGTTTTAGATTTAGAAAACTTGGGTTTGGGAGTTTGAAATTCTGGGCTAGGCTAGCCTCGGCCAGTTTTGGAGCGAGGTGGAGTCTAGGGAAATCCGAGTAAGGATTGGACTAGGTTTTCTTGGGTTAAGCTAGTTTTCTGCGTAGCCAAGACATAGAGGAGTCAGAGAGACTTTTCAAAAACAAATTTGGGTAAGTAGAACTCCCAGAATCGCGTTTGATGTGAAAGGGTTGCTTTAGGCCGTCAGGAGAATCAAGTGTGTTGTGAAATGGCCAAAACTGGTAGATATCTGGACATTTTGTCCATGACGAGTGCAACCACGTGAAATAACAGCCACCGCTATAGCGGTGGAAAGTACCGCTATTGCGGCGGTCAAAGGGCAGTCAAACTGCTTAAGAGTGCTATAGCGGCAGCCGACCGCTATAGTAGAGCGGGGACTGCTATAACGGGCTGATGGGGTTTTAATGCAGAAACATTCCCTAAAACTTCAGTTTTTCACAAGTTTGTTTTGGGAGAAGGGCTAGGAGATTCCAGGCATTTTTCCTCATTCTTTCGTCAAAAATCTTCCCTATGCTAAGGCTTTCGTTCCCCAAACTCTGTAATACGTTTTCTATGCAGTAGAATTGCTAGGAGGGAAATTGGGGAAGGGTTGGAATGACCTAGGGATGGTGGAATTTGGGGAAAGAAGGGGATTCCAAGCATGTATGTTCTTGGGTATTGTTAATAGTATGTTATTATGATCATAAGTTGTTAAATTCTCTGTTTTATCCGTAAAAATGATAGAACTAGGAGATTTAACGGTAGAAAGCCCGAGAAAAGGGTAGGATGATCAGGGGTAGCTTGGGGTTTGGGGGTTTAGTATAGTCTGGGTAATATGCAGGCCTTGTGTGTTAAACGTATGTACTGTGTGTTATTTTTAGACCAAGAATAAGAAAGGAATTCCAGTAAAAATGATACGAAACCACGGATCTAGGCCTGCAAGACTGCCAGGAATGCCTCCACGGAGCGAGAAATGTATGGTTGCAGCTTCTTGGCGCCCATGTAGGCTAGGTTTTATGAGTAGTTAGACCTGTTTACTTTCCGTACTATGTATAGTAAAAATGGAGAATCCATGTGTTAGGCCTCCGGGCATGGAGTCTGGCGGATTTGGGAATTGTTGTGTTGTTTCTACGATATATGGAGTAAATGGTGGGTTTGTGAATAGTATTATGTGGTTAGCTTAATTATATTATTGACATAAAATAATGGGTTGAGGGACTAGCGTGTCGGGAAGGTTCGGGGAACCAGGGGAGTGCTTGGAAGCACGGGAAACGGGAATAGGAAGCTCCTAGGTGGTGTTTCAGGAATATTTATTTCTTGAGGCTTAGCGGCGGTCTGGCTAAGGTTAGAAAAGGGAAGCGTGTCGCATGCTTGTGTGTTCATTTAACAAGGGAAACTGCTAGTTGCATGTTATAATAAAAAGGGTGAACTAGGGAATAGTCTTTGGACGAGAATTGATTGTTTGTAGTTGTACCCGGAAAGGGTTAGGTGATGGCTTATGATTTTCTGTGAATGTGTATATT
Source organism: Jaltomata sinuosa (assembly GCA_003996215.1). Taxonomy (NCBI): domain Eukaryota; kingdom Viridiplantae; phylum Streptophyta; class Magnoliopsida; order Solanales; family Solanaceae; genus Jaltomata; species Jaltomata sinuosa. The sequence continues at coordinate 206,388 of QJPP01001451.1, forward strand.
CATGTACTCATATCTAATTGATTGTATGAATTACATTGCTTAGGGAAGTTATGTGAAATTTCTAGGTTCCTGTTTACAGTCTATGATTGAACGGTGTTTACTTGTTGTTTTACAAGTTGTGTGTGTTCATATATTGACTGTGGTTTGTTGACATTCGGTTGGCTTGGGTACCACACCTGGTACGGGTTTACTATTGGTTGGCACGGGTACCACGCCTGGTATAGGTTACTATTTGGTTGGCACGGGTACCACGCCTGGTACAGGTTACTATTTGGTTAGCACGGGTATCACGCATGGTACAGGTTACTAATTAGTTGGCTCGGGTACCACACCTGGTACAAGTTACTATTCGGTTTGCTCGGGTACCACTCCTGGTACAGGTTCACTTTATTGCATATTGCATGTTGACTTTGTATTACATTGATTGTTATTGGTTCGTGTGTGGACCAGGTTGTTTTACTGAATGTAATACCTGATATTGGTTCCGTGAGTGGACCAGGTTGTTTATTGAAAAGTGCTATTGTTTGGTGGTCCTTGAGTGGCCGGGAAATGTTGTATAACTGATGTGTTGGTCTTGGTGTAGGCCGGGTTGTTATGTCATGCCATGAGTTTGGTATTGGTGTAGGCTGTGTTGTAATATTATGTTATTAGTTTGGTTTTGGTGTAGGCCGTGTTCTTACATCATGTTATGAGTTTGGTCTTGGTGTACACCGGGTTGTCAAGTTAACACCTAGATGTGTTAGGGGGGATCCAGGTGGGTCTCGACTATTTAAAAAAGGTTATGAGTTCATGTTTTATTGTCATTAAGTGTACTAATGATGGTCAAGGATTAATTGTGTTAATAAGCATAAGGATGGTTCTTGGGGTGGACCGGGTAGCCTGTTGAACACTTAGGTGTGGTTGGAGGATCCTTGGAGGGTCTGGGTTTTGGAATGAGAAAGGGATTTAGATGTAACTCTGTTGTTGTCATTGAATGTATCAATGGTTGCTAGGTGAGTTGCATGTGGTTGGTAACTACAGAGGAAGACGAAGAGTCTGGGCGTGGTTATTGGTTAATATAACCAGGTGGTAAAGCTGTCCTAGAGGTCCGGGAAAGTGTAGAAAATAGTAGGTAATACTTGTGTACAATGCGGTTTGGTTGGGTAGCTAGCCGGGTCAAGTCTGAATATTTAGTCAAGGTAGTTAACAGGGGTAAAGGTTAAATATGACTTGGGAAGTCTACGTGTCAAGGTGACTTGGGAAGTCTAGGTGACAAGGTGACTTGGGAAGTCTAGGTGACAAGGTGACTTGGGAAGTCCTAGATGTCAGGGTCAAGGTTAAGGGTGAAGGAGGGAGCTATAATGTTTATTTCATGTCTTTCCCTGTTTTTCTTATATGATGGTAGGAATGGATTCGGGTCGACCTATGATGCCTACAAGTATGTGTGTTTGTACTGACTCTACTCTTGCTATACCTTTTTGGTATAGTCTGGTTGCAGGTTGGTGATGTTTCATAGGTTCACGGCGATGAGGGTCTCCAACAACTTCTGTCTTCGATTCCATGGCGTAAGTTGGGTCTTTTATCTCTTTGTGTCATCTTGTAGAAGCTTTTGTACCTGTTTAGACCAGATCCTAGGGGAGGGTGTTTTTAAAATGTTGTAAAGGTTTTTCCGCAATTTCTTATGTAGCCTATTCTTGAACATGATTTGTAAAGGAAAGGATTTCAGTTAAGTATAAAAGGGCGGGCTATTTTCACTACTTCTTATTTTTCTGCAAGTTACTTGTTGGACAAGAGGTAAGGGTTCGTCTACCTAGGTGATTAGAGTAGGCGCCCAAATGGCCTGGTAGGTTGGGCCATGACAGATGGTATCAGAGCCTAGGTTACCGGTCTCCCAGTACAAGAGCAAAATGTTGAATAGAGTTCCGCGAATTGGTGTGTAGACGTCCACATCTAATCCTAGGGAAGCTATGAAGCATTCTAGGAAACACTTCTCTTCTTTCATTCCTTTTCATGCGGTTTCGTTACTTCCTTGTATGGGTTGAGTCCAATTGGTATCTCTCGATTCCAATTGGTATCTCAACAAGGTGAAGGATGTCATTGGACTCCGAGTATGACAAATAAGCAAGGCAAATTAGAACCGGGAAGGTTCCAATTGGTATCTGGCCTGAGAGGCTATAAAGGATGGATGAATCGGCTAACGGTCATCCATGAAGCGAATTAAAGGTGATGAAACTGGTTTGATTGAGTGTTAGAGCTTGAGACTCGTGATTGCATGCATTGCATTATTTGAATAACCGCGATTGTGTGGTGTGTAGTTCCTTGAGTTACTTTGAAATTTGTGGTTGGCAAGGAGTCTTAACTTGGTTATGTGTTAATAATTGAAGGAGTTCTTGTTTTGTAATTCAAGTGGAAAACATTATGCTAAATGCGGGGCAGGGTCTTATCATTGGTAAAAATGATAAGGTAAAATGATATATATGCTTGTGGGAACTCAAGTTTCAAGTGGTTGGTATGTGAATAAGTACCAGGGACAAGGGCTATTATTGGTTAATAACGGGAGTTATGGTAAGACATGGATGATCGGCTAATGGTCATCCATGGGAGGAATAGAGAGTAAATTAGGTGACTTGATTTCATTGTAGTCTAAAACCAAATTGTTTGTGTGTTACAGTGCTTGTATGATTTCTTGATTGGTATGTGATTGGTTGCCTTACTGTGGAATTATGGGTCTAAAGGTCGTCATCAATTGAATTGGTATGATTTGGTTGGTGATAAAATGCTATGTGTGCAGAGTAAAATTTAATATTACTTTCGAGAAAGGACTAATCATTGGTTAAGATGGTGAGGGAAAAAGGATTTACCACTGTAAGAAAGCGTCGGTTTCAGGACAGTCGGGACTTGGTTGGGAACCAAGGGGAAAAAGGGGCTATCATTGCTTGATAGCAAGGATTTCGGTAAGGAAATTTTCTTTTGTGATAACTCCTGATCGTGACTTCAGTAAATTTATTCTGACTTAAAGGTTTGTGATTTGCTTTAGTGATAAATTGTGGTAGGCCCCAATTGGAATGGCTTGCATTTACATTGGGGTATAGACTTATCATTGGTATAGATGGTAAGAGAAAGGGATTGGGAACTGTGACTGTATGGAAGCTTTGGTTTCAGGACAGTCGGGACTTGGTAGGGAAACATGGTAACAAAGGAGTCATTAGTGTGTAATGGCGGGAAGATATTGTTGGGAACAATTATCTAGTGTTAACTCTTTGTGATTGATAATATTTTATGCTGAATTGTGATGCGTTTGATGCCAGGAATGGTCCTAAGGGTGGTTTAAGACCATGGCGGGATTTACAGGACTAGACAATGGTAACCGGGGAAGGGGAAGGATACACTTGCTGGAAATTTGGAATTTTTAGGCTGTTACCATCGGGACCGCCATAGCGGGACTAGACCTCTACGACAATTCCGTTATAGCGGGATTTTTACCACCACAACGGAAGGGCGCGGGGCAGAGTGCCTGCCCTGCTTTCCCTTGTTTTCATTTCATTCCTGGGGCATTTAAAGGCAATGGGTACATTATGAGTTGCTATGTGAAGCAAGGAAATTGCCCTGATAGCTATTATAGTATGCATATAAGGTATTTGTCGGGAATTTAGCACCCAGGTGCGATAAAAATGAAAGAGTAGCCATGGTAGCTCGGGATGTTGATAAAATTATGATTGACCATCGATGGGAATAGTCACTCATGTAGAATTTGATAAATGACCCGTGATTGACTGAGTAGTGTGGGACACTGCTTATGGGCTTGTATTGTGAGGGCAATTTTTGACTTGTGTTAGTATTGATAATCATTAGTGGTGAGGGTGTGCTTGCCATAGCATTGGTTGGGGTGTTAGTACCCGAATAGACTTTTCCCTTAGAATGGGAGTCGCCAAAACCTCAAGGTAGGATGAGTTCCAATGGAATATTTGTTGTTGCATGATTTAGAGACATGTGGTGTCTCAAGGCATAGTGTTGATAGGAATAAGGTGATACTATGATATGTGAGGGGCATAGTACCCCGTAGGAAGCTTCCGGAATCGAGTTCGGGCTAGCAGAACTCCGGGCATAGTGGAAAGGGGATCGCCATGGCGGGATAAAGCCACTTTGGCAGGGAAACACTATTTTGTTCATTAGGTGAGTTTCTTTTGCTCCGGTGTTTCAAGGAGGCCCCGGATTTCTTGGGCACACATGGAGGGGTAATCTAGTTGGCTTGTGTAGCTCGAAGGAAGGGATTCCTTGACAGAATGGGAGTGAATTAAATTTTGGGTTGAATTGGTTATACCAAGGGACTCGAAAGTTTCGGTGTGTTACGTAAGGTTAGATTTACGTTGTCATGGTAGAGCAATACGATTAAGGGACGGGCTTGTTCTCTCCCTCCACCGTAGAGATCGTTTGGGGATGAACGATGGGTAAATTGGTATCTGTTGTAACGACCGGGTCTATCATTATGGGTAGTCCAATCTTGCCAAGTTTTAGAGTTAGAAAACTCTGGGTTTGAGAGTTTGAAATTCTGGGCTAGGCTAGCCTCGGTCGGTTTTGGAGTGAGGTGGAGTCTAGGGAAATCTGGGTAAGGATTAGACTAGGTATCTTGGGTTAAGCTAGTTTTTAGCATAGCCAATACATAGAGGAGTCCGAGGGACTTTTCAAAATCGAATTTGGGTAAGTAGAACTCCCGAAATCGTGTTTGATGTGAAAGGGTTGCTTCAGGCCATCGGGAGAAGCAAGTGTGTTGTGAAATGGACAAAACTGGCAGATTTTTGGACATTTTATCCGTGATGGGTGCAACCACTTGCGATAGCGGCCACCGCTATAGCGGTGGAAATTACCGCTATAGCAGCGGTCAAAGGGCGATCAACCTGCTTAAGACCGCTATAGCGGAGCGGGGACCGCTATAGCGGGCCGATGGGGTTTTAATGCAGAAACATTCCCCAAAACATCAATTTTTCACAAGTTCATTTTGGGAGAAGGGCTAGACGATTCCAGGCGTTTTTCCTCATTCTTCCATCAAAAATCTTCCCTAAGGTAAGGCTTTCGTTCCCCAAACTCTGTAATACATTTCCTATGCGGTAGAATTTCTAGGAGGGAAATTGGGGAAGGGTGGAATGACCTAGGGATGGTGGAATTTGGGGAAATAAGGGGATTCCAAGCATGTATGTTCTTGGGTATTATTAGTAGTATGTTATTATGATCATAGGTTGTTAAATTCTCTGTTTCATCCATAAAAATGATAGAACTAGGAGATTTAACGGTGGAAAGCCCGGGAAAAGGGTGGGATGATCATGGGTGGCCTGGGGTTTGGGGATTTGGTATAGTCCGGGTAATGTGCAGGCCTTGTGTGTTAATTGTATATACTTAGTGTTATTTTTAGACCAAGAACGAGAAAGGAATTCTGGTAAAAAGTACACGAAACCACGGATCTGGGCCTGCAGGACCGCCAGGTAGGCTAAGTTTTATGAGTAGTTAGACCTGTTTACCTTCTATACTGTGTATAGTAGAAATAAAGAATCCATGTTTTGGGCCTCAGGGGATGGAGTCTGGCGGATTCGAGAATTGTTGTGTTATTTATAGAATGTACAGAGTAAATGGTGGGTTTGTGAATGGTATTATGTGGTTAGCTAAATTATATTGTTGACATAAAATGATGGGTTAAGGGACTAGCGTGTTGGGAAGGTTTGGGGAACCGAGGGAGTGCTTGGGAGCATGGGAAACGGGAATAGGAAGCTCCTAGGTGGGGTTTCAGGAATGTTTATTGCTTGAGGCTTAGCGGCGGTCTGGCTAAGGTTAGAAAAGGGAAGCGTGTCGCATGCTTGTGTGTTCATTTAACAAGGGAAATCGCTAGTTGCATGTTATAATAAAAAGGGTGAACCAGGGAATAGTCTTCAGACGGGAATTGATGGTTCGTAGTTGTACCCGGAAAGGGGTAGGTGATGGCTTATGATTTTTTGTGAATGTGTATATTCATGTACTCATGTTTAAGTGATTGTATGAATTACATTGTTTAGGGAAGTTGTGTTGAATGTCTAGGTTCCTGTTTATTGTCTGTGATTGAACAGTGTTTACTTGTTGGATTTACAAGTTGTGTGTGTTCATATATTGACTGTGGTTTGTTGACATTCGGTTATCTCGGGTACCACGCATGGTATGTGTTTACTATTTGGTTGGCACGGGTACCACGCCTGGTAGAGGTTACTATTTGGTTGGCATGGGTACCACGCCTGGTACATGTTACTAATTGGTTGGCTCAGGTACCACGCCTGGTACATGTTACTATTTGGTTGGCTCGGGTACCACTCCTGGTACGGGTTCACTTTATTACATATTGCATGTTGACTTTGTATTACATTGATTGTTGTTGGTTCGTGTGTGGACCGGGTTGTTTTACTAAATGTAAAACCTGATATTGGTTCCGTGAGTGGACCGGGTTGTTTATTGAAAAGTGCTATTGTTTGGTGGTCCTTGAGTTGCTGGGAACTGTTGTATAACTGTTGTGTTGGTCTTGGTGTAGGCCGAGTTGTTATGTTATGTCATGAGTTTGGTCTTGGTTGTAGGCCGGGTTGTTATATTATGTTATTAGTTTGGTCTTGGTATAGGCTGGGTTGTTACATCATGTTATGAGTTTGGTTTTGGTGTAGACCGGGTTGTCATATTAACACCTAGATGTGTTAGGGGGGGATCTGGGTGGGTCCGGACTATGTGAAAGAGGTTATGAGTTCATGTTTTATTGTCATTAAGTGTACTAATGACGGTCAAGGATTAATTGTTTAATAAGCATAAAGATGGGTCTTGTGGTGGACCGGGTAGCCTGTTGAACACTTAGGTGTGGCTGGAAAATCCTTGGAGGGTCCGGGTTTTGGAATGAGAAAGGGATTTAGATGTAACTCTGTTGTTGTCATTGAATGTGTCAATGGTTGCTAGGTGAGTTGCATGTGGTTGGTAAATATAGAGGAAGACGAAGAGTCTGGGCGTGGTTATTGGTTAATATAACCAGGTGGTAAAGTTTTCCTAGATGTCTGGGAAAGTCTGGAAAATGGTAGGTAATACTTGGGTATAATAGCGGTTTGGTTGGGCAGCTAGCTGGGTCAAGTCTGAATATTTAGTCAAGGTAGTTGACAGGGGTAAATGTTAAATGTGACTTGGGAAGTCTACGTGTCAAGGTGACTTGGGAAGTCTACGTAACAAGGTGACTTGGGAAGTCTAGGTGACAAGGTGACTTGGGAAGTCCTAGATGTCAGGGTCAAGGTTAAAGGTGAAGGAGGGAGCTATAATGTTTATTTCATGTCTTTCCCTGTTTTTCTTATATGATGGTAGGAATGGATTTGGGTCGACCGATGATACCTACCAGTACGTGTGTTTGTACTGACTCTACTCTTGCTATACCTTTTTGGTATAGTCTGGTTGCAGGTTGGTGATGTTTCATAGGTTCATGATGATGAGGGTCTCCTGCAACTTTTGTCTTCGATTCCATGGCAGAAGTTGGGTCTTTTATCTCTTTGTGTCATCTTGTAGAAGCTCTTGTACCTGTTTAGACCAGATCCTAGGGGAGGGTATTTTTAAAATGTTGTAAAGGTTTTTCCGCAATTTCTTATATAGCCTATTGCTGAACAGGATTTGTAAAGGAAAGGATTTCAATTATGTATAAAAGGAAGGGCTATTTTCATTACTTCTTATTTTTCCATAGGTTACCTGTTGGACAGGGGTTGAGGGTTCGTCTATCTAGGTGATTAGAGTAGGCACCCGCACGGCCCGGTAGGTTGGGTCGTGACACTTATGCATGTAGAATTTGCCATAATTAGCCTTTAAATTTGAAATAGGAGTTCATATGTAAAAACCCATACAAAATCATGAGAAGACAATTTGTAGCAAAACCCATAAGAATTGGGTAAGAACCCTAATTTGAAAGTTAATGAAATCAAAATAGAGATTAGGGATTTTGGGCACAAGGGTGAAAGGAACCCATTGTTGAATACCCACATACCTTGATTGAAGCTAACCCACTTGAAATTGAAAAGAAAAGGAGACTTGAACTTGGATCTTGAAACTTAGAGCTTGAAGAGGTTCTTTTCCCTTTTTGAAAGATAAATGAGGATTTGAGAAGGGACTTAGGCTAATGAGGGTGAAAACCCTACTAAAAGTGGTCAAAACGACTTCACTTAGGAGTTAAAAGGGTGGGTAATTATAATAATACCCCTGGGATTTAATTAAGAAAAGCTGATAAAAGGGGTCGGCTTCAGGAATCACAGGTTGGTTCCACGGGTCATGGTTTGAACCACGACTCGTGGTTCCTGGCCAAACAATCAAACTGTAGAATACATTCTACGAGTCAACAGGACAGGCCGTAGAATGGATTACGGTCTGTAAAACCAATTCATCATTTCTAAGGGATTTGGCAGGACTCTGATCAGGTTCCATGAGTCAACAAGATGGTCTGTAATTCAAACTATGGTTCGTAGTCTTGACTTATGGTTCCTGGGAATCAGTCAGTCCTCAGGTCTGGTTCCACGAGTTGACAAGATGGGCCGTAGACTGAACTAGGGTCCGTAGAACCAACTCATGGTTCTCAGACCAGAGACTGATTCTGGCAGACTTAAACCACGGATACATTCCATGACCCGTGGTTCAAACCATGGTCTATGGTTTGGACCCATCATTTTTAAAAAGTTCAAAATCTTCAGATTTTCTGAAGTTTAAAAGCTGGATTAGATTTCGGGGTGTTACAGTTTACTTGCTTAAATAGGCGCTTGTTCTTGTGAGTTTGCTTACAATTCGTGGAAAATCACCATACCAGTCCTCGTAGATTCGACCTTGACTCACGTTGGATTATTATTTTTCGATTATCGTAGCCACCTCATTTTAGGAATGTTGTTTTGGATGTCATAAAAAATGGCGATGTTGCCGGGGATTGGCTTTTTATTGCCATTTATTGTTTATTGATTCACTTTAGTGTAGCATCTTGTTTTCTTTAATGTTTTTGTTGTTTTTGGTGTTGTGAACAGGTTACCCGTAAGCCACGCTAGCGAGCAAGGCAACATGGATGAATTTATGGATATAGAGGACAAGTCGATAGTTCATGGTGCAGCGGGTGCCATTCGGCTACCTTCCACCATTGGTAATGTAGTCTTTCACGTGTCAAGCAGTATGTTGCATTTGATCCAAATGAAGGGCTTGTACGAAGGACTAGCAAATGAGGATGCTAATCAGCACATTCAAAACCTTGTAGAGATTTTCCGGCCGTTGAATTAATGTCTAAAATATTAGTTAAGAGTCAGTCCAACTTTGACTATTGCCATTCTCTCTCATGGGCGAGGCGATCACTTGGCTAGAAGAGCTCCTTGAGGGCTCTATAACATCATGGAATGGATTAGTTGAGGCTTTCTTGTACCGGTGCTTCCCACCTTCAAGGATGTTGCAATTGCGTGATGAAATCACAAACTTCTGACAATTGCCGGATGAACCTTTGCACGAAATCGAATTGAGATTCAAGAAAAAGTTGTTATTGTTATGAACCACGGGCTATCGGATGGAGTTCTACTACGAAGCTTTTATCGGTCACTTGACTCAGTGAACATGTAACACCCCATACATGTATCCAGCTGTCCAAGAGAAAAACTTCATAAAAATCCAAGTTCCAGGGACCACGGGTCAAGTCCACGAGTCATGGGAGTGACTCGTGATCCCAGTCCTGCAGACTGACCTTAGATGCTGATAACCACGAGTCACTTCCATGACTCGTAGAAGTTTCTATGGGTCAAACAGTTGACTCATGGGACTTCATCAGAGGCCAGCTAAGTTCCCTGGGTTCCACGACTAGGTCCCACGACTCGTGGAAATTCCTACGAGTCATCATGTTGAATCGTGGAACTCCATCAGAGGCCAATCATTTTCCTGACTTCCACGACTAGACTCTATGGCTCGTGGAAGCTTCCACGAGTTGTCATGTTGACTTCTGTAAAGTCTTCTACAGACTGACTTCTTAGCCTGAGTTCTACGACTGCCATACACGACTCGTCATCCAAACCACGACTCGTGGACTGAGTCGTGGTCACTGCAAGTCAACAAATTTCCAATTTTTCTCAAGTTATTTCCCAGGGGCATTTTGGTCATTTTCCACCTTATTATGTATTAAGTGAAGTTGTTTTGACTACTTTTAGAAGGGGGTTTTACCCATATTATGGTAAGTCTATCCTAAACTCCTCATTCCTCACTCAAAGAAGAAAGTTCTTCCTCTCAAGCTCAAGTTCAAGCTCCAAGTCAAGTCTCCTAATTCTTTTCCAATCAAGTGGGTAATCTTCCACCAAGGTATGTGGGTCTTTAACAATGGGTTCCTTCCACCCTTGTGCCCAATTTCCCTAATTCTTGTTTTGAATTATGAAGTTATGAAATTAGGGTTTTGATCTAAATTTGGGAAAAAGTTATGAAATCAGTTTCTATGTTTAAATTATGGTTTTCTATTGATTACCCATGATTTAATTATAATTCCTTCATTGGTTTTGAAAGCCCAAGCATGAAAGTGGATTTCTAGCATGAACCCATGAATTTACATGTTTTCAAAAGGAAATTAGCATGATTAGCTATCATGGCACATATGAACTTATGAAATTGCATGCCTAATTCTTCAAGTACGAATTTAGAAAGAAAAGTGTAGTTGAACTTTGATTATGCTAAGTCTAAAGAATTTATGGTTGACCTTGCTTGACATTAGACATGTCTTTATGCTTTCCAATTGTTTTGACACTGGTTATGTTTCGGATATTATATGGGCTATATGCATATTTTAGGAAGTAGTATTCTGCTACCAAGCGAAGAAGTACCTCGTTAGTAGAGAGTGTCACCCAAGGACCTTGTTAGTAGAGAATGTCACCCAAGGACCTCGTTAGTAGAGAATATCACCCAAGGACCTCGTTAGTAGAGAATGTCACTTATGGACCTAGCTAGTAGAGAGTGTCACCTACAGACCTCGTTAGTGGAGAGTGTCACCTCATGATTTTGAATAACCACCTCGTTAGTCGAGAGTGTCATATTACATAAGAAAGGGAGTCCTCTAGTTGAGAGTGTCTCCTCGGATATTTATGAAAGTAAAACTCCATGTAGCTCCTATGGTCTAACGCCGGTTATAAAGGCTCCCGTATGAACGTTCCCTAGTTTTCTAAACCTTATGATGTCTTAAATTGAGGCCTCGACTTCTAAGTTCATGTTTAATTACTCAGGATTACGATATCTACCTATGATACCCTTATTATGAACCCCCTCCGTTCTCAGTTATGTTTTAAGCATGCTTTTGTATCATTTATGCATATCTCACATATTCAGTACATCCTATAGTACTGACGCACATTTGCACTGCATCTTATTGACGATGCATATCCAGGTTTCCATTCTCAGACACGTGGCTAGTGTTCGTGGGCCATTCAACGAGGGTTGGTGAGTCCTCATTCTCCGAGGGCTATTAGAGTCTAGTTTAGTATTTTCTCATCAGTACTTAGAGTTAGCTAGGGGCTTGTCCCAGCAACTCCTTATGTCTTATCTAGAGGCTTTTCAGACACAGATAGTATTCGAGTCTTCTTATGGATCTTGTATTCCTATCGACTTGATTTTCCATTTATGTTATTTTGACTTTATCTATTATGTTTCGCTTATCTTTGTTATGCTTGAGAATGCTATGACCAAGGGTTAGCTTGGGATCTGTATGGTCCTTGATGTGACGCTAATTTACGTCACTTTCGACTCCTTTTTACTAAGAACAATCGTACGTTTTCAAGCAACCGTTGTTGTTATTGATGTTTTTATGTTGTATTTGTAGGAAATGGAAACAAACACGGAAACGGAAGAAAGTACGCGAAAAACAACATTCTGCCTAAGAGTGACGGCCTGAGTGACGGCCCGTCACAAGGCTGACGGTCCGTCACTGGGACCGTCAACTTAAGGCAGCATCACTGCCTAGCAGTGACGGCCCAGGCGACGGTCCGTCACTGCCTTGACGGTCCGTCAAGCCTGACCGTCACGCTTAGGCAGTGGCGTGAGGCGGCGACCCGCGTTTTGGGGATTCCTAGCCCGTTTTGGATTTGGTTTCTTTGACTCCTATAAATACCCTATGATAGGTTTATGTAATTAGAATACACCCAATAGTTTTAGAATAGTTTTTAGTCATTTTTTGAGAGCAACAACACGTTTTCGGATTCTTGAATTCGTGTTCGTGAGTTCTTGGTTTTTCTTGTTCTTGGATTATTGAAGATTGGTTTTCATTATATTGTAAGAACTTCTTCTCCTTATTATGAATTCAATTCTCTTCTCTTTTCTTTATAGCATGATTAACTAAAACTCCCGCAACTAGGGTTGTGGGAGCCATGGCAAACGTAGCAATATAGATTCCGGGGAGCGTTGGGTTCGATTTATGTATTGTCACGTTGTTAATCATACATTATGTCACGTTTTCTAGTGGGTTGCAAACATTAGAACATGCCTAGGTTTAATTTGCTTGAGAAAGAGATTAAAACCGGGAAACTTGATTAACAACAAGGATTCGAGACTACCAACTCTCGTCTTAAAGATTAATGCCGTAACTGGATTAATCTACTTGATGTTAGGATTGAGAGCTAAAAAGCACATCTTTTTGAGATCGAGAGAAGATAAAAGGAAATTTGTTTATTTGGTCGAGAGACGTTTAGACGATACAATTGACGCAATCACATCGTGACATTCATATAGAAAGAACCCGGTTAAGCCTAGAATCGACATTGTTACAACGCCATGGTAACCACGTCCCTAGTTCGCATTCTCTCATACTGATTTAACCTCCTACGTTTATTATTGTTTTGTTTACAATTTGATTACAAAACCCCCCCTTTAGTTACTGGAAACGATTGACAACTAGTCACATACTTCACTAAAGTCTTAATCATCACCATATTCTCTGTGGGATTCGACCCCAACCTTGTTGGGTTATATATTTGACAACGATCGCTTACGCTTCTTAAATTGAGGTGTAGTTTGAGCGTTATCAAAAATGGCGCCGTTGCCGGGGAATACGGTTTTTGATTAAGTCTGGTGTGTCTATTTGACTTTTTGTTATAATTTCCTGCTTTACGTTTGTTTGTTGTTTTTGTTTTGACAGGGTACAAAGTTGTGCATGCATAGTACCCGAAGCTCGGGTGAACCAATACTACCTTACGATCCCGAGCTTGCTAGAACTTTGAGGCGGAATATGGCCACAGAACTAGAGGCAGCAAGGCTCGCTGCCGAACTGCAGGCCCAACAAAATCTGAATGCTGGTGGTCTGCAGGATGAGGATTTCGAATTAGATGGAGCTGGCGCTACTGGCGCCATCATTGTTCCACCGCTACCGCCCGGAGCCAAGTTCAACATCACTAGCACGATGATTCAGTTGCTGAACTTGAGAGGAGTGTTCCGAGGTGTCGCTAGGGATGATCCAAACCAGCACTTAATGAATTTCGTGGGCATCTGCAAGTCGTTCGAACTGCCAGGAGTGAGTCAGACTGCGATCAGGCTTAGGTTGTTTCCGTTGTCTCTGTCTGATGAGGCAGCGTTGTGGTTGACAGAATTGACCCCCGACTCTATCGCAACGTGGGGAGAGTTGAGAGGAGCTTTCCTAGAAAGGTTCTTTCCTCCCTCTCGGATGATACAGTTGAGGGACGAAATCAGCAACTTCAGGCAGCAACCGCACGAAGCACTGCACGAGACCTGGTTGCGATTTAAGAAGAAACTGACACAGTGCCCCAACCATCAGCTGAACAACGAATTCTTGATGCAGACATTCTACCGGGCACTAAATTCGGCTACCAAGCCGACATTGGATAACGCAGCAGGTGGAGCGTTTATGGGTCGCACTTTTGCCGACGCCACAGCTATTCTAGACAGGCTCACCAAGACCAACAGGGCCTGGCACACACGAGATTCAGAGGTTGCAGCTAGCACCTATACAGTTGGCATGTCAGCAGAGCAGAGAAGGAAAGAGGAGGAGCGCGACCAAGACATGGCGCATCTTAAAACACAGTTGGATCTCCTGACAAGGCACTTGACGTCAGGAAGTATAGAGAAGGTGCAAGCTGTGGGTTCCCAAGGTATAGAGACTGAGGAGGCCAATTACTTGGGGGGTTTCCAGGCCAATGGCCAGGGAAACCAAGGTCGGAACTATCCAAGAGACAACTACTATGAGAATGGTGGCTACAAAAATCGCGACCAAGGAAGCTGGAGGAACAACTCCGATAGAGGTGGGTTGTATATACCACCTGGCAATCGGGACAAAACTGGCAGCGAAACTGAGACGTCCCAACTTGAGAACATGATGGCAAAGATGCTGCTTAAGGTGGAATCAACGGACTCTGGGGTAAAGGCAATACGGAATGAGTTATCAACATTGAGTCTGGTAGTGGAGTCACACTCAACCGCGATCAAGCAACTAGAGCAGCAAGTGGGTCACATCTCGGCATCTCTAAACCCAAGGAAAATAGGTACTTTGCCGAGCGACACCACTCATCCGCAGAATGATGCAAGCTGTATGGCGATCACCACAAGAAGCGGAAAAGTATTACCGGAATCACATCCGGTAATTCATGCTCAAGATGATAGTGCGGATGATAAAGAGGCGGTAGAGGAGGAAACGCCAAAGCCCGCAGAGAAACGCAAGGAAGCTGAAAAGCTTCCAACTATGATGTTTCGACACCCACCCCCTTTCCCCCAGAGGTTGAAGAAGAAAGCTGACGATAGTAAGTTCCTGAACTTCATGACCATGTTAAAACAGATTTCAATAAACATACCATTGGTGGAAGCTCTGGAACAAATGCCCGGTTATGCCAAGTTCATGAAGGACTTGATCACAAAGAAGAGGACGGTAAGTTTTGAGCCGGAAGACAACCTCCATCACTGCAGCGCTATTTCCTCTAGATCATTAGTGGAAAAGAAAGGAGATCCAGGTGCGTTCACTGTTCCATGTACTATCGGAAAGCTCAACTTCGGAAGAGCTATGTGTGATCTTGGTGCTAGTATCAATTTGATGCCGCTAGCAGTGTATAACAAATTGGGTTTGGGAGCTCCTAAACCAACGTCCATGAGAGTGATGATGGCTGACCGTTCGGTAAAGCGACCCGTAGGGATATTGACTGATGTGCTAGTTAAGATCGGCAAGCTTATCTTCCCAGCTGACTTTGTGATTTTGGATTGCGAAGTGGACTTCGAAGTTCCCATAATCTTGGGACGACCATTGTTAGCTACGGCGAGAGTATTGGTTGACATGGAGAAAAATGAACTGACCTTCCGATTGAACAATGAAGTGGTCAAGTTCGATGTGTCTAAATTGATGAAGCAACCAAGTGACATGAGGGTGGTCGCGGTCATCAATGCTGTTGAGGAAGCTCCTGCGGATGTGCACCTTGAGGAGAAGTGTTTGGTCGAGACGCTAGCTGTTGTGAGAAGGATGCGCGAAAAGAGAAGCATGTTGCGGAAAGCGGTGTAAATAGCTCAAGGAAACGAAAACACCGCAAGAGAATCTACAAAGAAAGAGCGAAGAAGCGGTTACGACTAGCTGCGGAGCCAATAAAAGAGGAAGTTGGAGCGCAACATGAGGTTGGCGCACACAAGTACTCCATCGAGTTCTCTTGTTTTGGAGACCCAGGCGGTCTCCAACATCATTCCGGAATTTGAGTCATATCGACTTCACAGGTATTCCTTATTCTCACAGTTTTTAGCTTTCGCATATATGCATTGGGGACAATGCATGAGTCTAAGTTGAGGGTGTTGGGAAACCTGTGAGTCACCACCGAGGGTTTTTGTTGCCGATTTCTTTTCCCTCCGGTGTGCTATCTAGTAGAACCGGCATGTTTAGGTTGTTAGTTTAAATTTTTTTTAGTGTCTATAGCAAGCATGCGTTGTTCTTATCTAAAAATGAGGCCCTTTGAAAAATTTTCTGGTTTTGAGCTTATGTTGAAACGATTGACTGTCTGGATCTGTAGATGTCATTGTGTGAATATGATAGAATGAGTATGCTTAAGCCGAGCGGTTGTTTGATAGTTGGTAGCGATATAGTTTCTTGGTGCTAAGAGTGTGTGAGATTAATTGTCATAAATTCTTACTCTGTGCATGCATCTAGAACTTGCCCGGTCTATTTTGTTAAGTTTGAAGTTTGGTTGCTTAGGAAAGGATCACAGGCCCTTTTTGTGTGCAGTCCACTTAACCTAAAAGACCGTCCAAATATAAATAACCCCTTTGATCCCTGTTTGAGCCATAATTGACCTTGTTCTTTCAATAACCTGTCACCATTCATGTTTAACTTTGAATCCCTATTTTGGCCCTGGTCCTTCCTTGGACATCGTGCACCTCAACGTAGGCAAAACAACCTAAGTTGAGGGTGGCTACTATAGAGGTAAACCCTGTTTTGGCCCTGGTCCTACCAATGGACATTGTGCACCTTGACGTAGGCAATCAGCCTAAGTTGAGGGTGGCTACTACAGTGGTAAAGGAGAAGAAAAAGAGGATGGAGATGATTGTTTTTGAATAGAATGAAAATCCGGGTGTGCGCCTAAGAAAAGAAAAGAAAAAATAAAGAAAGATGAAAAAGATCGAAAAAGAAACAAAAAGAATTGTCAATAAAGAGGCCGCACCTGTATCTAGAATCAAGGAAATAAAAAGGTGAATAAGGATGGATAAAGTGAAGTTATGTGGTGATAAGATGTAAATGGTTCCAAGGAGGGCTTAGTCACTAACCCCTAAATGCATCCTACCAGCACCCGAAGCCTCATTACAAGCAAATACAAGTCCTGTAGTGATCCTAAGTAGCTTTCTGAAGAACTGAAATAGAATAGTAAGGGCAAGCCTATGGTATCGCATGTGCATTGTTTGAAATCGTTTGTGAGGGTGAGCGCTTACCTAGTCCCAAATCTTGTGTGTGGGATTTCTTTGTGGTGAGGGCACCAAGATGTCTATATTGTCTATTGATTGTTAGGATAGCTGCATATGTGTATGCATAATATTCTATCATATCGGAGTGACATGTTTGGATCCTTGCAAGTTAGTGTTTCATACATACGTGTGCTACGAGGGAGCTTGATTTAATTGAATAAGTTTTGAATGACCATGAAGTGCTATAGACATGAGTTCGTGTTCTTAGTTGAGTCGTATTATTGTTTTATGTTATGTTGCTTGAGGACAAGCGAACGTTTTAAGTTGAGGGTGTTGATGTGACGCTAATTTACGTCACTTTCGACTCCTTTTTACTAAGAACAATCGTACGTTTTCAAGCAACCGTTGTTGTTTTTGATGTTTTTATGTTGTATTTGTAGGAAATGGAAACAAACACGGAAACGGAAGAAAGTACGCGAAAAACAACATTCTGCCTAAGAGTGACGGCCTGAGTGACGGCCCGTCACAAGGCTGACGGTCCGTCACTGGGACCGTCAACTTAAGGCAGCATCACTGCCTAGCAGTGACGGCCCAGGCGACGGTCCGTCACTGCCTTGACGGTCCGTCAAGCCTGACCGTCACGCTTAGGCAGTGGCGTGAGGCGGCGACCCGCGTTTTGGGGATTCCTAGCCCGTTTTGGATTTGGTTTCTTTGACTCCTATAAATACCCTATGATAGGTTTATGTAATTAGAATACACCCAATAGTTTTAGAATAGTTTTTAGTCATTTTTTGAGAGCAACAACACGTTTTCGGATTCTTGAATTCGTGTTCGTGAGTTCTTGGTTTTTCTTGTTCTTGGATTATTGAAGATTGGTTTTCATTATATTGTAAGAACTTCTTCTCCTTATTATGAATTCAATTCTCTTCTCTTTTCTTTATAGCATGATTAACTAAAACTCCCGCAACTAGGGTTGTGGGAGCCATGGCAAACGTAGCAATATAGATTCCGGGGAGCGTTGGGTTCGATTTATGTATTGTCACGTTGTTAATCATACATTATGTCACGTTTTCTAGTGGGTTGCAAACATTAGAACATGCCTAGGTTTAATTTGCTTGAGAAAGAGATTAAAACCGGGAAACTTGATTAACAACAAGGATTCGAGACTACCAACTCTCGTCTTAAAGATTAATGCCGTAACTGGATTAATCTACTTGATGTTAGGATTGAGAGCTAAAAAGCACATCTTTTTGAGATCGAGAGAAGATAAAAGGAAATTTGTTTATTTGGTCGAGAGACGTTTAGACGATACAATTGACGCAATCACATCGTGACATTCATATAGAAAGAACCCGGTTAAGCCTAGAATCGACATTGTTACAACGCCATGGTAACCACGTCCCTAGTTCGCATTCTCTCCTACTGATTATTTCTCCTACGTTTATTATTGTTTTGTTTACAATTTGATTACAAAACCCCCCCTTTTAGTTACTGGAAACGATTGACAACTAGTCACATACTTCACTAAAGTCTTAATCATCACCATATTCTCTGTGGGATTCGACCCCAACCTTGTTGGGTTATATATTTGACAACGATCGCTTACGCTTCTTAAATTGAGGTGTAGTTTGAGCGTTATCAGTCCTAAGTCCCGTGTTATGTCTAGGGGGTAACCTTGGGGCGTGACAGAACAAATCAGTAGCGAACAATGGTTCAATCGTGGACCAAACATTTGGACTTGGAAAGGCTCTTTTGGATAAAATGACAAAGACAAATAGAGCTTGGCATACGAGGGACGCCGAGGTGACATCGGGTGTCACCTCCACTATCATGACTAATCAAATGAGAAGAAAAGAGGAAGAATGGGATGAAGCTATGGATAAAATGATGACTCAAGTTGAGTTGCTAGCCAAACATATGATGGGTGCCGGGGCTAAAAGTGTAAATGTTGTTGGAGCTTATGGGGTCAAAAGCCATGATGAAGGTGGTGGTTGTACATCAGCTGCTGAGGAAGCTTATTTCTTATCAAATCAAATGGCGAGTTCATACCAAGGTGCAAATTAAGGCCCCTGGCGACCACAAGACAAGAATCAAGGCTGGAACAGGGAGATAGGTAATCAATGGAGAGATCACGAGCAAGGAATAGACCATGATGGTCCATGGAGAGATTGTCAAAGAGATGGTGATTGCTACAATCACCAAATTTCTAAACCATATGTGCCTCCATCTATGGTAGATGCTTCTACCTTCCCAAGTGTTAGTGATCCTACTAGTTCAAAGATTGAAGATATGTTGTCCTGAGTTTTTAAGAGGGTGGAATCCATGGATAATGGGGTCAAAGACTTGAAAAATAATGTATCTACACTATCCTAAACCGTGAGTTTTCATTCATCCTCAATTAAGCACCTTGAAGCTCAAATAAACCATCTATCGGCCCAAATGAACCCACAACTGAAAAGTACAGTCCTAAGCGACACTCTTCCTAATCCCAAGAATGATGGTCATGTTATTGCAATTGTCACTCGGAGTGGTAAGACTCTTGATGGCATGGGTAATGTAGCAAAAGAGGTTGAGGTTGAAAAGAGAAGTGATGCAAATCCAAAGGTGAGGGTGAAGCTTAGTGCACTCAATGCAAATATTGATGAAAAGATGGTGGAAGTTGATGATGAAAGCCCAAATAAGGAGAAGGAAGAGATTGAGTTACCTCCTCAAGTTGTGATTAATATAGAAGAGGGGAGGGAGGAGCAGATTCCTAGTGAGCCAAGGTCATTGCCTAAATGTTCTACTTTGTATCCTCAGAGGTTAATCGAGAAAATAAAGACAATTAATTCAAGAAATTTGTGGACATGTTCAGTAAATTGTCCATAAATATTTCCTTGGTTGACGCTCTAATGCAAATGCTGGGCTATGAAAAATTCATGAACGAGCTTTTTATAAAGAAAAAGAGTGATTAATGTGGCTACGGTGGAAGTGTCCCACCACTGTAGTGTAATCATGGCCAATAATTTGGCCCCAAAGAGAGGATCTGGGTGCTTTTACCATTCCTTTCACTATTGGCATTTATTTATACAATAAGGCTTTATGCGACCTTGGGGCGAGCATCAACTTGATGCCTCTTGTGATCTTTAAGAAGTCGAGCCTGGGATCTCCCAAGCCAACACCAATAAGGTTGCTAATGGCAGACCGTTTGATAAAGCACTCAGTAGGTATCTTGTTTGATGTATTTGTGAAGGTAGACAAATTCATACTCCCAGACATTGTAGTGTTAGACTGTGATGTTGACTTGGAGGTGCCTATAATTTTAGGGTGCCCATATTTGGCTACCGAAAGAGCTATCGTTGATGTTAAGTTGGGAGAACCCAAATTTTGGGTGGGAAGCAAAGAAGTCACGTTCAATGTTTATCAACAGTTGAAGCCCCTGGATGAATATCGGGTCATATCTGTGATTGCCATCAAGGATGGGCTTGTTGAAAATCCTTGTGAACTATAGATTGGAGGTGAACCACCAAGCAATCAACTTGTTCTATATAATGGTTGGGAGAAGAGAGACCCCGAAGATTTTTTTAGGCCTAAGCCACCAAATTTGGTGGAAGTTTTTGGTCCTTATGACACTCCATCACTACTCACATCTAATTGGTTGAATGGGTGAAAAAGAGACAAAGTGGTGAAACTTTTGAGAAGACGTATCCGAGGCTTGGGTTGGAATTGTGCTAATCATATTAGCATGGCTCCGGACAAAACTATATTCTTTAGGTACTATTGTCGTGCCGCGATATTAAATCAAGCGCTTCTTGAGAGGCAATCCAAGTGTTTTTGATTTATTTACTTCACCTTTTTGTTATTTTTGGTTTGTTTTACGAATAAATGGAGATTGGAAAAGTGGCTAAGTGTTAAAAATTCACGGAGAGGACATGCGTTCCACCTGCATTTTGCATGTGCCAATGTGCGGCACGCAGGTGGAATCATCCTTTGGAGGCAGTGCACCTGAAGGAAAAGATTTTTTTAGGAGGAACTCATCGGTAGCCCCCTAAAGTTGGCACGACTTTTTACTTAGGCACCTCAAGTAAGCCTTGTACATTTTCGAACACTTAAACAACTTAAAATTTATGTTATTAGATATTTTTTTGACAATTAGCTAAAAATACAAAGTGTGTGTATTACACTCGCTAGTGACGTGGCATGATGACTAATTAAAAGATGACATGTGGCATTTGGGTATAAAATAATAATTATAAAATAAATTATAAAAGAATAAAAGAAAAACTATTTTTCATATTAAAATAAAAAATAAATAAAGTTATTTTCTAAACCCCCACCCCACCAACCTACTCAACCCCTTCTTCCCCAAGAATTCCCCCCCCCCCCATAGCCATTAGAACTCCATCACTAGTGAGCGCCATCCACTCCACCTTCTTACCTTTTTTTTATTCAAATAAGCTTCATATAGATAGAATTCAAGAACAAGAATATACACAATACATTATACATCACAAATGCTAATAGCTGCTACCAAAAGAATTGCAATTAAAAAATACAAAATGAATGGGTAAAATCAGAAATTAAGGGACCAAAATGGCAGGTTTTTAGTTTTGCAAATGAAATGAACTATTATATTAATAAATTTGTATAATCATTGGCGGAAAAAATGGAGTGTTTGTCAGAAATTGCTTGAAACCCAGATCTGATTTCTTCTCTTGATGAACTTCTTCTTCTTTCTTTTATTTCTGTCAACTTTGATTAATAGGTGAGATCTATAATTACATTGATATAGTAACATGTTGAAATAAAATCTTGAAGTAAAAATGGAGTTTCACGGGAATTTTATTTTTTTGGTTGATTTTTTTTAAGAATTTAAAATTCATTTTTGAATTTGATTTTATACAAAAAGAAAATGTCACATGTTCTTAGAGAATGGTGGTGGTATTCATTTTTTTCAATGAACAAGATAATAATGGTGGAAGATTTTTTAATGGTAGAATATTAAATAGAGAAGAAGAAGAAGAAGAAGAAGAAGAAGAAGAAGGAGAAGGAGAAGGAGAAGGAGAAGGAGAAGAAGAAGAAGGAAATAAAAAGAATTAAAGAAAAGCAAAAATTATGATTTTTTAGGCTCTTCACGCGCCTACTTGGAGTGAAAATCACACAAGTTTCCAAGTCAGGGAAAAGTATCAAAATAACACAGTGGGACCCTACTTGAGATGTTTAAAATGAACAAGACCTATTTGAGGTGTCTAAGCAAAAGTTGGTGCCAACTTTAAGGGGCTACCGATGGGTTCTGCCTTTTTTTAAGAATCTGCAAAAGCACATGCGACTCACATGTGAAGACCTGCGGCATGCATGTGCTGTCTTAGGTCCAAAATAGTGCACGGGGAAGCAAAAAGCCAAAAATCATCACCTACAAAACCACTTGCAAAATACAGTTGTCCACCTGTAAAACACAAGTGGTGTTGCAAGCGTAAGTATGAGTTTAAATTGTTTGACCTACCAGTTGACCTTGGCCTGAACTGGACTTGACCCACGACGTTTTTTCCTTTTTAACACCTCAAAACTGTCTCTTCACCCATATTTTCACCATTACAACTCCTAAAAACCTCTACACTCTCTCCACAATCTTCCTCTACTCTCAAAACTCTACCCCATACTCTATCCTTCTCTCCACCGCTGCAGCACCACACTGCCGCACCTTATTACCGTCGCCACTATGTTTTTCAGCAAGAAGTTTGGGTCACCATCGTTAGGTTCAAAAAGCTTTAATTTTTACTCCCCTCTTCATTATTTTCAGTTGTGGTATGCTACCTTATGTTAAATCCTAGTTTTATGTGTTTTGGGAGTATTTTTAGTGAAGCATGCTAGTTGGAATCTACCATTACCTAAATATGCTTGAGATTTGATTTTGAAATTCAATTTTTTGTTTTTTAGTTGTTGAGGATTGTGAAATGTTGGATATATCATGCTTTTATGATTATGCATGTTGTTTGTAATGATTTTAGCCTGATATTTTGAGTTTGGGTGAAGTCTGAGTAACCCACTTATTGGTAATGCATGGCTTGGCCCTATGATAGATTGGGTGACATCATTCTTAAGGGAAAATCATCATTGCTTCAGGTTCGATTGAAGTAATGTTGTTATTGGACTGAAATTATGAACCATTGTGCTCTTGAGTAGTATAATTGATTATTATCCGATGAGCGCTTTGGTTGAGTGAGAGTGATTATTGTTGCATTTGGATGTGCTTCTCATGCTGCAATGTATGGCTTGATGTTCCTGATGATAGATGGGGTAACATCCTTCTTAAGAAAAGTCATTGAGCATATATTACTTGTTGATGTTATGGTCCTGTTATGATTATGAAGTTTTCTGGGGAAGTCTGAGTACCCGTTAAACTTAAAAATTGATCAACTATTTGCTTTATCATAGTTTACTGTGTGTTGAATTTTTTTCCTACCTATTAGGTGCTTTCGTGTCACAAGTGTCGCCTTGCAAAATGTATGTGCAACTTAAGTAGAAGTGGAAATTCAAAATACTTACTGCCTCTCACCTGGTTTTCACTTATGTTTCACAAGTCTTCACCTACGAAACACAGGTGGGTACTATTCCAGCTTCAATTTAGTGCCGAGAACATGCGCTAGCACATGCGTGCTGCATATTGGCTCATGTGAAATACATATACCAGTGCATGTATCCTCCATATTGCCAGTGTTCTGCCCGGAATGTGTGTGACCACATGAATTTTACGGGTCTCGACCTGCGAAATGCATATGACTCGCACATGCAAGAAGTCAACTTGGTGCTGCTCCTTTCTTTATGCTTCTATTTCTTTTTAATTCCTTAGCTTTTGTTAGCATTTTATTTATTCATATGAAAAATATAAAAAGATTTTTGTTTTTTTTCTTTGGCACTCACATTCCGCTTGCAGATCATGTCTTCTAGCAGGGGTAACTCCAGCAGAAAAACAAGAAAGGTTTCAACCCCAAGCACAACTAAGAGCAAGAACAAAGGCAAGAGATCGGGTAACAAAAAGGCTCCCGAGTCTATTCCAGTCCTTATTACTGCAGAGGAAAGAAGTCGTTTCAGTGTGGAGGGAATGAGGCCCTATTATATCAAGTACAAAGAAAACCGGTCTTTCACACCAGAGTGCAACTTTAACCTAGCCGAGATTGGGGATGAATTCCCCAATATCACCAAGCAGTTCACTGAGAGAGAATAGTCACCATTTCTGGATGTGCCTGGAGGCTACTTCCCGGATGTGGTGTGTGAATTTTATGCATCATACCAAGCGAAAAAGACTCAATAAAGCATCCGAGAAAGGCTGAAGACTTTCCTTGCTTGGAATCTGTGGTAGTTTGAGGTAAAGAGGTCGATGTCACTCCTGAGGTCATAAATTCCATCTATCGGAATACACCAATAGCTCCAAGTACTGAGTATGCAGAAAAGATTACTTTGAAGACTAGTTCACTGGAATGGGTGGCACAGAATATTGCTTCTGGTACGCCTCTATGGGCCACTGTGGGTGGTGAAATTCCTCAATAAGACCTCCACTTTGAAGCCAAATTATGATATGATTTCATTCACTCTCGTTTGTTTCCTTTAAAGAATGATCAAAAGGTTACCCATGAGGGGGCCATTTCAGCTGCTTGCATCATGTCAGGGGTGCAAGTGAATTTTGGTGAGATAGTGGCGGTGGTGATTAAAAAGAAAGCTCATCAGCTCGCTACTTTAATGCCTTTTCTAGTGCTTATTAGCAAGTTGTATGGAAGGGTCCTTATCCCTTACTTTGATTCTGAGCAATCTGTTCTTACAATCGGGGTTCTTGATATTAGAAAAAAAGAGGGACGTTGATGCTCCTTAAGTGAAGAAGAGGAAGTTGCAGGGTTTTGTTGATATGGGGATCTCAGAGGAAACTTTTGAAACGGGTGCATCTTCTCCTACGAGGTTGGTGTCAGATACTCCTACTCCCGTAATGTCAGGAAATCCTTTAGAGGCTTTACCTCCTAGACCTTTACTATCCCCTTCATCCTTTGCTCTGACTAGGCACTAGTTTGTTTATTGCCCTTGTCGGGCCTTTATTTTTTCTTATGCTTCATATTGTGCCCTTTCCAGGATTGATCATTTTATTATGTTTGGTTGTGAGATTCCTATATTATGGGGTTAGTCCTACATGCTAATTGTTTCACTACCTGTACTTTGCAAATCGCGCTTAGTGGCTATGCTGGGCCTCGTTCTCAAATATTCCATGAGCGTATTATTCGAATATCACCTTTATAGATAATAATTGGTTTTGAATAAACTCTGGGGATTTTGTTCATACTACGGTTCTTTCTCAAGGAGCAAATTTTTCTTTTTTTTTATTTTTTGTGTCGATCCGGGTGACATTTCTCTATGATAGATTGAGAGAGGACTTTCTTAAGGGAAATGCCAACTTTTAGTATTTATTTTAAGTCTGTGTCACACTTATCTCAAATGGGACCACTAAAAAATTTTCTTGGCAAAAGAATTTGAAAAATTGAGAAAAGAGGGGAAAATAATTTTTGCAAAAGTATTCTCTTATCATGACTTGCACATTCTCCTTTTGGCTTGTTGATTCATAAATGAGTTGTGTGAAACTCGGAATAGCTTATCAAAAGTCATTCGTTCCAATTGAGTTTTAGACTAATTGCGAACTTCTTGTATTGTGATGCCTTATGTGGTAAGGTTACTTCATTCTTTTGTATGCATGTCATCTAGGACTTGGCCCGAATGTGATTCAAGACAAAATCCTAGACATTGCTTAACTTGAAAGATGACTTTAGGACCACTTTGAATAGTCACTTTACCCAAAAGTTTTGCCCCTTAACATTGATCCCAGTCAACCTCCTTTGAGCCTTTGACCTTTTCTTGACACCCATGTTACACACCTTGACCTTTTTGAACCCTCTATTTTAGCACCCGTTACTTCCTAATTGCTAACAAGGAAATTATAGGTGATGTGCCAGCATTCTATGGCACATTTGACTCCTTTAACTAAGAATAATCGTAAGTTTTCAAACAACCGTTGTTGTTTTTTATGGTATATGTGTTCAACTTGCAGTAAATTGAATGAAAATGGAAAGAATGGAGGTTTGCGCTAAAATGGGGCTTACTGTTTGGTGTAATGACTCCCATGTCTAACCTTCAAGGTTATGGTGAGTTGTTACCCAAGCCACAAAGGTTGACAGTACATGAAGAAGCCACTGGTTAGGAGTGACGACTCCACGTGACGAGCCGTCAACTTGCTAACGTGTCATCACCCTAGCCTCCAAGCTAAGGCAAGAAGCTAGGAGTACTGGATAAGGCTGACGACTGTCATGGCGAGTCGTCAAGCCCATGACGAGTCATCACAATGACCCATTAATCTTGAGCAAAAATAGACACATCACTGGAACTTTGTGATGACTCATTTGACGAGTCGTCACAAGCCTGACGAACCACCAAGTCAAGCCGTCAAAGTGAAAGCGGGATTTCGAGTTCTATTTTAGAATTTTATTTTCGTGGACAAGTATAAATACCTAGTGTTAGGGCTAAATATATCATTCGATATTGAATATTATTCTTTTATTTTTGAATGAATTTGTAACGCATAAACACCAAACAATATGTTACTCTTCTTGAGTTTTGATCTTGGAAAATCATCTCGCTCAGTTTTATTGAAGAATTGCAGTACTTCTTCTCATATATCATAAGAATATTCTTCATAAGTATGAATCATATTATTTTTTTCTTCTCTAATATAATGAGTGGCTAAAATCCCACAACTAGGGTTGTGGGATCCATGGCAAAAGTAATAATCTAGGTTACGTGTGATATTGGGTTCATATTATATGCATTATATGTTGTTAATGTTGCATTTTTACTGATTTATAATGGTTGCAAATATTATAACAAGCCTAGGTTTGATTTGCTTTAATCAAGAAGTTAAAACTGAGTAAAAAGGATTAACAACAAGGGTTTGGGACTACCAACTCCTGTTTAACGCTTTAGCAAGGTTAATCTACTTGGAGTATTAATTGACTTTTGGAATTGTATCTTTTCAAGTTTGAGAGAATTGAAAATAAAAGCGTCTATTTGGTTGAGAAATGATTAGACATAAGAATTAATTCATTTACTTCGTGTTATGTATATGAAATGAATATTTTTGAACACTAACCCAAGGTTATTTACGAAGCCATAGTGAACACATCCCTAGTTCTTCTCAAATATTGATTTTTACTCATTGAAATTGATCATTTGTTCGTGAATTAGTCAAAGACTAAGCAAAGTTTGAATATTATAAACTCCCCCCCCCATTCTCCGAAAATCATTGATTAATAGTCATCTAAACTACTAACGACTTAACTTTCACTATATTTCCTGTGGGATTCGGCCCCAACCTTTGTTGGATCCTATATTTGACAACGACAGCTTATACTTCTTAAGTGAGGTATAATTTGGGCGTATCAAATTTTGGAATCGTTGCCAGAGAATACGATTGTTTATTAAGTCCGGTGTGTTTACTTGGCTCTTACTCATTTTTTCTAATTTTACTTTTATTTGTTGTTTCCAATTTTTACAGGGTACAACTTTGTGTATGCCAAATACCCGATGCTCGGGTGAACCAATATTACCTTACAATCCCGAGCTTACAAAAACTCTAAGGCTCAACATGAATGCATAATAGCGTGAGGCAACAAGGCTTGCTGCAGCCCAGCGGCACCTGAACAATGATGACATTGAGGTTGATAATGCTTTAAATGATGATGTTGCGGCAGATAATGTTGACAATATTGCCCCTGTCAATCAAAGGTCGCAATAGAGGGGTAGAGGTCGACAACAGTCAAGGCCTTTTGCCGTAGATGATGATAATGACATTGACTTGGATGGAGTTGGTGCTACGGGTGCTATTGTTCTTCCCCCTTTAGGGCCTGGCTCTAAGTTTAATATCACCAGCACTATGATACAGTTGATAAATTTGAAGGGGCTATTTAGAGAAGTGGCTGGTGATGATCTTAACATGCACTTGATGAACTTTGTGAGAATCTGCAAATCCTTTGAGCTGCCGGGAGTGAGCCAAAATGCCATCCGACTGAAGTTATTTCCATTTTCTTTGTCTGATGATGCAGCATTATGGTTGACTGAGTTAACACCCGATTCTATAACAAACTGGAGTGAGTTGAAAGGAGCTTTCCTAGAAAGGTTCTTTCAGGGAGGATACAACTTAAGGATGAGATTATGTCACAACCATAATACCATGGTAAATTCGAGAATCACCGTCATCTGATAACCACAAATATACACCACATTCTTCCAACTTAACACTAAACCAACATCACCAAATAAGAGCTTTAACAAGAATAAAACCAACAATAATTTAGAGACATTTAATAATCGACTATTCGATAGCACACTTGATATGAAGATTTCAACTCGTAAGGAATCATGCCAAAAAGAAAGGAATATCCTTTACATACCTCAAAACTAAGCCCAAACAATTCGATGAAAATAATTCCATGGAACAAGAATAGTGAGCAAACCATCAATGTGCTTATTTCCTTCGTTTTGATTTGATTTGAGTACAGTAATCCCAATTCCATATATATATATATATATATATATATATATATATATATATATATATATATATATCATATATCATATATCATTATGTTTTCACCTTCACAACCAATTGAAGTTGCTGCAAACTAGTTTTGTAATGAAATTTAAAAGGGAAAAAATGGCTTACTGAACTCAAAATATGCATATAGATATAACACATAAATAGTCGACAAAAGAATGGATACCCCAAATTAATTTAATATAAAAAGTATTAAAGTTCGTATAAAGTGGCATTAATATAGTAAATGCACTAGGTGTTGGCCATTTCCTCTTCTCCCACGTGGAGGGTGTAGTGTCAATGCCACATCCTTCTTATCTATTAAATCATTGATGGAGTCTATAATATGTATGTACTCAGATATTGTATAAATTTGTAGTAAAATAAATACAACTTTTTAGATATATCATAATTAATAGAAAATTATTTTAAATAAATTTTAGCTCATATAATAATACTTTTTTTAATATTACTCAACTTACTATCTTCGTTAAAATATTAGTAAATCATAAAACTTTTATAAAATAAATTCATATGCAAATATACCATAACTAAATAAGTCTTCACCAAAATTTAAGACATTTTTGAAAGGAAATAAAAGTGTATATATATATATTTCAAATAAAAATTTAAATCAATTATTTTTTTCAAATCACACGCAACGTTATAATAAAACTATCAAATTTAGGCTCACAAGCCTTCGATGTTTGATAAAGGATAACCTTAAAACACGCGGAGTGTTATAGATTAATAACTTCAGGAAGCGACCACATGAGCCCTTACATGAAACTTGGATCAGGTTTAAGAAGAAGTTGACTCAGTTCCCGAACCACCAGTTAACAGATGAGTTTTTGATGTAAACGTTCTACAAGTCCTCAAACTCGCTACCATGCCAACACTTGATAATGCTGCAGGTGGAGCGTTCATGGGGTTTACATTTATTGAGGTCACTGCTATCTTGGACCGGCTCACCAAGATAAATAGAGGTTGGCATATTCGGGACTCCGAAGTAGCAAACAGTATGTATGCAATGGGGATGTCGGCTGAGCAGCACAGGTAAGAAGAAGAACGAGACCAAGACATGGCCCACTTGAAGACACCGATAGACATGCTAATGAAGCATTTGTTGGCAGGGGGAATTGAGAAAGTAAAAGGTGTAGGTTCACAGAGTAGAGAAACTGAGGCAGAGTCCGATGAAGAAGCTAATTTTTAGGGGGTTTCCAGGTCTATGGCCAAGGGAATCAAGTTCAGAACTATCAGAAGGACAGAGGTGGATTGTATGTACCACCTGGAAATCGTGATAAAGCTAGCAACAACACAAGGACTTCCACTGTGGAAGCCATGTTAGCTAAAGTGTTATCAAATCTAGAATTAACTGACTCGAGGTGAAGGAGATGAAAGGTGAGCTATTGTCCATGGGTCAGTTGGTGGACTCACATTCTACCTCTATTAAGCAGTTAGAGCAGTAGATGGGGCAACTTTTGGAAGCTCTAAACCAATTAAAGAGCGGTACCTTACCAGTGACACCATACAAAACCCAAGGAATGATGGGAGTTGTATGGCGATCACTATAAGAAGTGGCAAAACACTATCGGAATCACATCCGATAATTCAGACTCAGAAAGGTGATATTGCTGATGATGATAAGTTAGTAGATATTGAGAATGAGGTTTATGAGAGTGTGGGTGTACCTGTCAAAAAACCCACCATGGTGGAGGATGCTACTCAAGTACTTAAGGAAAATATCAAGGAAGTTGAAAAACTTCCAACTCAAATACCCAAGCTTCCTCCTCCATTCCCTCATAAGATCAAAAAGAAGGTGGAAGACGGCAAGTTCTACAAATTCAAATTTATGCTCAAACAAATATTGGTGAATATCCCTTTGGTGGATGCTCTTGAGAAAATTCCCGGATACGCCAAGTTCATGAAGGACTTGATCACTAAAAAGAGGTCGGTGAGTTTTGAGCTAGAAGATAACCTTCACCACTGTAGTGCGATCTCGTCAAGGTCGTTGGTTCAAAAGAAGGACAATCCAGCTACCTTTACTATCCACTGCACCATTGGGGAGTTCATTTTTAGAAACTCACTCTGTGATTTGGGAGCTAGCATTAATTTGATGCCGCTAGCTATCTATCGGCAATTGGGCTTGAGAGCCCAAACCGACTACCTCATGCTACTAATGGCCGATAGATCAGTAAAGCAACCAGTGGGCATACTTTATGACGTGCTAGTAAAGGTTGGCAAGTTTATATTTTTGGCAGACTTTGTAATATTAGATTGCAAAGTAGATATCAAAGTGCCCATAATTTTGGGGTGACCCTTTTTAGCAACTGGAAGAGTGCTAGTTGATATGTAGAGTAATGAACTGACTTTCAGGCTGAATGATGATATAGTCAAGTTCAATGTTTGCAAGTCTATGAAGCAGCCAAGAGACATGAGTGTCATCTTGGTTATTGATGTGATTATTGATTCTGAGTTGGAGGTACATGTTAAGGAGAGGTTTGTTGTGGAGACTTTGGCTGCAGTAATGATGAACTTTGATGGTGATGACATCAAAGAATATGAGAAGACAGTGAATGCTTTGATAGGAATGAGTTCATATTCCTACGCTCCAAAGAAGCTAGACCTTCACTTGAAGAACAGGCCGACACCTCTCACAAAGCCCTTTGATTTAAAAGGCACCTGTGTTAGAGTTAAAGGAATTGTTGGGCTATCTTAGATATGTATTTTTGGGTGATAATAGCACATTACCCATGATTATTACTCCGGATCTTGTGGAGTGGCAAGTTGAGGCGTTGTTGTCTATCTTGTGGAGGTATAAAAGAGCTATTGGCTGGACTATTGCAGATATCATCAGAATTCCACCAGGTATTTGCACCCATAAAATTCAGCTGGAGGATGAGTGTACACCAACCGTTGAGCATCAACGAAGGCTAAATCCACTGATGCAAGAAGTGGTAAAGAAGTAAATAATCAAGTGGCTCAATGCAGGAGTGGTATACTCAATTTTAGACAGTAAATGGGTAGGGCCGGTGCAATGTGTCATGAAAAAGGGAGGTATGACTGTAGTGGCAAATGAGAAAAATCAGTTAATTCCATTAAGGCCGGTCACTGGATGGCAGGTTTGTATGAATTATAGGAAGCTCAACTCTTGGACTTTGCGGAATCACTTCCCAATTCCTTTCATGGATCAGATGCTTGACAGATTGACCGAGAAAGGATGGTATTGCTCCTTAGATAGGTATTCGGGTTATAACCAAATATCTATTGCACTAGAGGATCAGGAGAAAACCACATTCACGTGTCCATATGGAACTTTTGCTTTTAGGCGCATGACTTTTGGTTTATGTAATGCTCCAGCAACGTTCCAAAGATGTATGGTGTCAATCTTATCCGACATGGTAGAGTATACTATGACGAATGGGTCTGTCATTATGGGTAGTCCAATCGTGCCAAGTGTTAAAGTTAGAAAACTCCGAGTTTGGGAGTTTGAATTTCTGAGCTAGGCTAGCCTCGGCCGGTTTTGGAGCGAGGTGGAGTCTAGGGAAATTCGGGTATGGATTGGACTAGGTGTCTTGGGTTAAGCTAGTTTTTCGCGTAGCCAAGACATAAAGGAGTTCGGGGACTTTTCAGAATCGCATTTGGGTAAGTAAAACTCCAAAAATCGTGTTTGACGTGAAGGGGTTGTTTTGGGACATCGGGGGAAACAAGTGTGTTGTGAAATGGCCAAAACTGGCAGAGTTCCGGACTTTCTATCCATGACGAGCGTTGTCACATGTGATAGTGGCAACCGCTATAGCGGTAGAATTACCTCTATAGCGGCGATCAACGGGCGGTCAACCTACTTAAGACCGCTATAAAGTCAGCCTACCTCTATAGCGGGACCGCTATAGTGGAGCGGGGACCTCTATAGCAGACCGATGGGGTTTTAATGCAGAAACATTCCCCAAAACATTAGTTTTTCACATGTTTATTTTTGGAGAAGGACTAGGCGATTCCAGTCAATTTTTTCCTCATTCATCCATCAAAAATCTTCCCTAAGTTAAGGCTTTCGTTTCCCAAACTCTGTAATACGTTTCCTATGCAGTAGAATTGCTAGAAGGGAAATTGGAGAAGGGTTGGAATGACCTAGGGATGGCGGAATTTAGGGATGAGAAAGGGATTTAGATATAACTCTGTTGTTGTCATTGAATGTGTCAGTGGTTGCTAGGTGAGTTGCATGAGGTTGGTAAATATAGAGGAAGATTAAAAGTCTGGGCGTGGTTATTGGTTAATATAACCAGGTGGTAAAGCTGTCCTAGAGGTCTGGGAAAGTTTGGAAAATGGTAGGTAATACTTGGGTATAATAGCGGTTTGGTTGGGCAGCTAGCTTGGTCAAGTCTGATTATTTAGTCAAGGTAGTTGACTGGGGTAAAGGTTAAATGTGACTTGGGAAGTCTACGTGTCAAGGTGACCTGGGAAGTCTACGTGACAAGGTGACGTGACTTGGGAAGTCTAGGTGACAAGGTGACTTGGGAGGTCCTAGATGTCAGGGTCAAGGTTAAAGGTGAAGGAGGGAGCTATAATGTTTATTTCATGTCTTTCTCTCATTTTCTTATATGATGGTAGGAATGGATTTGGGTCGAATGATGATGCCTACCAGTACGTGTGTTTGTACTGACTCTACTCTTGCTATACCTTTTTGGTATAGTCTGGTTGTAGGTTGGTGATGTTTCATAAGGTCACGGCGATGAGGGTCTCCAGCAACTTCTGTCTTCGATTCCATGGTGGAAGTTGGGTCTTTTATCTCTTTGTGTGATCTTGTAGAAGCTCTTGTACCTGCTTAGACCAGATCCTAGGGGAGGGTGTTTTTAAAATGTTGTAAAGGCTTTTCCGCAATTTCTTATGTAGCCTATTTTTTAACAGGATTTGTAAAGGAAAGGATTTCAGTTATGTATAAATAGAAGGGCTATTTTCACTACTTTTTATTTTTCTGCAAGTTACATGTTGGACAGGGGGTCAGGGTTCTTCTATCTTGGTGACTAAAGTAGGCTCCCGCACGGCCTGGTAGTTTGGGTCGTAACAAATGGTATCAGAGCCTAGGTTACCGGTCTCCCAGTACAAGAGCAAAATGTTGAATAGAGTCCTGTGGATTGGTGTGTAGACGTCCACATCTAATCCTAGGGAAGCTATGAAGCATTCTAGGAAACACTACTCTTCTTCCATTCCTTTTTGTGCAGTTTCATTACTTGCTTATATGGGTTGAGTCCAATTGGTATCTCTCGATTCCAATTGGTATCTCAACAAGGTGAAGGATGTCATTGGACTCCGGGTATGACAAACAAGCAAGGGAAATTGGAACCGAGAAGGTTTTAATTGGTATCTGGCCTGGGAGGCTATGTAAAGGATGATGAATCGGTTAACGGTCATCCATGAAGCGAATAAAAGGTGATGAAACTGGTTTGATTGAGTGTTAGAACTTGAGACTCATGATTGCATTCATTGCATTATTTGAATGACCGCGATTGTGTGGTGTGTAGTTACTTGAGTTACTTTGAAATTTGTGGTTGGCAAGGAGTCTTAACTTGGTTATGTGTTAATAATTGAAGGAGTTCTTGTTTTGTAATTCAAGTGGAAAACAGTATGCTAAATGCGGGGAAGGGTCTTATCATTGGTAAAAATGATAAGGGAAAATGATATATATACTTGTGGGAACTCAAGTTTCAAGTGGTTGGTATGCGAATAAGTACCAGGGACAAGGGCTATTATTGCTTAATAGTGGGAGTTATGGTAAGACAGGGATGATCGGCTAATGGTCATCCATGGGACGAATAGAAAGTAAATTAGGTGACTTGATTTCGTTGTAGTCTGAAACCGAATTGTTTGTGTGTTGCAGTTCTTTTATGATTGCTTGATTAGTATGTGATTGGTTGCTTTACTGTGAAATTGGGTCTAAAGGTTGTCATAAATTGAATTGGTATGATTTGGTTGGTGATAAAATGCTATGTGTGCAGAGTAAAATTTAATATTTCCTTCGAGAAATAACTCATCATTGGTTAAGATGGTGAGGGAAAACGGATTTACGACTGTAGGGAATCTTCAGTTTCAGGACAGCCGGGACTTGGTTGGGAACCAAGGGGAAAAGGGGGCTATCATTGCTTGATAGCGGGGATTTCGGTAAGGAAATTTTCTTTTGTGATAATTCCTGATCGTGACTTCAGTAAATTTATCCTGACTTAAAGGTTTGTGATTTGCTTTAGTGATAAATTGTGGTAGGACCAATTGGAATGGTTTGCATTTACATTCGGGTATAGACTTATCATTGGTATAGATGGTAAGATAAAGGGGTTGGGAACTGTGACTGTAGGGAAGCTTCAGTTTCAGGACAGTCGGGACTTGGTTAGGAACCATAGGAACAAAGGAGTCATTAGTATGTAATGGCGGGAAGATATTGTTGGGAACAATTGTCTAGTGTTAACTCTTTGTGATTGATAATATTTTATGCTAAATTGTGATGTGTTTGATGCTAGGAATGGTCTTAAGGGTGGTTTAAGACCATGGCGAGATTTACAGGACTAGACAATGGTAACCGGGGAAGGGGAAGGATACACTTGCTGGAAATTTCAAATTTCTGGGCTGTAACTGTCGGGACCGCCATAGCTGAACTAGACCGCTACGACGATCCCTCTATAGTGGGATTTTTACATGTAATGACCCTTCCGGTCATTGACATGTTTTTGCCTTTCTTGTACCATTAGAGCTTACTTGTAGTGGCCCAAGTCATTTATGGCTTGTCGGGATGGGTAGTTTGGTGCCCGGGCCGTTTGTTTGGTCTTTATGGCCGTTCCTCATTTTAGAGCTTCAACTTTGGAAATCGTTGACTTTCGACAATATTCTTGGTAATATCAAAGAATTAAACCAAGGTTCTAGGTCATTGGAATTCCTTACTCGAAAGTTCGAGTTAAAGAAATGCCTCGTGTAACACCTCGCCCGTTTGGAAGGTTTATAGTAACCCGTGCCTTTGGGGTAAGACTAATAGTGTCTAATATACTAAGAAGTATGTGTTATGAGGTATTGTAATGGCAAAATGGTCGTATGATAAGTTTTGAAGTCAAGCAAGTTGCGAAACAAAAGTCGGAAAAAGTTATTGTAAATTTCTTTAAGGAATTCTCTTCAAATTTGGGTTAAATGTCTTGGAGTGTTTCTCCCTATATATAAAGAGTTAATGGGACCCCAATATACCAAATATAAGGTCTACGAGTCTAGTTTCCAACGCACTAAACCGTTCATCCATATGACTTCAGAATAGAGAGATATTCACATTTTCGTAAGACTGCGCAAGCAGACACGTCAAGGTGGGGCCTACGTCCTGCGTCGGTTCAGCTTATAAAAGCTGATTTCTCGTTCGTTTTAACCCATATTTTTCACCCAAAATTCTTAGAAAATCAGAGGGAGAGTCCATAAATAATCCATGGGCTTTGATCCTTTCAATTCGGAAGTTTAATGGAAGTTGCTCTACGTCGCGAGCTCGTCATTTTGGTATAGTTTTCCCCGTCGATTTCATGGCGTATCTTCGTGGGTGTTGATGCAGCAATCCAGCAGGTGTTTTCTGAGTATTTGGAAGTAGCTACGGAGTTATATTGGCGAGGTATGGATCCTGTACACTTATCTATTTGTTGAATCAAGATTCTAAGCTTCTAGTCACGAAAAGTTGTATTTTTTGATAACTTGTAGTAGTTTCTTGTTGGATTTGGATATATTTGTTGTTCTTGCAAGGAGGCAGGTTGTTAATCTTGGAATATTGAATATTTTTGTCAAGGAAATCTCTCCCCTACGATCCTCCTTCGTTATTATATGTTCTAGTATTATTTTATGGATTTTTGAGCCACGAAGTGGTATTTTAGATTTGTGTCTTTGGACAGCCTTTATCTTGTTATGTTTGGTTATTGTTGTGGTTTTATGGTTGTGGTAAGGTGCTGGAGGTATTGGGAAAGTGTGCGATTCTTTTTGGGATCGCATACGATAATGATTGGATTGGACAACGTGAAGTACGCCTTGAAATAGTGCCTCGGGAGATCGTCACTCCTTTGAGATGTGGTTAACGTATTGTTGTTGGATTTAGCTGCCATTTGTTATTGTTATTGGCCTCATTTTTACGCTTTGGAGTTGGCTGGTCGCGAGTGTGACATTAACACCTTATCAATTGGCTATGGCTCGTTCTTGCAGCCTTGTCGATTCTAGCAATTGTTCCATTACCTTGGTTGGTCAGGCTTCATAGAGACGCCTTTGGGGATTCAGTTGAAAGTATTTGTTTTATGTGATTCAAAGCTTCCCGGAGCTGTTCGAGTCTGTACGATGTCGTTCCCGCAGCTAGTCATCGGATGACAAGTAGGTTATGGTTTTCCCCTATCTAGACTCTGCGTATATAGGCTATAACTGCATTAATTAGCATCCTTGGATGGGTTGTTATAGGTTGGTACCCCAGACCTTTTCCGCCTTTCGTCCGTCTATTTCATACGTTGTTTGTAGTACTCACATAGTAATGTATATTACCTTTATGGTCCTGTGTGGCCTTGTATTGACTCTGGAACATAGATGGTGGGATATTTGGGAATGTCCGCGAGTCCAGGACATAGACATTATCCTTTTAGGCTGGTTATGTCTGTTGAGTAGCTATTAGGCCTGTGCAGGGCTGATAGGAATTGTTGTGAGCCATTGGGCTACTTTTATATTTGTGTGCAAGCATATCATCCATGAAAAAGGTTTTCCCCTGTATGTTTTACTATAGTTTTGGCTGTTAGCCACTACTGACAGTTTTCTTAAATTTGCATGGCCCTGGGGGCCCTTTTTTGATACTGTTGTTGATAGAAAAGGGGATTTTTGGATGTTTTCGCACTGATTTTATTACTAGTACTAGTATCTGCGAGGCAGAGCACCAGACTTGATTTTATTACTGATACTAGTCTCTACGGGGCGGAGCACTAGACTTGATTTACTACAGTTTTAGACCCGGTTACGCTCGGGAACCCTTGGAGGGGTTTTTGAGGCATTTTCTAGTACTTTAGTCCTGGACAGGGTCTGGGCATGTATATTCGAGACTGGGTCTCCATCTTGATCCCGAACTTGCTTCTGGATGACATGTCTTGATACTGAGTTTTAGTATGGGGTCGGGGACCTCCATGGACCTTGCCGCTCTGGGCCTGGGGCTTCGGGCTGCGTGCGCCGGAGGGAATGGTATATGGTGGAGTAGAGGTATACAGGCTGATTCCTTCCATGGAACCTGCCTGCTGGGCTTGATTGGCACCGGAGGAGGTACATACATATGTTCTATTTCACACATCATATCATATCATATCATGCATTGGATTCCACCCTTGTTTGCTGTGTGTTCAGTGTACGCTCTGGTAGTATGGGATGCCGGAGGGTTTGCTTTCACTTGATTGTGTTCCTCGGTTGTGTGGGCGGCCGTTGGGACTGTAGGTAAACTATATTTACTCCTGCCTTTATTTAGAGCTTGTCTTGGCACCCGGTTCTATTAGTGATGGCTAGCCTATTGAGGCTTTGGTTGTGGGATTTTTGATTATTGAGAGGGCTTTAGAGTCCTATCTTATTGAGGCACTTTTGTGTGGCCTTCTGAGTAGAGTGTGAGACTTTGGCTCTATCCTTGTGGGAAGTTGAGTGGTATCTCTCGGTTATTGTGGCCTAGTTATTTCATCCTAGGGTTGCACTTGTGAGGTGATTCCCTGGTTATGCTATCATGTGATTGGATTGGTGTTATGACTTCCTTATACTCGTTGATTCCATTTTGAGTATGTTTGACTGCTCTCTGTCTTTTCCTTTTACTTGAGGTTACCAGTATACCGCCATTTTCTCAACTCTCTCTCTACTTACTTATATTATTGTGCAAGGACTCCAGGTGTGTTCTCATTTCCTTCACCTGTGATTCTAAGTAATTGTATCTTTGTGCTAGCATGTGTTACTTTAAGCTCTTGGTTATGGATGATCTGTGCTTGCTCCTTGTGCCTTGCTTATTGCCTCAGTGACTTCTTTCTTGCTATCTGTTACTTACTACTTTTATATCTTATATGCGCTCAGTCGGCCTATGATACCTACTGAGTACCCGTGGTTTTGGTGCTCATACTACACTTCTGCACTTTTTTGTGCAGATATTAGCTGAGCTTTCGCCGTTGATCACGTTGGAGACTCGTGCAGCTTTTGGATCTTTGAGACTAGGGTGAGCGCCTGACGGTCGGGGCTTGTCTACATCTCATCTGTTGTACTATTGCTCCTTGTACTTTTGGAGGCAATTTATGTTGTATTTTGTTACTACTAGCACTTGTATCCTATTAGAAGCTTCTGTACTATTGATACCAAGTCTTGGGGTTGGTGTAGTTTCCTTTATGTATTTATATTCGAGTTTTGCTTTCGCTTATTTCTACTTGCTGGTGTGTTTTGGTTAGGTAGTAGCCCATTACTAACCATTCTAGGATACGGAAATTGGTTCGCCTACTTGGGATTATAGGTTCCATCATGACTTGAGAAATTGGGTCGTGACATTACCGCTACAGCGAAAGAGCGCGGGGCAGAGTGCCTGCCTTGCTTTCCCTTGTTTTTCATTTCATTCCCGGGGAATCTAAAGGCAATGGGTACATTATGAGTTGCTATGTGAAGCAAGGAAAACGTCCAGATAGCTAATATAGTATACATGTAAGGTATTTGACAAGAATT
The DNA here is from genome assembly GCA_003996215.1 of Jaltomata sinuosa. NCBI lineage: Eukaryota > Viridiplantae > Streptophyta > Magnoliopsida > Solanales > Solanaceae > Jaltomata > Jaltomata sinuosa. The sequence continues at coordinate 245,563 of QJPP01001451.1, forward strand.
TAGCACCCATGTGCGATAAAAAGGAAAGGATAGATATGGTAGCCCGGGAGGTTGGTAAAATTATGATTGACCATCGATAGGAATAGCCACTCATGTAGAATTTGATAAATGACCCGTGACTGACTGAGTAGTGTAGGACACTGCTCATGGGCTTGTATTGTGAGGGCGATTTTGACTTGTGTTAGTATTGATGATCATTAGTGGTGAGGGTGTGCTCGTCATAGCATTGGTTAGGGTGTAAGTACCCGGATAGACTTTTCTCCTAGAATAGGAGTCACCAAAACCTCAAGCTAGGATGAGTTCCAATGGAATCTTTGTTGTTGCATGATTTAGAGACATATGGTGTCTCGGGGTATAGTGTTGATAGGAATATGATGATACTATGATATGTGAGGGGCATAGTACCCCGTAGGAAGCTTCCAGAATAGAGTTCGGGCTAGCAGAACTCTTGGCATAGTGGAAAGGGGTTTGCCATGGTGGGATCCAGCCCCCTTGGCAGGGAAAAGCTATTTTGTTCATTAGGTGAGTTTTTTTGCTCTAGTGTTTCGAAGAGGCCCCGGATTTCTTGGGCACTTGGGGAGGGGTAATCTAGTTGCCTTGTGTAGCTCGAAGGAAGGAATTCCTTGATAGGGTGGGAGTAAATTAAATTTTGGTTGAATTGGGTATACCAAGGGGTTCAAAAGTTTTGGTGGTTTGCGTAAGGTTATATTTACGCTGTCATGGTAGAGCAATAAGATTAAGGGACAGGCTTGTTCTCTCCCTCCGCCGTAGAGATCGTTCGGGGATGAACGATGGGTAAATTGGTATCTGTTGTAACGACTGGGTCCATCGTTATGGGTAGTCTAATCGTGCCAAGTGTTAGAGTTAGAGAACTTCGAGTTTGGGAGTTTGAAATTCTGGGCTAGGCTAGCCTCGGCCAGTTTTAGAGCGAGGTGGAGTCTAGGAAAATCTGGGTATGGATTGGACTAGATGTCTTAGGTTAAGCTAGTTTTCCACGTAGCCAAGACATAAAGGAGTCCGGGAGACTTTTCGAAATCGCATTTGGGTAAGTAGAACTCCCAAAATCGCGTTTGACGTGAAGAGGTTATTTCGGGACGTCGAGGGAAACAAGTGTGTTGTGAAATGGCCAAAACTGGCAGAGTTCCAGACTTTCTATCCGTGACGAGCGCTGTCATGTGCGATAGCGGCCACCGCTATAGCGGTAGAAATTATTGCTATAGCAGCGGTCAAAGGGCGGTCAACCTACTTAAGACCACTATAGTGGTAGCCTACCGCTATAGCGGGACCGCTATAGCAGAGCGGGGACTGCTATATTGGGCCGATGGGGTTCTAATGCCAAAACATTCCCCAAAACATCAGTTTTTCACAAGTTCATTTTGAGAGAAGGGCTAGGCGATTCCAGACATTTTTTTCCTCATTCTTCCGTCAAAAAAATCTTCCATAAGGTAAGGCTTTCATTCCCCAAACTCTGTAATACATTTCCTATGCGGTAGAACTGCTAGGAGGGAAATTGGAGAAGGGTTGGAATAACCTAGGGATAGTGGAATTTGGGGAAAGAAGGGGATTCCAATCATGTATGTTCTTGGGTATTGTTAGTAGTATGTTCTTATGATCATAGGTTGTTAAATTCTCTGTTTTATGCGTAAAAATGATAGAACTAGGATATTTAACGGTGGAAAGCTCGAGAAAAGGGTGGGATGATCATGAGTGGCCTGGGGTTTGGGGATTTGGTATAGTCCGGGTAATATGCAGGCCTTGTGTGTTAATTGTATGTTCTGTGTGTTATTTTTAGACAACGAACGAGAAAGGAATTCCAGTAAAAAGGATGCAAAACCATGAATTTGAGCCTGCAGGACCGCCAGGAATGCCTCTACGGAGCCAAAAATGCACGGTTGCAACTGTTTGGCGCCTAGGTAGGCTAGGTTTTCATGAGTAGTTAGACCTGTTTACTTTTCGTACTTGTTGTATAGTAGAAATGGAGAATCCATGTTTTAGACCTCCGGGCACGGAGTCTGGCAGATTCGGGGTTGGTTATGATGTTTTTAGGATGTACGGAATCGCTTGTCTTGTGAGTGGTATTATCTGTTCAACTTATTCATATTGTTGTGATAGCGTGATATATTAAGGGACTAATATGTCGGAAAGGTTCGGGGAATCGAGGGAGTGCTTGAGAGCACAGGAAACGGGAATATGAAGCTCCTAGGTAGGGTTTCAGGAATATTTATTACTTGAGGCTTAGTGGTGGTTTGACTAAGGTTAGAACAGGGAAGTGTGTCACATGCTGGTGTGTTCATTTAACAAGGGAAATCGCTAGTTGCATGTTATAATAAAAAGGGTGAACTGGAGAATAGTCTTCGGACAGGAATTGATAGTTCGTAGTTGTACCCATAAAGGGGTAGGTGATGGCTTATGATTTTCTGTGCATGTTTATATTCATATACTCATGTATAAGTGATTGTATGCATTACATTTCTTAGGGAAGTTATGTGGAATATCTAGGTTCATGTTTACAGTTTGTGATTGAATGGTGTTTACTTGTTGGTTTTACAAGTTGTGTGTGTTCATATATTGACTGTGGTTTGTTGACATTCAGTTGGATCGGGTACCACGCCTGGTACGGGTTTACTATTTTGTTGGCATGGGTGCCACTCCTGGTACGGGTTTACTATTTTGTTGGCACGGGTTCCATGCCTGGTACAGGTTACTATTTGGTTGGCACGGGTACTACGCCTGGTACAGGTTAATATTCAGTTGACTCGGGTACCACGCCTGGTACAGGTTACTATTCAGTTGGCTCGGGTACCACGCCTGGTACAGGTTACTATTTAGTTGGCTTGGGTACCATGCCTGGTATAGATTACTATTCTGTTAGCTCGGGTACCATGCCTGGTACAGGTTACTATTTGGTTAGCTCGGGTACCACGCCTGGTACGGGTTTACTTTATTGCATATTGCATTGTGATTATTGTGTTGCATTGACTGATATTGGTTCCGTGAGTGGAGCAGGCTAGTTTGCTGAGTGTAATAATTGTTATTGGTTCTGTGAATGGACCGGGCTGTCTCATTGAAAATGTGATGATTGTTGGTGGTCCTTGAGTGACCGAAAAATCCTGTTATATCTATTGAGTGGGTCTTGGTGTAGGTCGGGTTGTTATAACATATTATTAGTTTGGTCTTGGTGTAGGCCGAGGTGTTATAACATATTATTTGTTTGGTCTTGGTGTAGGCCGGGTTGTTATAGCATATTATTGGGTTTGGTCTTGGTGTAGGTCGGGTTGCTATGTTATATTATTAGTTTGGCCTTGGTGTAGGCCAGGTTGCTATGTTATAGTATTGAGTTTGGTCTTGGTGTAGGCCGGGTTGCTATATATATTATTGGTTCGGTCTTGGTGTAGGCCGTGTTGTTGTAGTATATCATGAGTTGGTCTTGGTGTAGGTCGAGTTGCTATATTATGTTATTAGTTGGTCTTGGGGTAGAACGGGTAGCCTGTTGAACACTTAGGTGTGGCTGGAGGCTCCTTAGAGGGTCTGGGTTTTGGGATGAGAAAGGGATTTAGATATAACTCAGTTGTTGTCATTGAATGTGTCAATGGTTGCTAGGTGAGTTGCATGTGGTTGGTAAATATAGAGGAAGATGAAAAGTTTGGGCGTGGTTATTGGTTAATATAACCAGGTGGTAAAGCTGTCCTAGAGGTCTGGGAAAGTTTGGAAAATGGTAGGTAATACTTGGGTATAATAGCGGTTTGGTTGGGCAGCTAGCTTGGTCAAGTCTGAATATTTAGTCAAGGTAGTTGACTGGGGTAAAGGTTAAATGTGACTTGGGAAGTCTACGTGTCAAGGTGACTTGGGAAGTCTACGTAACAAGGTGACTTGGGAAGTCTAGGTGACAAGGTGACTTGGGAAGTCCTAGATGTCAGGGTCAAGGTTAAAGGTGAAGGAGGGAGCTATAATGTTTATTTCATGTCTTTCCCTCATTTTCTTATATGATGGTAGGAATGGATTTGGGTCGAACGATGATGCCTACCAGTACGTGTGTTTGTACTGACTCTACTCTTGCTATACCTTTTTGGTATAGTCTGGTTGCAGGTTGGTGATATTTCATAGGGTCACGGCGATGAGGGTCTCCAGCAACTTCTGTCTTCGATTCCATGGCGGAAGTTGGGTCTTTTATCTCTTTGTGTGATCTTGTAGAAGCTCTTGTACCTGTTTAGACCAGATCCTAGGGGAGGGTGTTTTTAAAATGTTGTAAAGGTTTTTCCGCAATTTCTTATGTAGCCTATTTCTGAACAGGATTTGTAAAGGAAAGGATTTCAGTTATGTATAAAAGGAAGGGCTATTTTCAGTACTTCTTATTTTTCCACAAGTTACCTGTTGGACAGGGGGTGAGGGTTCGTCTATCTAGGTGATTAGAGTAGGCGCCCACACGGCCCGGTAGTTTGGGTCGTGACATATACTTTAGAAGTCATTATAGATGATTTTTCCATGGTTGGTGATGCAATCGAAGATTTCTTGACTAATCTGATTCAAGCGTTGAAAAGATGTGAAGAAGCAAATCTTATCCTCAACTGGGAGAAATGCCACTTTATGGTTAAATAAGGCATTGTGTTGGGGCATAAGATATCAGTGAGAGGGATTAAAGTTGATAGAGCCAAGATTGAAGTGATTGAGAAGCTTCCTCCACCCATCTCAATAAAGGGCGTCAGGTTTCCTTTGTTACGCGGGGTTCTATAGAAGATTCATCAAGAACATCTCCAAGATTGCCAACCTATTATGCAAGCTACTGGAGAAGGAAGCAAAATTTGTATTTGATGGTGATTTCTTGAAGGCATTTGAATGCCTAAAGGAGAAGTTGGTGGTCGCCCCTATTATAGTTACCCCGGATTGGTCCAAACCATTTGAGTTAATGTGTGATGCAAGCGGTGTTGTGCTTGGAGCCGTTCTGAGTCTGAAAAGAGACAAGATTTTTCACCCTATTTACTATGCTAGCAAGGGATTGAATAGCGCGCAAAAGAATTACATGGTCACGGAATAAGAGCTGCTGGCGGTTGTTTATGCCTTTGAAAAATTTAGGGCATACCTTTTTGGCACGAGAGTTGTGGTGCACCCCGACCATGCCGCATTGAGGTACCTCATGGAGAAGAAAGACGTCAAACCTTGATTGATCAGATGGGTTATGTTATTGCAGGAATTTGACTTTGAAGTCAAAGACCAAAAGGGTTGTGAAAACCAAGTGGCTGACCATCTTTCCGGTTAGAGAATAAAGGGAAAGTGGTAGATGAGTTGGAAATCGATGATTCATTTCCGGATAAGCATGAATTGGCCGCTTCACTTGACCTTATGCCATGGTACGCTGATTTTGCCAATTACTTGATCCGTGACATAATGCCAGAAGAGCTAAACATCCACCAGAGGAAGAAATTCCTTCATGATGCAAGTTAGTATTTTTGGGATGAGCCTTATCTATTCTGATTGTGTGCTGAGTATTTTTGGGATGAGCCTTATCTATTCTGATTGTGTGCTGACAACATAATCAGAATATGTGTACCGGAAGTAGAGATGATGAGCATTTTGCAAGCCTGTCATTCTTCCCCAGTTGGTGGACATCATGCAGGTGATCTTACTGCTCGAAAGATCTTGCAATGTGGGTATTACTGGCCCATGATTCACAAATATGCCCATGACTTGGCCAAATCTTCTGACCAGTGCCAAAGACAAGGAGCTATATCTCAGAGGCAAGAGTTGCCAATGTCCACGATCCTGGAGGTTGCGCTGTTTGACGTTTGGGGCATAGATTTCATGGGCCCATTTGAAAGCTCCTATGGTAATAAGTACATCTTGGTAGTGGTTGATTATTTGTGAAAGTGGGTTGAGGTTGTAGCTTTGGCTGATAATGAAGGGAAATGTGTGGTTTCATTCTTAAAAAGAAACATCTTCTTTCGGTTTGGCACTCCTCACACAATCATAAGCGATGGAGAGTCACACTTTTGCAACAAGGAGTTTCGTGCTACTTTGGCTAAGTATGGTATGAAATCGCACAAAGTGTCCACTCCATACCACCCGCAAACTAGTGGAGAAGTAGAAGTGTCCAATCGTGAGATCAAAGCAATATTAGCGAAGTTGGTGAATGCTAATCAGAAGGATTGGTCATGGAAGCTTGATGATGCACTCTGGGCGTACCGAACAATGTTCAAAATGCTAATAGATATGCCTCCTTATCAACTGGTTTTTGGGAAAGCTTGTCACCTGCCTGTCGAACTTGAGCATAAGGCCTTTAGGGCGCTCAAGAAGCTGAATCTTAGCTAGAATGATGCCTCGGAGCTGAGGTTGGAGCATCTAAATAAGATGGATGAGTTTTGGCTGAGAGCTTATGAGAGGGCAGCCCTCTACAAGGAGAGAATGAAGTTGTATCATGACCGAAGGATCGAGAAGATGGAATTCAAAATTGGGGACTTAGTGTTGCTATTCAACTCTAGGTTCAAATTATTCCCTGGAAAGCTCGAGTCCAAATGGTTAGGGCCTTTCAAAGTTAACCAAGTGTTCCCATCCGGTGTTGTTGAGTTAGAAAACAAAGATGGGGAACAGTTCAAAGTAAATAGACAGCAGGTCAAGCAGTATATTGGCTTCTCGGAAGACGTAAAGATCTTGTATGTGGTGTATATTGATGAAGTCTGAGTAATCAAGATACCCGAGTCGTGCCGCGATGTTAAATCGGGCGCTAAATGGGAGGCAACCCATATTTTGTTGTTGTAAAATCACTGTAAAATAGGTTGTATTTGTAGAATTGGTTAATGTGGGATTTGAGTATGCAGGAATCACAGGTACAGGTAAAGACACTATTTTGTTTAAAGGTGACAAGTCACCTGACGTGTTATTAAAGAGGTGACAGATCATCACCCCAAATCGTCACACAATGGCAGTTGTAGTTGAGGTTCTGGTTATTCATGACGGCTCAGGTGATGAGTCACCACATGTGTGAACGAAATACGGTTGTCACAAAAGGGAGCATCTTGACGAGATTCTGCTTAAGCTTGAAGGCTTATGTGATGAGTCACCAGATGTGTGACAACTCATCACACAAGTCACCAAATGATACACTTTAGAGCCCCTCTATTTTGGGCTGGCGACTCCAGCGATGAGTCATCATCCTGGTGACTGATCGTCAGTTGAGCAACAAACCCAAGTAAGTCCTTCTCTTTTATATGTGACCCAATCCGATCCAAACTCGATAAACCCTAAACCCAAACCGACCCGATGAGCATTTAAACCCCAAATAAAAGAAATTTGTTTCAATTTGAAACGGTTTCTTTCCCAATTTCCTTCTCACATTCAACTTCCACAAATCCTCTAAACCACCAATTCCTAATCCATCAAACACTGCATAAATCATCTCCTCCACCAAAATCTCTCACATGCTTTCCCTCCCCAAAAAATCCCTATATCTGGTAATTCAATAGAAGAGTAGTTATGGGTTGTTGTTTCTGTTAATTCTAAGTGAAAACCGTCAAAATGAAAGCGGGATTTTGAGTTCTATTTTAGGATGTTATCCTCCTGGACAAGTATAAATACCCAGTGTTAGGGCTAAATATATTATTCGATATTGGATATTATTCTCTTATTTTTGAATGAAGTTGTAACACATAAACACCAAACAATATGTTACTCTTATTGCGTTTTGATCTTGGAAAATTATCTCGCTCAATTTTATTGAAGAATTACAGTACTTCTTCTCATATACGTAAGAATATTCTTCATAAGTATGAATCGTATTGTTTTTTTCTTCTCTAATATCATGAGTGGCTAAAATCCCTCAACTAGGGTTGTGGGATCCATGGCAAAAGTAATAATATATATTACGTGTGATATTTGGTTCGTATTATATGCATTGTAAATTATTAATCTTGCATTTTTACTAATTTTTAATGGTTTCAAACATTAGAACTTGCCTAGGTTTGATTTTCTTTAATCAAGAAGTTAAAACCGAGTAAATAGTATTAATAACAAGGATTCGGGACTACCAACTCCCGCCTAATGACTAACGCTTTAGCAAGGTTAATCTACTTGGAGTATTAATTGAGTTTTGCAATTGTATCTTTTCAAGTTTGAAAGAATTGAAAAGAAAAGTGTCTATTTGGTTGAGAAATGATTAGACGTAAGAATTAATTCAATTACTTCGTGTTATGCATATGAAATGAATCTGTTTGAACACTAACCCAAGGTTGTTTACAAAGCCATGGTGAACACATCCCTAGTTCTTCTCTAATATTGATTTTTACTCATTGAAATTGATCATTTGTTCATGAATTAGTCAAAGACTAAGCAAAGTTTGAATATTATAAACTCCCCCCATTCTTCGAAAATCATTGATTAATAGTAATCTAAACTACTAATGACTTAACTTTCACCATATTCCCTATGGGATTTGACCCCAACCTTTGTTGGGTTCTATATTTGACAACGACCATTTATACTTCTTAACTGAGGTGTAATTTGGGCGTATCAGTAGGCTAAAAGCCTAAGTTTGGGGGGGGATATGAATAAAAAAATAGAATGTTGATGTAGGCAAACGCCTAAGTTTGGAGGTGTATGCATTATTGATAGTAGAAGGAGGAGTTGAGCTTCAATTGTGAGGTAGCACCCTATGTTTATCTTAAGAATTTCTTAGGAATTCTCAAAAGAAGAAAGGAATGAAAGAAAAAGAATTGAGTGGTGTTACCTCATAAGCTAAAGAAAAGGGTGATTGGAATACTGGTTTGTGGAGAAAATTTGGGATTGTGAGAGGGAGAAATAAGGTGAAGTTGAATCAAAGATGTGAGCGATGCGCTTGAATGTCTAATGATAGCGTTAAGGGGGTCTAGTCACTTGAGCCAAATGAAATCCTCACCTTAACCATAGCCTACATAGTTACCCGTAAGTCCTTAGTGATTTCGAGCTTTGAAACTCTACATTAGTGGCGAATTACATAGAGGGCAAGTCTATGGTTCTATGTGTGTGCACTTGAACTTCTTTGAGAGAGTGAGAGTCTTTGTGTTCTCTTATAATCCATGTATTGTGAATTGCATGATTGTGAGTGAGATTCTCTCTTGTAGTGAGTGGCATTGCATCCTTGAAGTAAATAGTGAAGTCTTAATCTCAATTAAGAGGAATGAATGAGACAAGTTGTGTAGTAAATCTTGAGGAAAACCTTGAAGGTTAATTCCAATAACTTGAGAAGCTTGATGATCTTGTTTTGAAGGAAAAGTTCCCCTGATTTTTAATGAAAAAAGTCTCTTGAAAAAGAATTTTGAAGTGATCAATTTTGCCTTGTGTTAATGGTGGTACCAAATGAGTTAGTGTCTTTTATTTTGAGTCTTTTGTTTATTATTTTCTTGAAGTTTTTGAGTAGGTATAGTCCTTTGTGCAATCCTTGAGTATTGATAAGTTGGTGTCAATCCTTGACCTTGTGAGTGCTTTGCTTGAGGACAAGCAATAGTTCAAGTTTGGAAGTTTGATAAGTTGGTAATCTACCAACTTATTTAGCTATTAATCATGAATTATTGCCTTGATTTGATGCGATTTAGGAGGATTTTATGCCTTTATTGTCTTATATGCAGGCACTCTTGATCAATAAAGATAGAAGAGGATTTTAACCTAAATGATCCATAACTGGAGGCTAAGTTAAGATATGAACGGGAGAGAAAAGTTCTCCTCAAGATGTGTGTTGTAGACCTGTAAGCCACAAGATGGAACTTATGTTTTGCTAGTTCCAGCGCAATTGGAAGCCGAATCACTGCCTTATAATACAAGCACATGTGTTCCACAAGTCACCAAGGGCAGCCGCAGGTGCCCGAGCAAATAGAGCCACAGCCAGATATCCCACACTACCTAAGAGACTTGGCAACTGCATGCCGCAAGTGACCAAGGGCGACCGCAGGTGCCATCGCAATGCCCCAAAGGGAAAATGATCCAAAAAGCCATTGCATAATTGGGAAGCTTCCAAGACCCTTTTTGGGATCTGTGCATGGATTATATACCAACTTTTCCCCAATTAGGATATGGTTGTTAGAGTACACTTTGTAGCTCAAGTTTTCTTAGATTTCTTTCTTGAATTGAGAAAAATACCATTGTTGAATATTTGAGCTTGGAATTAAAGATAGTTTATGAAGATAAATGTAATTAAAGATTATCTACTTGGCATATTCTTTTTTTCCTTCATTATGAGTAGCTAAATTCAATTATAGGTATGTGTGCATAATGGGTATTTGAATTTGGGAATGGGTGTTGATTATTTGAGAAGGAAAGCCAAGGAAGCTAATTGCTGAGCCTTTTCTGTTGGTCCAATTTGTGATCAAGATCAGGTATGCTAACTAGTGCCTCAAATTCAGGCCCGAATAAGAAGCATTGAATGGTGCACTCAGATATGTCCACCTAGACTCCCCTCCCCGTACCTTCACCCTTTGTAAAGCCAGTTGACTTTTTACTGATTTCCCTTTTTCTCGCATGTTCATAAGAGTGGATGCGTATGAAACATAGAACTTGTGGACTATGATGGGGTTGTACACCCCCTCGGTTGACTCATCAATTCGAGTTTGTAGTGCTTAAACAATTCTTTTATTTCTATCATCTCACCCAAATCGGCTGACTGGATCTCAACTTCCTCAAAGATGCTCCTTCAATTGTTTCCCCTAGTAGCATAGGCAAGACCATCATAAAAGATCTTCTGAATTCCCTAGACTGCCCATCTAATATTTTCTCAAAACTTTGGATTCTTTCTTTTGAGGGCGGGGACAGTCCTTATAGGTTCAGCTTCTTTGACTTTCGGACTCTTGGTAGCAGAGCCATTAGCACTTGCAGTTCCAAATCCAACATCAATTTTACTTCTGAAATCACTGACCCCATCTGTCATGCCTCGAGGCTACCCTTGGATGTAACACGATGCTTAGTTTCACAAGTGACCCCAATCTAACCCATAATCTGGCACAACTAGACAATTATCAGTAAGACATGAACTGTGAGAAAAACTGAAAGTATTTAAATATCTGAGATAGGGAAGAAACCCAAACATGCCTGAATAAAGAAAAGATGAATAAGGGTAAAATGAGTCTGAAAAACAATATTAACAACTCAGTTGCTGAATCTAGTTCTATGTCTGAAAGCCTCTATCTGATATGAGTTGCTGGGACAAGCCCCCAGCTAACTCTAATAATCTGAAACTGAAATATAAAACTGAAAGATGAAAGCATATCTATCATCCTCGAACTATGAGGACTCACCACTAAAGTTGTTGAGTAAGGACTGGAAATCGAACTAAGTGTGGTCTAGATTCTGAGCGCTTGAACCTACATCATACAACCATATAGCACAAAAGTATGCATCAATACTTTGAATGTACTGAGCATGTGGAATATGTACTAAGCTGAACAATATAAAGACTGAACATGGAGATACATGCTGAAGCATAAACTGAAAGATAAGTTGAATGCAGTGACCAAGTAACTAACATGAATATATAGCATGTTAAACTGAATAACTGAATACAAGGTCAATGCAATATGAGTCTGACTGTGGGAGATACTATTAACCGACATACCCTAAGCTGAGCTAACTATGGGGCCAACCTATAATCCTGGATGGAAGGGTGTTCATACCTTGCCAAAGGTACAAACAAATCTGACGTGGATCTACTAAACTGATGTCCACAAGGGACAAAGGTGACCAGCCTAATCTGATAGCTGACCCCTTTCATACCTACGGTGGCGCCGTAGTTCTGGGACTTGGGGACTGCTACTAAACGTCTCAGCCTAATCTAATAGTCAAGCCTTCATCCCTTCATCCGCTCGATACTATGTTTACTCCCAACTGAATGTAAGCAATGATATGTAAGATAAAATACTGGATAGCTCAAATATTGATAATCATCTGAGAATGCAACATACATATATTGAAACTGATGGCATTTTAATTTTGAAGAATGATTATCTGAATTATCTGTCTAGCAAGTGTAATTTGTGAGTACTGGAATTAACTCAAGCTAGGGTTTCTGAATCCTGTACATGTAACTATGCTAATTCTCCAAGAAACATATAATTAATATCACATAAGTTATAGCATCTGAATTGCAATAAATCCCTAAGATTTAGGAACTCTAGGTCTGAATAATTCATGGAGAACTGAAGAACTGAACTGAATCTAGGGACTCAATGGGTAAAAGGAACCCAATGATGAAATCCCACATACCTAGAGAAGAATCTATGGAGAAATCCTTGGATTTTTTGGGGGGCTGAGCTTGAAGAAACCTTCTGCTTGTTCTTGAGAGAAACTGCCGCGTCTTTTCTCCTTTTCTTTGTAAGTGTCTGATGATTTTTTTGAGAATGGGTGATTTTGGTAGTTTATGACTAATTTACTAGGCTTATACTAAGCAAAATGACATAGCTTAGGCCTTAAAAGAGAAAAAAACAGTCTGGAATACTCCTAGAAATTTTAAAAGAAAGTTGCTGAAAATCGTGACTCAAGTACCACAACTCGGTTGACGGACCGTAGTCCTGGATGACAAACCGTCAACTGAATCGTGGTCCTATCCATGAGTCTTGGGGGTTCTCTAATATGAGGAAACCACGACTCTATAGGACAGATTGTGGTTCTTGGGACGTTAGCTGAGGGTCCTCTGGTCTAAGGATTTCCACGAGTCAAAGAACGGGTCGTGGTTCTGAAGTATGGTCTGTAGTTTGACTCGTGGTTTCTGGGCCACAACTGCGGGTCCTCTGATGTTCTAATTCCACGAGTCCATAGGATGGACCGTGGTTCTGAATGATGATTCATCGTATGACTCATGGTTGTTGGTCCCTGAACTGATGGTCCTCTGATTAAGGGGGAAACACGAGTGACAGGATGAACTGTGGTTCTAAACTACGGTCCGTGATCCCATCCGTGGTTCTGAGGAAGGAAATTGTTACTTCTTTGATCTTTGAGTCCACAAGTCACACGACGGTCCGTGGTCCTAGACTACCTCTCGTGGTCTGACTCGTGGTTCTGGGAACATAAACTGGGGTTCTTTGGAAAATAAAACTACGATCAAGACGACAGACCGTGGGTCCAAACTATGGTTCGTGATCTTGACCGTGGTTCCAGGAAACATGAATTTTTCTAAAAAATTTTGCTGAGTACAGTCCAGTAGCTGGTTCAAATCCTGGGGTGTTACACCATCATTGTCAAAGCTGGCCTCTTTAGGCCCGCTTCCACTTGCTGAGGAACTATCAGAGTCCTCTCCCTCTTCAGATTGGGGAGAAAATGCTTCTTGTTATCGAGTTTTCTGCCTCATGGTACGAGTGGTCAGCTATTCTTGCTCTTTCTTATCATCCTTCAAATAATCCTTGAGTCGATTCATCATTTCCATGATCCTACACTCCTGGGGGGAAGGATGATTCCACCCTTCTTTGTCTAAAACTTCGATTGCATGGTACCTGCGGGACATATTTGTTAGCCAATGGCATGAAGATCCAAAAACAAAAACAAAAATAAAAGCGGCAGACAATGTACACAGTGGTTTTACGAGTGGGTTGACAGACCGTAAGACCAAACTATGGTTTGTAAACCCATCCGTAGATTAAAGTCAGTTCAAAAACTTTTTTTTTCTAGTTTTCTACGGGTGGATCGACGGACCATAAACTTAAAGGATGGTCCATAAACCCATCCATAGAATGGAGTTAGTGAAAATTTTATTTTCCTCCCAGGTTTCTATGGTTAACTTGACGGGTCATAGTTCAGAACTATGGTCCATCCTGTTATTCGTAGAACAGGACCTGAGAGGTTCCAATTTTGGATAAAGATTTATGAGTGAGTCTACGGACCATAAACCATTACTATGGTCTGTAAACCTAGCCATAAATACTTAATAGTAGGCTTTTCCAAACTTTGTGTTTTGAAACTTAGTTTTTTCATTCCGCGCTTAAGATCACTACTCGTAGAAGGATTTTCAAGGGTTGTAAGTCTCAATGTAGGTTGAAACGATCAAGCTTCATCATATTATTCAAATTTAAGCACACTTACGATCATCAAAATTGCATATTTGCAATCCTCCCATACCAAAGTCAAACCCATAGGTTACTTAGACTTTGCCCATGTATTATCAATGAAATTGTTGGGAGTTCAGTGGGCAAATCAACCTTCCACTTTGTTTTTAAAGCAAAATTTGGTCGTAATGCCATCTGACTCAATGGGTGGGACTTCCCAAACCAACATCAATCCAATTAAACACAGTTTTCAACCCAACATTACTCCTAAACAACTATTCACTTTATCCCTACAATTTGGCATAATTTACAACTTCCACAAATTAACACAATTAAAAAACTAGGGTTCTTCACTTCCTAAAATCATAGAATCCAAGAATTTGAACCCATAGGCCTGATAATGCAAAGAAAAACTCGAAAAAGGTGAAGTGAATAAAACCTAACCTTTTTGAAGAAGTTCTTGATGAATAAAGGGTGTGGTGTGTGTATTGACTGTCATGTTGAGGAGCAGAAATCAAGCCTTTTGTAGCATGATTTTGATCGACAGTTATGGATTAATAGAGGAGAATGCAAAGTTGATCTTATGATTGCTGATCTTTTGACTAAAGCATTGCTGGCAATTCAGTATGGGGATCATGTTGACAGTATGGGTGTTGTTGGCCCTAGTTAGTGTGTTAATTAGTGTTTACTTTTCCACTTTTGTCGACTATTTCAGACGTTTTATTATGAATATGAAGTTTTGTTATTTGCGCATTCAGTTCTCATATTCAGTATCCATGGGAATGCATAAAGTTGAACCCATAAGAATCAACACCATAGTATTGTTGATGAAAGCTTATTGGAAGCTAGAGAAACAATTTTTCTCACTATAGTCACAAAGTAGAGTTGTGCATGTGATACATGGAAGGAAGCACTCAACTTACAATGGGTAGAACCGCCATGATTTTTGCATGATAATATTTTGGGTTTACTCATATTGAAACTTTCATTTATTATCACCTAGATTAGTAATATGTGGTCCAAGTGGAAGAATGTTAGATTTTCATTAAGTGTGGACCACACATTACTAATTAATTTTATATTTATACATATTAAAACTATATAATTATTTTATAATTATTATTTGGTGATAATGCTTGGGAAAAATTCTAGATGAGGTTAGACTATTGAGAGACTTATCTTTTGATGGGAGGGATAAGACTTTTATTAACTGTGGGATTCATGGACTGACTGATTATTTATGCCTGTGTTTCCATCATACCAAACAACTTCAGAATTACAGTTCACTAGATACAGACTAGAAAACCTTCACAAACATCTTCTTCTTTTGTGGTGTTTCAGGTCTACACGTTTTCTCTGCACTTGATCATTATGGCTAGAGATATTCCTAAATTTCACTACAGTTAATGTGTATATAGATATTTGTATGCATGTGTTTAAGTGTATAAATTCTTACAAGGTATGCTCCCTTGACTACTGATGCGAACGTAGAGCGTTTTAAAAACATTAAATTTAGCTTAAATTTTGTATAAGCGTTGAAAAAAGCTACTAATTAAGTACATATACCAGATTTCAAATCAAATAACTTATTAATTCTGAACTCGAGCCCATAATTCTTAAATCTTGATTTCGGATCAGCTTTGGTCATTCCCCAATTTAAGGCAGCTTCAGGAATGTGTTAGTTGTTAGAAAAATAGTTATATTGTATCTTTAAAATATTATTATTATTATATTGGTTATTATGTTATACCTATAATTTATAGTTTTCAATTACCTCTCCTTTATTAGCCATAATTTTGATACTAATTAAGATATTAATTACTATTTTATTAGCCTTAAATAAGGCAATATAATTTTGGTCAAAATCTTGCAGTTGGCCAATGTCTTCTTTCTTAAATGTTTTAATTCTCTTCAATTGTATTCAATAGTCTTAAATAGCCTTAATGACTCTTAATATTTTGACTGTTGGTTGAGGATTTTATTGGCTATATATTTTCATCATGTGTTCTTGTTTTGGAGGAGGAAAAACAGAAAGCAATTTCCTTCCCTATTCTTTTATTTTCTTTTGCTGGATTTGTTTATCAATTGAAAATCTTTGTTAGTTCTGGCTCCTATTTTATAACTAGATAAGCTTGTTGAATCTTAGGAGATACACCTTAACCGTTGAAATATCCTTAAGGACATTACCAATAGGCATGCCTCAAGCTAGAGAAATTTTCGTGATTCTCAATATTTTCCAACATTAGTTTCGATATCCAAATTCCAAACTAGATTAATTTTTTTAAAAAAATTCCAACCTAGAGAGTAAGAGAATCATAATATCCATCAAATTATTAATTGTAGTCAACTGAATTTTGGTTGAACAATTTGATCAAATTTACCCCCTTAAACGGTTGGGGTTTACTAATGAAAAGTGAATGGAAAATGGAGAAAATAGAAATGGAGAAAAAATAAAATATTTTTTATTCTTTTGTAAAGAGCATTTGTACCACATTAGTGGTGAAAAGAAAATTTCAAGTGTTTATAATGAGTAACACTTTCTCATGATCTTAAAGGGTTAAGAAGAAGACAAGCCTCGCGCCGTCGTCGTCGCTCGCTCGGCTTTGGCTTCGGATTCGGATTCGGATTTATCAAAGATAGAGAGATTATCTTTTTAGACAAAGTTTATTTAAACTTAATTGTTTAAGCCCCCAGAATATTTCTCCATGTGTGAACCGCACATCGGCACATGCAAAATGCACACGGATTGCAAATCAAAAAAACACGTCTTTTTGAATCACTGTTTTAGACATGCATTGAGATATGCGAGCCGCACATTGCCATGTGTGTTTCACATATCCCAACGCACATGACTGTCGGTTTGAGCAGTCTCACTGGTTTCACATACGATGGGACGTGCGAGGTGCACTTCCTCATGTGCAAAATGCACGTGGTCTCGACGTATCTGAAATATTATAACTTTTCTGAACCTTTGCTTTCTTTCTGAAGCAGTGCTTTTCGGCTATAAATATCTGATTCTTCCTCAGATATGAAGCACAAATTTAAGTACTATTGAGTATGAAATTATTAAGTATACTTCTACATTTCTTCATAAATTCAAGTGTGATTTACTATCTTTGAGTGGTTCACCGTTCAACAGAATTTGAGGTACCGCTATTCTGTTGATGTTTAATCATTCTATCCTGGGAGGATATATCTCATCAACCTCGAGTACTTGAGGGGAATAATTTCCTTAAGGACACACTGTGTATTCAGTGGGATCTATTTTATTCTTCATCTCTTTTGTTTTACTATTTTGAGAAATATTTTAAAGTTCTTGTTTCTACTTATTTTAAATACAGATTTTATTTATCACCCAAATAACAATCTTAAGGAAATTATAATGAATCTGTATTTGATTTCTGGAGGATAAAACCTTTTGATTTTCTACTCTATTTAAATCTTTGTTCTGATTTGAAGAATATAAAAACTTCATCAGAACTTAGAGTTTATTTTGTTGAACGATTTGAAGAATATAAAAACTTCATCATTAACTAGAAATAAGTTTGAATAAAGATAAAGTGTTTATTGTTAGTATTTTATAATACTAAATTATTTATCAAAATTGTGATAGAAAAATAACGAATAAAATAGAGCACCAAAATAATTCTGTTGTGAATAGTGTTGCCCCAGCGACAACAACTATTGCATCACCAAGTCATACATCTGTTGCTCCTGCAATGGCTATGGCAGAAAAGATGATTTTTTTTTGGGTATCGACTTCAAGAGATGGTAGCAGAAGATATTTTTATATCTCACAACTCTAAGCCTACAACGTTTCATCAGTGAGGACGTTCCTGTGTTGGCTAAAGGAACTCTAGATAATGAGAAGTTCATGGTTACTGAAGCATGGAAATATTCAGATTTCTTATGGAAGTACTACATCCTCAATGGCTTAGAGAATGGCTTGTACAATGTCTTCATTATTTGTAAAACTTCAAAAGAGTTGTGGAATGCTCTTGAGAAGAAATACAAAATCGAGGATGCCGGACAAAAAAGTTCGTAGCTGCAAAGTTCTTGGATTTTAAAATGATTAACAACAAAATGATCATATCACAAGTCCAAGAACTACAAGTCATCATGCATGATCTCCTTGCGGAAGGTATAAATCATGTTTACTCCTTCATTGTTAGTTATTTTGAACATGTTGCTAACGTTAATCATAACTTTGAAGATGTAATAACACGGTTTTCATTGAAAAGTTGCCTCCTTCATGGAGGGACTTTATGAACTACTTGAAATATAAGCGCAAGGAGATGACTCTTGAAGACTTGATTGTTCGTCTAAGGATAAAAGACGACAACAAGGCTGTAAAAAAGAAGTCTCGTGTAACTTCAGTATTATCGGGAGCAAATATTGTTGAACAAGCACCAACAAACAAGAAAAAAAAGAAGTTGTCTGGACCAAAGAATAATCCTCCAAAGAAGAAGTTCAAAGGCAACTGCTATAATTGTGGAAAGACTAGCCACAAGTCTTCAGATTGTCGAGCTCCAAAGAAAGGAAAGAACAAAAATCAAGCAAACATGACTGAACAAGTGGAAGACTTACGTGCCATGCTTTCTGAATGCAACTTGATTGGCAACCCAAGGGAATGGTGGATAGATTTCGGTGCCACCCATCATGTGTATCCAGTAAAGATTTGTTTGCATCATATGCTCTCGCTGAATCTGATGAGACCATCTTCATGGCAAACTCCTGTCACGACCCAAACCATCGTGAGTGGCACCCACCCAACCACCGAATGAGCGAAGCAGTAGAGTTCAACCCTTAGCCTAGACAAACAGCCTAAAACCAGCAACATGAAATAAACTAATAATTCAAATAAGCAAAAGTAATTTCAATGAAATAAAACTGTGGAAATCCCCCCTAGAATCTGAAAGTCATCGTGCCCAAAACATTTACCAAAGCTAGAGTACAGGGATGCAACCCCAAAGACAATAATGAAATAGTCTAAGCCCGAAACAATTGGGCTACAACTCAAATGGATAAAAATCAAGGTAGCTTAGTCGAATAACTCACCCTTAATATCATGAACAATCAGGCCTACAAGTGAGGCCGTGCGTCAACCACCGGAAGATTTCCTATACTCACAAAAGACAAGCAAGTGCAGTATCAATACACAACCATCATGTACTGGTAGGATCATCAGTCAGTTCCAAATATACAATGAATGAGTAGTACGAAAATCAAGTACAAGTACAAGAACACATAATCCAGTTACCAATCAATTCTAGACCGCAATTCTCCTCCTAACTTGTCTCTACATACAAACCACTTTTATACGAAAGTCAACGCAAACAACCACATCTTATCTATATAGCCCAGACCCACCCTGGGATCCCCTCTAACCAACACCTAAGTGTTAACAAGCAAAACCCGGTCTACACCAAGACCAACTCTAAAATCGGATACAATAATAACCCGGCCTCTCTAGGACATAAGCAAATATCACATTTCAACAACACAACCCGGTCCACTCATGGAACCAACAACAAGTGGACAATGCAATAATATCCCGTACTAGGCGTGATACCCAAGCCAACCGTTAGTATATTCTTTACCAAGCATGGTACCCGAGCCAACCGAATGTCTAACAATCCACAGTCACAACAATGAACAATTAACTTATAAAACCAACAAGCAAAATGCATAGTTCAACCAGACTCATAAAACAGGACTATTAGACATTCTTAAGCATTCCCTAAACCATGCATCTCATACAAATACTTATATATAAGTACTCAAACACACAAAGCATACAGAAATCAAACCTCACCTACCTCAAAATTATCCAAGCTCTACTCAATCGGATCTTTTACGTTTCCCAAAGTTCTTTCTAGTTCTTGGTCTAAAACAATATACAATAACCAAGAATTAATCCTTATGGCCTAAAATTCACTCGGATTACGCAAAGTCCTAAACCTCAGGCCACCCATGATCATTCCACCATCTTCCCAAGCTTTCCCACCGTAAATTCACCTAGTTCTACTATTTTTTATGGATGAAATTAGGAAATTAAGGTCACATGATCAATAAACAGTAAATTTAATAATACCCAAGAAATTCCACCCCTATAATCCCTCTTTATCCCGGATTCTATCATCCCTAAGTCATTCCAAACCTCTCCCTAAGTCCACCCCTAGCAATTCTATCGCATAGGAAAAGTAATACAGAGTTCGGGGAGTAAAAGCATTACCTTAGGGAAAACACAATGAAGAATGAGGGAGAAACGCCTGAAATCAGCCTAGTTCTTTTCCCAAATGACTTGAAGAAAATTGAACTGTTTTTGGGAAGTTCTTGCATTAAATCTCATTGTGCTCCGCTATAGTGGTCAGCTTCCGCTATAGCAGTACCGCCATAGCGGAGTCAACTGCTATGGCAGAGGTTGACTTTCTTGAATCCCGCTATGGCGGGATTTTGTTCCGCTATAGCAGAGGTTTCTATGGAAGAGCCGTGGCGCTCATCACGGATAGAATGTCAGGAATTCTCCAAATTTGGTCTATTTTACAACACACTTGCTTCCTTCGATGATCTGAAATAACTCCTTCACGTCAACCTCAATTCCGGGAGTTCTACTTACCCTAATTCGATTCCGAAAAGTCCCCGAGACTCCTTTATGTATTGGCTACATGGAAAGTTAGCTCGAATCAAGACATCTTACACAATCCTTACCCAGATTTTTCTAGGCTATACCTCGCTCTAAAACCGACCGAGGCGAGCCTAGCCCAGAATTTCAAACTCCCAAACCCAGAGTTTTCTAACTCTAAAACTTGGCACGAATGGATTACCCATAACGACAGACCCGGTCATTACAACACATACCAATTTACCCATCGTTCATCCCCGAACAATCAAACTCAAAATTATAAAAATATAAGAAGGAAAATGTAGTACCTGAATCCTCAAACAAGTGAGGGTACTTGTCCCGCATATCCTTCTCGGTTTCTCAAGTGGATTCCTCAACCGGATGATGCTTCCATTGAACCCTTACCATATTAATCACCTTTGTCCTCAATTTCTGGACATCCCGAGCAAGAATCAAAATCGGTCCTCTTCATAATGAAGATCCTTATCAAAAAGCACCTCATCCCACTTGATGATGTAGTGCCCATCCCCATGGTATCGCTTAAGCATGGATACATGGAATACTGGATGGACACTCGACAAACTAGGCGGCAGTGCCAACTTGTAAGCCACATGCCCCACAATCTCTAGAACCTCAAACGGACCAATGAACTGAGGGATGAGCTTCCCTTTTTTACTGAACCGCATAACTCCCTTCATTGGTGACACCTTCAATAACACTCATTCACCAACCTGAAATTCCATGTCCCAGACCTTGTGATCCACATATTCCTTCTCCCTGCTTTGGATAGCTAGCAATTTGGTTTGAATGCCTCTTACCTTTTTATATGCTTCCCGTACCAAATCCATGCCCAGAGGTTTTACATCGCCTTCCTCAAACCATCCAACCGGTGATCTAAAACCCCTCATATACAATGCCTCGAATGATGCCATGTCAATACTGGAGTGGTAGCTATTGTTGTACAAGTACTCACATAACGGTAGAAACTGGTCCTATTGACCCCCGAAGTCCATCACACATGCTCTCAGTATGTCCTCTAATACCTGGATCGTCCTCTCCAACTGACCATCAGTCTAAGAATGGAAGGTTTTACTAAAGGTGAGTTGTGTACCCAAATCTTCATGCAACTTACCCCAAAACTTAGAGGTGAACTGTGTACCCCTGTCTGAAATGATGGACAGTGGCACCCTATGCAATCTCATAATCTCTTTCACGTAGATCTTAGCCAATTGCTACAAATTGTAATCTACCCTGACCGGAATGAAATGTGCGGACTTGGTCAGCCTGTCAACAATGACCCAAATTGTGTCGTACTTCCCCAACGTCTTGGGAAGACCCACCACGAAATCCATGGCTATCCTCTTCTACTTCCACTTTGGAATTGGTATTCTCTGAAGTAGTCCTGCAGGTCTCTGATACTCATATTTTACCTGCTGACAGTTCTAACACTTGGACACAAAATCTACTATATCCCTTTTCATACCGGGCCACCAGTAACGCTGCCTCAAGTTCCTGTACATTTTGGTCACACCCGAATGAATTGAGTACCCGAACCGTGAGCTTCTGCCAAGATTTTCTAAACTATATCATCAACCCGAGGAACACAAATCCTCTCTCTGAAATTTAGTATCCACCAGAGTCTAGCGTGACGTCCTTGGATTCCCCGGATATTACCTTACCCTAGAGCTTACTCAGTTTCGGATCCTGAAACTGCTTGGCCTTTATCTCCTCTATGAAGGTGGCCTTGACCTCAAAGCTGGCCAATAGCCCACCTCGTTCTAAAATACCCAAGTGCATGAACTTGGACTCTAAATCCTGAACTTCCCTTACTAGTGGTCGTTTAGACACCCCCAAACAAGCCAAACTACCCATGCTAAATATCTTTTGGCTCAGTGCATATGCCACCACATTAGCCTTACCCGGATGGTACTGTATAGCCACATCATAGTCCTTCAATAGTTCCATCCACCTTCTCTGCCTCAAATTCAAGTCCTTCTGCATGAACACATACTGCAGACTGTGATGATCGGTGAATACCTCACACTTGACACCATAAAGGTAGTGTCTCCAAATCTTAAATGCAAAAACCACCGCTGCCAACTGTAAGTTTGAGTCGGGTAGTTTATTTCATGCACCTTCAATTTCCTGGAGGCATAGGCTATCACATTCCTATCCTGCATCAACACATCACCCAAACCAGAATGTGAAGCATCACAGTAAACAATAAAGTCTCTACCTTCAACCGGCAAGGACAAGATAAGAGCAGTAGTAAGAAGTGTCTTGAGCCTTTGGAAGCTCTCCTCACACATGTTGGACCATACGAATGGTACATTCTTCTGTGTCAGCCTTGTCAGGTAAGTAGTAATAGATGCAAAAGCCTTAACAAACCTTCGGTAGTACCCCGAGATCCCAACCAAACTCCTTACCTCTATCACAGAGCTAGGCCGGGCCCAACTCTTGACTACCTCAATCTTCTGGGGATCCATCATCACCCCCTGTTCTGACACTACATGCCCCAAGAATGTGACTGAAGTCAACCAAAATTCACACTTAGAGAACTTCGCATAAAGCTTTTGACGTCTTAATATGTCCAACACAATACGAAGGTGATTAGCATGCTCCTCCATACTCTTGGAGTAGATCAAAATATCATCGATAAAAATAATAACGAAGGAATCCAGATATGACTTAAATACCCCATTCATCAAACTCATGAATGCTACCGGCGCATTGGTCAACCCAAATGACATTACTAAGAACTTGTAATACCCATACCAATTTTGAAAAGCAGTCTTAGGAATGTCCTCCGGCCTAATCTTCACCTGGTGATACCCCGACCTCAAGTCAATTTTTGAAAACATCGATGCACCCTGGAGCTAGTCAAACAGATCATTAATACGGTGTAACAGGTACTTATTTCGGATGGTAACCTTGTTCAATTGCCTATAATCTATGCACATTCGCATACTACTAACCTTTTTCTTTACAAAAAAGACCGGAGCACCCCAAGGTGAAGCACTGGAATGGATAAATCCTTTATCTAGGAGTTTCTGTAGTTGAGTCATAAGTTCTCTTAACTCTGCCGCAGCCATATGATATGGAGGAATGGAAATGGGATGAGTGCCTGGCTCCAAATCAATACAAAAGTCTATATCCCTGTACGGAGGCATACCAGGCAAATCCGATAGAAACACCCCTTGAAACTCAAAAACAACTAGAACTGACTCAATAGATGGGGACTCCACACTATCATCCCAGAGATGAGCTAAGAAGGCTAGACACCCCCTCCCCACTAGCTTTCTAGCCCGAATAAACGATATGATCTTAACTGGCTTAGGCCTGTACACACCTTTCCACTCTAGTCTATCCTTATCCGGAATCTCTAGAGCCACAATCTTGGTGTTACAATTTAACACAGCATGATAAGGGGATAACCAGGTCATGCCCAAGATAATATCAAAATCAACCATATTCAGGATTACCAAGTCTACCCAAGTGTGCAACCCCACAAACACAACAGAGCAGTCACGATAAATATGAGTCACAACCACAGACTCTCCAACTGAGGTAGAAACATGGATAGGGGAATCAAGGATATCACATATCAAGTTCAGACCCAACGCAAAACTCACAGACACATAAGAATATGTAGAACCTGGGTCAAATAACACCAAAGCCATTTTATCACATACAAGAATGGTACCTGTGATTACTGCATCTGATGCCTCAGCCTCGGTCCTCCATGGAAATGCATAGCAGTGAGCCCAATCATCAATCTGAGCAACCCCCTAGCCTGTTGCGCTGCACCCCTACCCGTGCTGCCGTTTACGCAGTCTCCCCGGCCTCCCTGAAGGTTATCTCGCCCATCTTATGGATGACCTCTAGCATGACCACCTCTACCTACCGGGACCATAGCCTTGGGCTGCTGCTGAACCTGATTACCGATCTGCCTGTGAGGGCACTCCCTCTTAAAGTGGCCCAGATCACCACAATGGAAGCAACCGCGATCTAGTACATGCCTGCTAGCAGATGAATAAGAAGCTCCTTGGCCTCTAGGAGCTAAAAACTACTGATTAGCTCCCGGACGACCACCTGTAGCAGCTGAAAAAGCTGACTGAATAGGATGGGCTGAGTATACCTGCTGATTATGACCCCTGGAGTACGAACCACCATAATTTCCCTCATTCCGGGGCTTCTTGGCTAACACCTTAGCCTGTCCCGCCTGCCTGACTCCCTCAAGTTTATTCACATAATCCACCAAATCATTAAAGCCTTTCCCTGAAAAGTCATATGCACCGACAACACCTTCAGCTCAGTATTCAAACCCTTCATAAACAAACGGACTTGTTCCTCCTCGAAACCCAGCATCTGTGTAACAAAATGAGACAAGGCGTGGAACTTAGCCTCGTAAAAAGAGACTGACATGCTACCCTACTCCAAGTTCAAGAACTCATCCTTCTTCCGGTCCCTCAAACTACCAGGTACGTACTTCTCTAAAAACAGAGCGTGGAACTGTTCCCAAGTCAGTGGGGGTAAAACAGATGATCGACATTCCACATGAGTCCTCCACCACTCCTTAGCATCGCCCTGCAACTAGAATGTGACGAACTCAACCCCATATGGTCGCACAATGCCCAGCTTGTGCAGTCTCTCATAGCAATCCAATATGAAGTCATAAGCATCTTCTCTATCAGTATCCTGAAATGTAGGAGGTTTCAACTTGAGAAACTTGGTCAACATCTTGTGTTCGTTTCCTGTCATCACTGGGCCTAGCATTGGCCTAAAGAAATCATTCATGCCTGAAGTTGCATCCATCCTAGGCGCCCTAGTAAATGTTGGCTGAGTGTCCAAAGCCTGATTTGCAATACCCGCGGGTATGGCTCCAGCACCAACCAACCCACTCAAGATGTTCCAAGCCTGCTGAAAGGCTTCTGGTGTCATAAGAGGAAGGCTTGCACCCCCAGTCGGTTCTGCCTCTGCCTCTTCCTGCACCTCGTCATCCTCTACCACAACATCCACATCCTCGACAACCTGATCCTGAGGTGGGGGAGGAGTTGCCTCATGTGCTTCAGCAGCGGCTTGAGCCCCACCCCTAGGGGATATGGCTTTTCCTCATTCTCTGCCCCTTGCCCTACCTCTACCATGAACCGCTGAGCCTGCTGCTGAGACCGTTGGTCTTGATTCATTATTCCTTGTGTTAACCATCTGTGGACAGAAGAGTGAAAGAGGTTAGATACCAATTTGTATCACCAGATACCAATTGGAATCAAGTTATAGCACGATGGAAGAAAGAAAAGATAGTTTTCCTAAAGTACTATAGCCTCTCAAAGAAAAGTACGGACGTCTCCGTACCATTCCACAAGACTCTACTAGACCTGTTTTAGTACGATGAGATCAAGGAACCTAGGGCTCTGATACCATTTTTGTCACAACCCAGGACATCGTGAGTGGCACCCACCCAACTCCCGGATGAGCGAACCAGTAGAGTTCAACCCTTAGCCTAGACTAATATCCTAAAACCAACAACAGTAAATAAACTAGCAATTCAAATAAGCAAAAGTAATTTCATTGAAATAAAACTATGAAAATCCCCCCTAGAATCTGAAAGTCATCGTGCCCAAAATATCTACCAAAGCATAGAGTACAGGGATGCAACCGCAAAGACAATAATGAAATAGTCTAAGCCCGAAATAATTGGGCTACAACTCAAATGGATAGAAATCAAGGCAGCTTGGTCGAACAGTTGACCCTTGATATGAGGAATAGTCAGGCCGACAAGTAAGGTCGTGCGTCAAATGCCGGAAGATTTCCTGTACTCACAAAAGACAAGCAGGTGCAGTATCAGTACACAACCACCGTGTACTGGTAAGATCATCAGCCAGTTCCAAATATACAATGAATGAGTAGTACGAAATTCAACTACAAGTACAAGAACACATAATCCAGTTACCAATCAATTCTAGACCGCAATTCTCCTCCTAACTTGTCTCTACATACCAACGACTTTTATATGAAAGTCAATGCAAACAACCACCTCTTATCTATATAGCCTGGACCCACCTTGGGATCCCCTCTAACCAACACCTAAGTGTTAACAAGCAAAACCTGGTCTACACCAAGACCAACTCTAAAATTGGATACAATAATAACCCGGCCTCTTAAGGACCATAAGAAAATATCACATTTTAACAACACAACTCGGTCCACTCATGGAACCAACAACAAGTGCATAATGCAATAATATCAATATGATAATGCAGTAAAATAAACCCGTACCAGACGAGGTACCCGAGCCAACCGTTAGTATATCCCATACCAGGCGTGGTACCCGAGCCAACCATTAGTATATTCTATACCTGGCATGATACCCGAGCCAACCGAATGTCAAACAATCCACAGTCACAACAATGAACAATTAACTTGTAAAACCAACAAGCAAAATTCACAGTTCAACCAGACTGATAAAACAAGAATATTAGACATTCCTAAGCATTTCCAAAGCCATGCATCTCATACAAATACTTAGATATAAGTACTCAAACACATAAAGTATACAGAAATCAAACCATCACCTACCTTGAAATGATCCAAGCTCTACTCAACCAGAGCTTTCTCGTTTTCCAAAGTTCTTGCCGGTTCTTGGTCTAAAATAATACACAATAACCAAGAATTAATCCTTATGGCCTAAAATTTACTCGGATTATGCAAAGTCCTAAACCCCAGGCCACCCATGATCATTACACCCTCTTCTCAGGCTTTTCCACCATTAATTCACCTAGTTTTATCATTTTTTTATGGATGAAATTAGGAAATTAAGGTCACATGATCAATAAACAATAAATTTAACAATACCCAAGAACTTTCACCCCTAGAATCCCCCTTTATCCCCAAATTCTATCATCCCTAAGTCATTTCAAACCTCTCTCCAAGTCCACCCCTAACAATTATATCGCATAGGAAAAGTAATACGGAGTTCAAGGAGTGAAAGCCTTACCTTAGGGAAGAAAAACGATGAAGAATGAGGGAAAAATGTCTAAAATTGCCCTAGTTCTTTTCCCAAATGACTTGCAGAAAACTGAACTATTAAGTTTCTGCTTTAAATCTCATCGCGATCCACTATAGCGGTCGGCTTCCGCTATATGACTCCGATACGGCGGAGGTTGACTGCCTTGACTCCCGCTATAACAAGATTTTCTTCCGCTAAAGCGGAGGTCGCTATGGCGGAGCTGTGGTGCTCATCACGTACATAATGTAGGGAATTCTCCAAAATTGGTCCATTTTATAGCACACGTGCTTCCCTCAATGATCCAAAACAACCCCTTCACATCTACCTCGATTCCAGAAGTTCTACTTATCCAAATTCGATTCCGAAAAGTCTCCGGGACTACTTTATGTCTTGGCTACATGGAAAGATAGCTTGAATCAAGACATCTCTTCCAATCCTTACCCAAATTTCCCTAGACTATACCTTGCTCCAAAACCGACAGAGGAGAGCCTAGCCCAGAATTTTAAACTCCCAAACCCAAAATATTTTAACTTTAAAACTTGGCACGAATAGATTACCCATAATGATGGACTCAACCGTTACAACTCCGCTACAACAAAAATTGAAAGAATAGAAAAAATATGCTTGACAATGACATTTGACAAGGTCGTGACTCTAAACAATATCCTTCATATTTCTGATTTGTGGAAGAACTTGATCTCAACTTCACTTCTTACTAAGAACAAATTCAAGTGTATTTTTGTTTATGATAATGTTGTAGTTAGTAAAAATAAAATGTATGTAGGAAAAGGTTACCTAACTTAGGGCCTTTTCAAACTCAATGTAATAATTGTTGAAATAAATAAGAGTTCAGTTTCTTCCTACTTGATTGAGTCAAATGATTTATGGCATGTTCGTTTAGGACATGTCAATTATAAAACCTTGTGAAAACTGATTAGCTTTAAAGTATTACCTAAATTTGAGTGCAAAAAATCACAATGTCAAATCTGTGTTGAATTAAAAAATTTTAAACATCCATATAAGTCTGTTGAATGAAATTTTAATCCTTTAGACTTAATTCACACAAATATTTGGGATATGAAGTCAACACCATCTCGCGGTAGAAAAAAGTATTTCATAATCTTCATTGATGATTGTACTAGGTATTGTTATGTTCATTTGCTTAACAGTAAGGATGAAGCAATTGAAGCATTTAAGCAATACAAAACTGAAGTTGAAAATCAGTTGAACAAAAAAATCAAAATGATAAGGAGTGATAGGGGTGCAAAGTATGAATCTCCTTTTGAAACAATATGTTTGGAAAATAAAATTATCCATCAAACTACTGCCTCTTATACATCTCAATCCAATGAAATTGCAGAAAGAAAAAATTGAACATTGAAGAAAATGATGAATGCCTTATTAATAAGTTTCGATTTACCACAAAACTTATGAGGGAAATCTATCCTTATAACAAATAAAATACTCAATAGAATACCTCACTGCAAAACGCAATCTATTCCATATGAGAGTGGAAAGGAAGAAAACTCAACTTGAAATATTTCAAAGTGTAGGGGTGCTTAGCCAAAGTCCAAGTTCCTAAACCTAAGAGGATCAAGATAGGACTAAAGACTCTGGATTTATTGGATATGTTACAAACAGTAAAGCATGTCAATTTTTTGTGCACAAATTTGAATATCTCGATATTCATGAAAATACAGTAATAGAATCAGATAATGTTGAATTCTTTAAAAATATTTATTCGTATAAAATTGATGGTGAATTATCAATCGAAAGATCTAAATGACCTCGGGAAGAACCAAAGGAAAGTACTCCCAATGAAGAGAATCCAAGACATAGTAAATGTTAAAGGACATCTACTTCCTTTAGATCAGATTTTGTGACTTTTCTTCTTGAAAATAAGTCTCAAACATTTAAAGAAGTTATGTATTTTGGAGACTCATTATTTTAGAAAGAAGCTGTCAATAGTGAGATTGAATCAATCTTAAGCTACCATACTTGAGAATTGGTTGATCTTCCTCCTAGAAACAAACCTTTAGGTTTCAAATGAATCTTAAAAGGAAAATAAAGGCTGATGGTACTATTGACAAATATAAGACAAGACTTTTTGTCAAAGACTATAGACAAAAGGATGGCCTAGATTATTTTAATACATATTTGTCTGTAATAAGAATAACATCTATTTAGATGTTAGTTGCATTGGTGGTTGTATATGATCTTGAAATCCATCAAATAGATGTGAAAATGGCTTTCTTAAATGGAGAGTTGGAGGAAGAAATATACATGAAATAACCTGAGAGTTTTGTGGTTCCTTGTAAAGAAAGAAAAGTGTGCAAACTTGTTAAGTCACTTTATGGATTAAAATAAGCACCCAAACAATGGCATGCAAAGTTTGACCAAATAATATTGACAAATAAATTTAAGATTAATGAGTATGACAAATGTGTTTACATTAAAGACACTCCAAATTATAAAGTCATTATTTGTTTGTATGTTGATGATATATTGATCATCACTAGAGATATTTCTGATATAAATGCTACTAAGCGTATGTTGGCTAGAAAATTTGAATGAAAGACTTAGGAGTTGCTGACGTGATCTTAGGGATCAGAATTTATAAAACTCCTCAAGGTTTAGCATTGTCACAGTTTCATTACATTGAAAAGGTACTTGATAAATTTAAGTATTTGAATTTCAATGTTGCCAATACACCGATAGATATGAATTTTGTACTTCAAAAGAATGAAGATGAAAGCGATTCACAATTAAAATATGCACGAGTATTGAGAAGTTTGATATATATCATGAACTGTACGCGATAAGATATAGCATGTGCTATCAGTAAACTTAGTCGGTACACAAGTAATCTCAATTAAACTCATTGAATGGAAATGAAATGAGTTTTGGGGTATTTGAAACATACTCAAAACTATGCCTTACATTATAACAAATATCTCATAGTACTTGAAGGATATAGTGATGCAAATTGGATCACCGGAACATCTGAAATTAAATTCACAAGTGGGTATATATTTACTCTTGGTGGAGGAATAATTTCTTGGATGTTATCCAAATAAATATGTATCGCTCGCTCTATAATAAAATATGAGTTTATAGCTTTAGATAAAGCTAGTGAAGAAGCTGAGTGGCTCCAAAATTTCCTGAAAGATATTCTATTCTTGCCCAAACCGTTGGCACATGTATGCATACCTTGTGATAGTCAAGCGGCAATAGGTAGGGCAGGGAGCACTATGTATAACGCGAAATCTTGTCACATACGATAAGACATAATACCGTTAGATAACTACTCTCTAGTGGAATTATCACGATTGACTATGTAAAATCAAGAGATAATATATCAGATCCACTTACAAAAGGCTTAACTAGAGAGGTAGTTGAAATCATCATGGCAGTAATTCTACCTAGTAGATTGGAGATCCCAAGAGTTAGGCTCAAAGAGAAAAACAAAGTTATAATTGACGATTCAATATTATCAAATAACTCAACCCATTCTCGTGATGAAGACAATATTCAAAAATAAGGGTAAAACTTGTAAGGCTTAAAGCTTTTTAATGATTTCTAAGTTTGGCAGGTATGATCAAATAGTTTATCTATAGGATTAAACGTTTAGAAAACACCTATGTGAGTGTGAAGTGTAAGCTGCTTCAAGGAGAGTGATGATAAAGATCAATTATTTGAGCACTTATAAAATGAGGCAGTGTTTATGGCTAAACAAACTAAATTGTGAGAATCATAAACGGTTAAAGGTTAGTTGTGTGACTTGTATTGTCTAGGTGTACAACAAAGTTCAATGGTTCAAGGATATCACATCTATCGATTGACCCAGTGCATCCGATATAAGTTCACTACGAAAAGTTCAAAGAGAAACCTACTTATCCAGATGAAATTAATATTTGCTTGTAGATCACACACTTGTCCGTATATTAATTCATCTTATAGCCATTCCACATTCATGTGGGAGATTATTGGGGTGTATTAATGAAAAATAGAGGGAAAATAAAATATTCCTTTTACTTTTGTAAAGAGCATTGGTACCACATTAGTGGTGGAAAGGAAAGTTTAAGTGTTTATAATGAGAAACACTTCCTCATGGTCTTAAAGGGTTGAAACAAAAATAAGTCTCGCGCCATCACGTCGCTCGCTCGACTTCGGCTTTGGATTTGGATTTGAATTTGTCAAAGATCGATCTAGAGATTATCTTTTTGGATAAAGTTTATTTAAACTTAATTGTTTAAGCCAAAATTTTCACCCAAAATAATTTTTGATGTGCGAGCCGCACATCGGCACATGCGAAATGCACACAAATTACAAGTCAAAAGGACGCATCTTTTCGACTCACTGTTTTGTACATGCGTTGAGATATGCGAGCCGCACATTGTCATGTGCATTTTGCATGTCCCAGCGCACATGACTGTCGGTTTGAGCAGTCTCACTAGTTTCACATGCGACGGAACGTGCGAGACGCACTTCCTCATGTACGAAACGCACGTGGTCCTGACGTATCTGAAATAGTGTAACTTTTTTGAACCTTTGCTTCCTTTCTGAAGTAGTGTTTTTTGGCTATAAATATCTGATTCTTCCTTAGATATGAAGCACGAATTTAAGTACTATTTTGAGTATACATTTCTTTATAAATTCAAGTGTTTACTACCGTTGAAAGTGGTTCTCCGTTTAATAAAATTTGAGGTACCGCTATTCTGTTGATGTTTAATCATTCTATCCTGGGAGGATATATTCCATCAGCCTCAGGTGCTTGAGGGGAATAATTTTCTTAAGGACACACTATGTATTCAATGGGCTCGATTTTCTTCTTCATCTCTTTTCTTTTACTATTTTGAGAAATAGCTTAAGGTTCTTGTTTCTACTTATTTTAAATACAAATTTTATTTATTATCCAAATAACATAAACTATTAGGATCGAGTTTTACTAGCAGAAATTCAAGTACGTGTAGACTTTATGCTTTATCCTTGCAAACAGATCATTTTGTTACTTCACCAAAAAGGAAATTATTATTATTATTATTATTATTATTATTATTATTATTATTATTATTATTATTATTATAATATTACTTCCTGACTAGAGCCGGAACTAGGTGGGAGCAAGGGAATTCATCCAAACCTCTTTTGACGAAAAATTATGCTATATATTTAAAGTTAAAATTACTTTTTACATATACATAATAAATATTGAATTTCTTTGATTTCTTTGTATATTTACTTTTTTATATTTTTAAATTTTCTTATGGTCTATTTGGAAAGTCACCTGGTAATTGGAATTGATGTAATTACTAGGGTAGCAATTACCAGCCTAGTAATTACACAGTCTAGTAATTACAACGACCTATTTGGTTGTCACAATGTAATTACAGTGTAATTATAAGTGTACTGTTTGGTTGCACAAGTGTAATCACATGGTTATATTAAAACTTTAAAATAAAAGCTAACTATCAAAAACTAAAAAATTTTACTAAACAAATAAGGGACTTTATAAATAATATTAAATTAAATATTTAAATATATATATATATATATATATATATATATATATATATATATGTTCTTTTGAAATATATTAATTAATAAACATATATTCTTAACTAATATTATTAAAAAATAATTGATTTACATTTTTCAAATTAGTATATTTTAGTTGAATTAATCATAAAAATTTAAAGTACATGATTTTTAAGAACATCATGAAATGCATGTTTAACAAAAAAAATAATATTATAAATATAATATAATAAAATTATTAAAACATTTGACAAAAAGATAATCTATCAATTCTAACTAAAAATGAATGACTTGCAATGTGAAATATCAAGTCAATACTAGTAAAATAAATAAATTGGAACTAAAAATATAATATAAGTTCAAAATTCAAAATAAAAAAATTAACATAATACTCTTATGTCAAATTTCAATATAAACATATCTAAATATGATTCAAAAGAAAAGAAAAACTTAAGTCTATAACATTATTCAACAATGAATTCTACTTTAATTTAAAAATTAGAATACTAACTAAATTATGCTAAATGAAAAAAATAAACATAAAATAAATATTAAATAGATAATATGAACAATTGCATGGAATCTCAAGAAGTAAAAGTTTAAAAATGAGAAGGAAATGAAATATAAATAATATAAAATAAAATAAAAATATTTTTTTAAAATTATTAGAATAATAAAAATAAAAAAGAATTTAAAATAATAGAAATAAAAAATAATTATGAATTGGAGAGTGTAATTACCCGCTGTCAATTACACTCAATTATCTGCTGATCAAGTAATTACCTGGCCAACCAAACATGTCAAATTGTGTAATTACACTCAATTACACCAAATTCAATTCTTAAGGTGGCTTTCCAAATAGGTCCTCGGTGAAAATCCTATTGATATCTACTGCATTGCGTTAAACCAAGAATTATCAAGCTCCACAACATGGCCAGAAGACTTAAAAAGGAGTTCTGTAGACTTCCAAAAGATTCTTCGGCCAAATTCAAGATACTTTATATGGGCGAAATCAATTATTCTCAAATTATATGACACACCTATCGAAAAAAATTATTACGTGTCAAAAAACATAGAAGAATCCCTATACAAAGGTGTGTTTGTTATGCTGAAAAATATATTTGAAAGATAATATCTTTCCATAAACTAAATTATTGTTTGGTATTTGGTCATCAAAAAAGAGAAACAACTTCCCTAATTTTAGGCTAAAGTCAGTCATTCTAAATTATTTCAATTCGTATTACTATACAATATAAGAGGCTAGAAGCACATAAAGGATAATTTGGTCATTTCGATATTAAATTATTAAAAAGAAATTTAAAATAATTTATATATTTAGAAATTAAGTAAAAATATTATAAATTATAATAAAGTTTGATCGACTCTCGAAATTTCATCTATACCACATAAATTAGAATAAAAGAACATATATTATGTGAAAATTACGTAAAAACTATTATAAATTACAATAATTAACAACTTAAATATCTAAAAACTTTATAAAAAATTTGATTGACTCTCGAAATTTCATCTGTACAATATAAATTGGGACAGAGGGAGTAATATATACTACGTGAAAATTATGTAAAAAATACCATCACAATAATTGACAACTTAAAATATCTAAATATATATATATATATATATATATATATATATATATATATATATATATATATATATATATATATAATTGACTGACTCTTGAAATTCCATCTGTGCGACATAAATTGAATAGAAGAAGTAACATATATTATGTGAAAATTGCGTAAACTGTATTATAAATCATAATAACTAACAACTTAAATTATTTTTAAAATATATAAAAAAAATTGATTAACTCCACATTTTATTTGTGTGACATAAATTAAAATAGAAGGAGTAACATATATTGGACTCATGCTGGCACGGGCCTCGTATCTAGTCTTCATATAATATTTTTAGTCAACATTTAGAACATATTTTTGCCAAAAAGCCTATTTTAATAAATAGATTTATTAAAATAGTTTTATTAAAAGTGTTTTTGAAAAAAATAATTTATGTTTGGTTAATTCATTTAAAAAGTGCTTCTGATAAGCAGAATATATTTGACTAATTTTTTTTTAAAAAAAGTACTTTTGAGAGGTAAACTATGAAAAAAGACAAGTATCAATGCACTTTTACTATTAAAATTATTTTATTAAGAGAAGTTATTTTAAATATCTATTATTAAAA
Source organism: Jaltomata sinuosa (assembly GCA_003996215.1). Lineage (NCBI taxonomy): Eukaryota > Viridiplantae > Streptophyta > Magnoliopsida > Solanales > Solanaceae > Jaltomata > Jaltomata sinuosa. The sequence continues at coordinate 280,931 of QJPP01001451.1, forward strand.
CTTTAATTAAGTTTTTTATTTTTGTTTGATTAAAAGTACATATTATAAATTTTAATCAATATAATACATAGATAAATAATAATATATAAAACGTAAAATAAAATTAAAAAAATTACCATGTAAAAAAGAAAGAATAGAATTCTTAAATGGAACTTAACAAAACTTACGAGATATGCTAATTAATTAACAAGAAATATATTGTTAAATATATATAAATAGTAGGGATATTTTTATCTTGAAAAAAATAATTTTCTGCTTCTGCTCTTTTAAAGAAGTTGAAATTTTGACTTCTTTCTAACTGCCGAAAAACTACTTCTGCTTTAATTTAAAAGCAGTTTTACTGATTGGCCAAACACGTTAATTTTCCCAAAAAAATACTTTTTCCTCAAAAGAAAATGGTTTTGCCCTCCCCCAATCACTTGGCCAAACAGGTTCTTGGATATTATTATTAATTTTCAAAAAAGAAAATATGTTACAAAGTATTATGTTTGAAAAATTTGTCATCAATCTTTAATTTAAATATGTTTCAAAGGATATACTTACTCTATAACCAATTCGGAAAACATTTTCAAAGAAAATTCTAAATAATAAGTCATTTTTGGATCTTTTTCAGAATTTACTTCATGAAATCTAACAATTAGTTCCATGTAGAAGAGGGTTTTTTTTATGGGGTCATTCGCAAGAATGCTCTATTTTTTGGGTGGTCTTTAATTTTTGTCTTTTAAATTTATAGTCTGTAATTTTTCTTTTCAACATTTTAAGTAATAAAACTGCGGACGAAAATACCCCTAATATTTAAAAAGAAATTGTAAGGCAAAAAAAAAAATCGTTAGGTACAGGTTATGTGCTATAAGGCATAAGTTTAGTTTTAGAATATTGTAACTTAAGAAATTCATACATTGAAGCCTGAACTATGCCTTTGTAACGATCGGGTTCATCGTTACGGGTAATTTTTTCGTGCCAAGTTTCGAGTCAGAAAACTTCCGGGTTTGGGAGTTGGAAATTCTGGGCTAGGCTAGTCTCGGACGATTTCTGAGCAAGGTATGGTCCAGGACAATCCGAATTAGGATTGGGTAATGTGTCTTGTATTGAGTTAGCTTTTTTGTTAGCTAAGACATAAAGGAGTTTGAGAGACTTTTCGAAAATGAATTCGGGTAAGTAGAACTCTCGGTATTAAGATTGAAGTGAAGAGGTTGTTCCGGAACGTCAGGATTTAAAGGTGTATTGTAAAATGGGTAATTTTGTGGAATTTTTCAAGTTTTTGTCCCGTGTCAACTGCTATAGTTGTTGACACAGCGCGGTAGCGACCACCGCTATAGCGGAATAATTTCCAATATATAGCGGAAGTCAACTTTGGTCAGCACCGCCATAGCGGTCTTTTCCTCTATGGCGGCGGCGCTATAGCGGTGTACGGACCTCTATAGCAGACTGAGTCAGGTTTAAATGCATAAACTTCCCTAAAACGTTTAGTTTTTCCTCAAGAATATTTTTGAGAAGGGCAAGGGCGATTTTGGCAAACTTTACTCCATTTTTCACCATTCTTCGTCCCAAAGGTAAAAATTTTGCTCCCCTAACTTAATGCTATCTTTTCGACATTGTAGAATTGCTAGTTATGGACTTGGGGAAAGGTTTGGATTGATCTAGGAATGGTAGAATCCGAAAAAAGGAGATTCTAGGGCGTAGAAGTTCTTGGATCTTGAATATTATTGTTGGGTTATGATCAATTAGCCATAATTCTCTAAATGTATCCGTAAAAATTATAGACTTAGGTGACTTAATGGTGGAGAGCCCGAAAATGGGTGGAATGATCATAGTTTGGCCTGGGGATTGGAATTTTACATAATTTGGGTAATTAGTAGGCCATGTGGACTGATTTTAGTATCTTGTAATCATTTTTAGTCCAAGAACAAGCAAAGGCTTCGGAATACGGGAAGGCTCCGGTCCAGTAGAGCTTTTGTGTAATTCGAGGTAGGTGATGATTATTATTTTCCTTAATATGCAATATGTGTTCATGTACTATCGCTTAGTATTGTGTGAATTTGCATGCTTAGAGGATGAGCTTATGAATGTCTAATTATCCGGTTATCAGTCTTGTGAAATGAACTTGGTTTTGTTGCTTGTTGGTTTACAAGTGTACTTTTGTTCATTGTTTGTTGATTGTTGGATATTGTGTGACATTAGATTGGCTTGGGTACCACGCCTGGTACAGGTTACATATTGATTGGCTCAGATACCATGCCTGATACGGAATACTTATCAGTTGGCTCGGGTACCATGCCTGGTACAGGATTCATAATGGTTGACTCGAGTACCACTCCTGGTACGGGTTTGATTTACTTGCATTGATTGTATTTTGTCGATGGTTCCATGAGTAGATCGGGTTGTATTCTTGAATTGTGATTATCGCATATGGTCCATGAGAGGCCAGGTGATTATATTTAAATGTGAGGTTGGTCTTAGTGTAGACCGGGATTGCATGTTGAACACATAGTTGGTGTCCTAGGAATTCTTGGTGGATCCGGGTTGTGTGAAAAGGATATATATTTCTTGTCACTGGATTTTGTCATTGGTTGTTAATTGGTTACATATGGTTGATAAGTTAAGGAAGAGACTTGTAGTCTAGTTATATTGTAGACTTGTATTACATGTTTACTTTGCTTTACTCAGCTTTGGTTTACTGTTCATATCTTGTTTATTAGAACTGGCCGATAATCCTACCAGTACACGGTGGTTGTGTACTGATTCTGCACTTGCTTTTCTTTTTGTGAGTACAAGACGTCTTTCGGCGACTGACATGCAACCTCACTTGTAGTTCCGGCGAATTCAGGATCCAAGGGTGAGCTGTTCTTCTGGGCTAGCTTGTTTTCGTCCATGATTAGTTATAGCCTACTTGTTTTGGGATTAAACTTTTTCTTTCTCTTTTTGGGGTTGCATCCCCATTCTAGACGTTGGTAGAATATTTTGGTGCGGTGACTTTAAGGTTCTAGGTAGGCTTCTCTGCAGATTCTTATCATGCTAGTGTTAAAATTTTGAATGATAGTTTATTTTATTGCAAACTGGTTTTGAGCTGTTAGAATGGTTAAGTGTTGGATCTGCTCACTAGGGTTTTTGGGTGGGTTCCACTCATGGTGGATTGGGTCGTGACAAATATGGTATCAGAGCCCTAGGTTCATTGATCTCGTCATACCAGAACAAGTCTAGTAGAGTCTTGCGAAATGGTACGGAGACGTCTGTACTTTTCTTCGAGAGGCTATAGGACTTTAGGAAAACTATCTCTTCTTTTTTCCTTCGTGCTATAACTTGATTCCAATTGGTATCTAACTCCTTTTACTCTTTGTCTGCAGATGGTTAATACGAGAAACAACGGAGCCAGAGCAGCGGTCCCAACAGTCAGAGGTAAAGGAAGGGGCAGGGACAGGGGCCGAGGTAGAGCAGCACCCGCCAGGGGTGGAGCTCAACCAGCTGCGGGAGCACGAGAGGCTACCCCTCACCCACCCCACGATCTGGCTGAGGAGGAAGTCAAGGTTATTGTTGAGGAGGGCGCAGACCAGGCGGAGGCGACACCAGCTAGAGGTGCAGGCCTTCCCCCTATCACGCCCGAAGTATTTCAGCAGGTGTGGAGCTTCCTTAGTGGACTGGTTGGTGCGAGAGCCAACCCTACGGGTAATGCAAATCAGGTTCTGGGCACCCAACCAGCGGTTGCAATGGCATCTAGGATGGATGCGGCATTGGGTACATATGAGTTCTTCCATCCAATGCTAGGACCGGTTATGAAAGAGAATGAGCACGAGATGCTGACTTAGTTTCTGAAGCTGAAACCTCTTATGTTTCAAGGTACTGAGAAGGAAGATTCTTATGAATTTATCTTGGATAGTTATGAGAGACTGCACAAGCTGGGCATTGTGCAACAACATGGGGTTGAGTTCGTCACTTTTCAGCTGCAGGGTGATGCTAAGCAATGGTGGAGGTCTCATGTGGAACTTTGGTCATCTGTTTTGCCTCCACTAACTTGGACGGAGATTCATGCTCTCTTCTTAGAGAAGTATGTGCCTCGTACCTTGAGGGATTGCAAAAAGGATGAGTTTCTGGCTCTGGAAGAGGATGGCATGTCGGTCTCAGCTTATGAGGCCAAGTTTCATACCTTGTCCCATTTTGCTACTCAGTTGTTGGGCACCAAATACGAGAGGATTCATTTGTTTGTGAAAGGCTGGAATACTAAATTGCAGGTGTTGTCAGTGCATATGACTTCAACAGGGAAGAGCTTCAATGAGGTCACAGACTATGCAAAGAAATTAGAAGGGGTCAGGCAGGTTGGGTAGGCTAAGGTGGTATCCAAGAAGTCCCAGAACGATGGAAATTTCAGTAGTTCATACTCCAGGGTCCATAGCAGGTGTATTCTACTCGTCCTATTCAGTTTGCCTTGCCAGCTACTACATGTGGTCGTCCGGGAGCTAGTCAGCAACTTTCAGCTTCTAGAGGCCAGGGAGCTTCTTATACGTCTACCAGCAGGCCTACTCTTGATCATGGGTGTTTCCAATGTGGTGATCTGGGCCACTTTAAAAGGGAGTGCCCATACATGCAGATGGGTAATCAGACTCAACATCAGTCTAAGGTTGTGGTCCCAGCAGGTAGAGGTGGCTATGCTAGAGGTCATCTACAAGGTGGGAGAGGTAACTTTCAGAGAGGTCGGGGAGGCGGAGAAAATGGTGGCTTAGGTAGGGGAGTAGCACAGCCAGCCAGGGAAGTTGCTCGGATTGATGACTGAGCTTACTGTTATGCCTTTCCAGGGAAGTCTGAAGCTAAGGCATCAGACGCAGTGATCACAGGTACCATTCTTGTCTGTAATAAGATGGCTTCTGTACTATTTGACCCAGGTTCTACTTACTCTTATGTGTCGGCGAATTTTGCCTTGTGTCTGTATTTGATTTTTGATGTCCTTGAGTTCTCTATCCATGTTTCTACCTCGATTGGAGAGTTTGTGATGGTGACTCATATTTATCGTATTTGTCCTGTGGTGTTTATGGGGTTGCAGACTTGGGTAGATTTGGTTATTCTGGACATGTTAGACTTTGATGTTATTTTGGGCATGACCTGGTTGTCTCCTTATCATGCAGTATTAAATTATAATACTAAGACTGTGGCTCTAGAAATTCTGGGTAAGGATAGGCTAGAGTGAAAAGGTGTGTACAAGCCTAAGCTGGCTAAAATCATATCATTTGTTCTATCTAGGAAGCTAGTAGGGAGAGGTTGTTTGGCCTTCTTGGCTCATCTCTGGGATAATAGTGTGGAATCCTCATCGATTGATTCAATTCTGATTGTTTTGGAGTTTCAGGAGGTGTTTTCTGCGGACTTGCCTGGTATGCCTCCGGATACATACATCGATTTTTGTAAAGACTTAGAGCCGGGCACTCGCTTAATTTCTTTTCCTCCTTACCGCATGGCTCCTGCAGAGTTAAGGGAACTTAAGACTAAGCTTCAAGAGCTATTAGATAAAGGTTTTATCCATTCCAGTGCTTCACCTTGAGGTGCTCCGGTATTATTTGTGAAAAAGAAGGATGGTAGTATGGGGATGTGCATAGACTACAAGCAAATTAACAAGGTTACCATCCAGAACTAGTATTATTTACCCCATATAGATGATCTCTTTAACCAGCTACAGGGTGCATTTTTGTTTTTGAAAATTGACTTAAGGTCAGGGTACCATCAGTTAAAGATTAGGCCCGAGCACATCCCTAAGACTGCTTTTCAAACTCGGTATGGGCATTACAAGTTCCTTCCTAGTGATGTCGTTTGGGCTGACTAATGCACCGGCGACATTCATGAGTTTGATGAATGGGATATTCAAACTTACCTGGATTCGTTCGTCATTGTGTTTATTGATGACTTTTTTATTTACTCCAAGAGTAGGGAGGAGCATGCTGAGCATCTTCGTATTGTTTTGGACATCTTGAAGCATCAGAAATTATATGCCAAGTTTTACAAGTGTGAATTTTGGTTGACTTTAGTCGCCTTCTTAAGGCATGTGGTGTTAGGAAAAGGGGTGATGGTGGATCCCCAAAAGATTGAGACAGTTAAGAGTTGGGTCTGGCCTAGCTCTGTGACTGAGGTTAGGAGTTTTGTGGGGCTTGTAGGCTACTATCGCAGGTTTATCAAGGATTTCGCGTCCATCACTACTCACTTGACAAGGTTAACTCAGAAATAGGTACCATTTGTGTGGTCCAAAAAGTGTGAGGAGAGCTTCCAAAAGCTCAAGACACTTCTTACTACAGCTCTCATTCTATCATTGCCAGTTGAAGGTAAGGATTTCATTGTGTATTGTGATGCTTCACATTCGAGTTTAGGTGTTGTGTTAATGCAGGACAGGAATGTCATAGCATATACTTCAAGGTAGTTGAAGCCTCATGAGAAGAATTACCCAACTCACAACTTGGAATTGGCAGTGGTAGTCTTTGCACTCGAGATTTGGAGGCACTATCTCTATAGTGTCAAGTATGAAGTATTCATGGATCATCGCAGTTTGCAGCATATGCTTATTCATAAAGACTTGAATCTGAGGCAGAGAAGGTGAATGGAGTTGTTTAAAGACTATGATGTGACCATCTAGTACCATCCGAGTAAGGCTAATATGGTGGCAGACATATTGAGCCAGAAGACAGTCAGCATGGGCAGTTTGGCTTATTTGGAGGTGTCAATAAGACCATTGGCAAGGGAGATTCGGGATCAAAAATCTAAGTTCATGCAACTTGGAATCTCTGAACAGGGTAGGGTGTTGGCCAGTATTGATGTTAAATCCATATTCATAGAAGAAATAAAAGCCAAGAAGTTCCAGGATGCATAATTGATCAAGCTTCGGAGCAAGGTAATATATCTGGAAGTCCAAGGATGCTATGTTGAACGCTGGCAGGGTGCTGAATTTCAGGGGAAGGACTTGTGTTCCTCGGGTTGATGACATAATCCAGAAGGTGTTGGCAGAGGCTCATGGTTTGCGGTATTCGATTCATCTGGGCGTAACAAAAATGTACAGGGACTTGAAGCAACTTTATTGGTGGCCTGGGATGAAAAAGGACATAGCTAATTTTGTGTCCAAGTGTCAGAATTGTCAACAGGTCAAGTACGAGCACTAAAGGCCTACCAGACTACTTCAGAGAATGCCCATTCCCGAGTAGAAGTGGGAAAGTATAGCCATGGATTTTGTGATGGGCCTTCCCAAGACTTTGGGAAAATATGACTCTATTTGGGTCATTGTAGACAAACTGACCAAGTCAGCTCATTTCATTCTGGTCAGGGTGGACTATAATTTGCAGCAGTTGTCTAAGATCTATGTTAAAGAGATCGTAAGACTGCATGGGGTACCACTGTCCACCATTTTAGACAGGGGTACGCAGTTTACCTCTAAGTTCTGGGGTAAGTTACATAAAGAGTTGGGCACTCAACTCACTTTCACCACATCATTCCATCTTCAGACAGATGGTCAGTCAGAGAGGACAATCCAGGCATTAGAAGACATGATGAGAGCATGCGTGATTGACTTTGGGGGTTATTGGGACCAATTTCTATCATTGTGTGAGTTCTCATACAACAATAGCTACCACTCCAGTATCGACATGGCACCATTTGAGACACTGTATGGTAGGGGATGTAGATCACCCATAGGGTGGTTTGAGGTAGGCGATGTGAAGCCCTTGGGTGTGGACTTGGTGAGGGAAGCACAGGAAAAAGTAAGGGGCATTCAGACCAAGTTACTAGCAGGCCAGAGCAGGCAGAAGGAGTATGCAGATCGCAAGGTGAGGGACATAGATTTCCAGGTTGGTGAGCAAGTGTTATTGAAAGTGTCACCAATGAAAGGGGTTATGCAATTTGGCAAGAGGGGAAAGCTCAGCCCTCGCTATATCAGTCCATTCGAGGTTCTAAAAATTATAGGGCCAGTGGCTTACAAGTTAGCACTGCCGCCTAGTTTATCCGGTGTATATTCAGTCTTCCATGTATCTATGTTGAAGCGATACCATGATAATGGGGAATACATTATTAAATAAGATGCGATTTTACTAGACAAGGATCTTCAGTATAAAGAGGAATCGATTGCGATTCTTGATCAAGATATACGAAAATTAAGGAAAGAGGAGATCAAATCGGTGAAAGTTCAATGGAAGCATCATCTGGTTGAAGAAGCCACTTGGGAAAATAAGAAGGACATGCATGATAAGTACCTTACTTGTTTGAGGATTCAGGTACTACCATTTCCTTCTTTGATTTTGTCTTTTTGGATTTGATCATTCGGGGATGAACGATGGGCAAATTGGTATATATTGTAATGATTCGGTTCGTCATTATGGGTAATCTTTTCATACCAAGTTTTGAGTCAGAAAACTTTTGGGTTTGGGAGTTGAAAATGCTAGGCTAGGCTAATCTCAGACAATTTCTGAGCAACGTATGGTACAGGGAAATTCGGGTTAGGATTGGATAATGTGTCTTGTATTGAGTTATTTTTTTCATTAGCTAAGACATAGAGGAGTCCGAGGGAATTTTCATAAATGAATTTGGGTAAGTAGAACTCTCGGTATTAAGGTTGACGTGAAGGGGTAGTTCCAGAATGTCAGGATTTAAAGATGTGTTGTAAAATGGGAAATTTTATGGGATTTTTCGAGTTTCTGTCCCGTGTCAATCGCTATAGCGGTTGAAATAGCACGGTAGCAACCATCGTTATAACAGAATAATTTCCACTATAGCGGAAGTCAACTTTGGTCAGCACCGCCATAGCAGTCGGTTCCGCTATAGCGGAAGTGTTATAGCGGTATACAAACCGCTATAGCAGACTGAGTCAGGTTTTAATGCAAAAACTTCCCCAAAATGTTCAGTTTTTCTTCAAGAACGTTTTGGAGAAGAGCAAGGGTAATTTTGGCAAACTTTACTCTGTTTTTCACCATTCTTTTTCCCAAAGGTAAGTATTTTGCTCCTCTAATTTAATGTTATCCTTCCTAGGTTGCAGAATTGCTAGTTATGGACTTGGGGAAAGGTTTGGATTGACCTAGGAATGGTAGAATCAGGGAAAAAAGGGGATTTTACGGCATAGAAGTTCTTGGGTCTTAATTATTATTGTTGGGTTATGATCAATTAGCCATAATTCTCTAAATGTATTCGTAAAAATAATAGACTTAGGTGAATTAATGATGAGAGAGCCCGGAAATAGGTGGAATGATCATAGTTTTGCCTGGAGATTGGGATTTTACATAATCTGGGTAATTAGTAGGCCATGTGGACTGATTTTAGTATCTTGTAATCATTTTTAGACCAAGAACAAGCAAAGGCTTCAAAACACGGGAAGTCTCCGGTCCAGTAGAGCTTTTGTGTAATTCGAGGTAGGTAATGGTTATTGTTTTCTCCAATATGCAATATGTTTTCATATACTATCGCTTAGTATTGTGTAAGTTTGCATGCTTAGGGGATGAGATTATGAATGTCTAATTATTCGGTTATCAGTCTTGTGAAATGAACTTGTTTTTGCGGTTTGTTGGTTTACAAGTGTGCTTTTCTTCATTGTTTATTGATTGTTAGATTTTGTGTGACATTCAGTTGGCTCGGGTATCACGCCTGGTACAGGTTATATATTGGTTGGCTCGGGTACCAGGCCTGGTATAGGATACTTATCAATTGGCTCGGGTATCACACTTGGTATGGAATTCAAAATGGTTATGTAACGACCAGGTCCATCGTTATGTTAATTTTTCCCAATTTCGTAAATTTAGGGAAAATGATTAAAAATTCATTCGGGGTAAGTAGGGTGACATCATGGAAAAATTTCTAATTTTTGGAAATAATCCAGGCTGACGTTACTTCGCTATAGAGGTAATTATTCTGCTATAGCGGAACTGTTGTAGCGGAGGAGTAAACCGCTATAGCGGAGCTACGGGAGGCAGTAGCCTGTGACGAGATTTTATTAAAAAGTCTCTCCTTCTCAGTTGGAAAACATACGAGGGTTCCGCCAAAAACCCTCTCATGCTGCTCCAAGGCTGGGGAATCTTGAGGAGGAGGGGTCATGGCTGAAGGGACGCAGAACAGCGAATTCCAAGACCATCGTTCAGCCGGGAACGCATTCACGAAGCCAAAAACACACCATTACAGCTTCTTGGCATCCAGGTAGGCTAGGTTTTCATGAGTAGTTAGACCTATTTACTTTCCATACTTGTTGTATAGTGGAAATAGAGAATCTATATTTTAGGCCTCCGGGCATCGAGTCTGGCGGATTCGGGATTGGTTGTGTTGATTCTACGATGTACGGAGTAAATGGCTGGTCTTGTGATTATGTTATGTTCTTACATTATACATATTGGTGTGATAACTTGATAGATTAAGGGACTAGTATGTCGGAAAGGTTTGGGAAACCGGGGAAGTGCTTGGGAGTTATGAGAAATGGGAATAGAAAACTCCTAGGTCGGGTTTCAGGAATGTTTATGGATTGAGACTTAGTGGCGGTCTTGCTAAGGTTAGAAAAAGGGAAGTTGTGTAGATGCTTATATGATTATGTAATAAGGGAAAATGCTAGTTACACGTGATTAAATAAAAGGGTAAACCGGGGTTAGTCTTCAGGCGGGAATTGATTGATCGTGTTTGCACCCGGGATGGGGTAAGTGATGGCTTATGATTTCTGTGAATGTTGTATATTCTTGTACTCATATTTAAGTGATTGTATGAATTACATTGCTTAGAGAAGTTGTGCAGAATGTCTAAGGTTCCTGCTTTACAGTATGTGATTTGACCGGTATTTGCTTGTTGGTTTACAAGTTGTGTGTTCATGCATTTGACTGTGAATTATTGACATTCGGTTGGCTCGGATACCACGCCTGGTATGGGTATAAAAAATGGCTGGCACGGGTACCACGCCTGGTACGGGTATAACAATTGGTTGGCACGGGTACCATGCCTGGTACGGGTTTACTTTATTGCATAATGCATTGTTATTGTTGTGTTGCATGGATTGATATTGGTTCCGTGAGTGGACCGGGTATCTTATTCAAATGTGATGTTTTTTATTAGTTCCTTGAGTGAACCGAGCTGTTGTGGAATTATGATGTCAATGGGAGGTCCTTGAGTGGCCGGGAATTTCTATATAACTGTTGTGTTGGTCTTGTGATTAGGCCGGGTTGAGCATTGACACTTAGGTGTTGTTAGAAGGGATCCCGGGGTGGGTCTAGGATATGTAAAAGAGGATGGTTAATTACATATATTTATATATATTTTTGTCATGAGTGTGCCTAGATGGTCGGGGATTAATTATGATTAATGACTAAGGGTCGATCTCGGTATAAATCGGGGTATCTCATTAACACTGAGGGTGGTTAAGGGGATCCTTGGAGGGTCCAGTTCATGTGCTGTAAGTAGGATTAGATGTAACTCTAGTGTTGTCATTTAATGTAGCAAAGTTTGGTAGGTGTATTCACGTGGTGGTTAGACTGGGAGAAAGACTGAGAGTCTGGGGTTGTGGTTCTAGTCGTTGCGAACATATTAGAAGGTTTACTAGAGAATCATGGAGGATTTGACCCTAGCGAGTAATGTTACGAGTATAAGTGGTTGGGTTGGGCAATTTGCCGGGCTAAGTCTGAAGGATAGCTAAAGCAGGGAACTTGGGAAGTCTAGGATATTGAGGCTTGGGAAGCTCAGGGTATGGTGACTTGGGGAAGTCTAAGGTTAATGTGACTAGGAAATCTTGAGAATGAGGGAGTTGGCAGCGGAAGAATGTCGGAGGATGAGAGTCAAGCTATGTTAATTACATTCATGTTTTCCTATTTTCTTATATGATGGTAGGAGTGGATTCGGGTTGACCGATGATGCCTACCAGTACATGTGTTTGTACTGACTCTACTCTTGCTATACCTTTTTGGTATAGTCTGGTTGCAGATTGGTAATGTTTTATAGGTTCACGGCGATAAGGATCTCCAACAGCTTTTGTCTTCGATTTCCATGGCAGGAGTTGTGTCTTTTCTCTCTTGTGTCATCCTGTAGTAGCTCTTGTACCTGTTTAGACTAGATCCTAGGGTGGGTGTTTTTAAAAGTGTTGTAAAGGTTTTCCGCAAGTTTTTATTAGTCTACCTTTTGAACATGTTTTGTAAAAAAGGCTTTTCCTCATGTATAATTGGATTAATTTAATGGGTTACTTTAATTTCTGCAGGTTACCTGTAAAATGGGTGGTAAGGGTTCGTCTATCTAGGTGGTTAGAGTAGGCGTACACACATCCCAGTAGGTTGGGTTGTGAAAGATGGTATCAGAGCCTAGGTTACCGGTCTCTCAGTAGAAGAGCAAAGTGCTGAATAGGGTCCTACAGATTCGTGTGTTGACATCCACATCTAATCTTTGGGGAACTATAAGGCACTCTAGGAATTGTCACCCTTCTTTTATTCTTTCGTGTGGTTCATACTTGCTTGTATGGGTTGGGTCCAATTGGTATCTCTCGATTTTAATTGGTATCTCAACAAGGTAAAGGAGGTCTCCGTACCTCAGTTACGACAGGACGAGCAAGAGGAATTGGAATCGGGAAGGTTCCAATTGGTATATGTCCTGAGAGGCTGTGGCAAGCAGGGATAACCGACTAATGGTCATCCATGGTACGAATAAGGGGTGAAACCTGTGAATTGATTGGTGGTGATTTGATTGTGTTATGACTTGAAATTGAATTGTTGTGTGTACAACCTTGTGTGACTTATTTGGAATGTGTGGGGACTTTTAAATAATGTGCATGAAGAGTCTACGGAGAGTTATTGACTGGAAAATTTTGTGTGCTTTAGACTGTGGTAGTCCATTAAATATCTAGATCTAAAGGGTGGTACTAGTGTTAAAAAGGGCTTGCCTTCGGTTAAGATGATGAGGGATTGGGAATTGTGACTGTAGGGAAGCTTCGGTTTCAGGACAGTCGAAAAATTTGGTTGGGAACCATGGGAACAACGGAGTCATTAGAATGTAATGGCGGGAAATTATTGCCAGAAATAATTAAATTGTTATAAATTCCTTGTAAGTTGTGGTGTGTCTTGTGATATGTTATGCATGATTTTAATGTGTTCGGTGCCAATAATGGTCTTGAGGGTGGTTTAAGACCATGGCGGGACTTACAGGTTAGGGCAGTGGTAACCGGAAAGGGGGATGAGTGCAATTAGCTGGAAATCAAATTTTCTGTACAATTACCGTCAGGACCGCTATAGCGGTGAAATATCAGCTATAGCGGAGTCGCTATCGCGGAATAACCAACCGCTATAGCGGAGAGCAGCGAGGGAGTAAGTTGCTCTATTTTCCCCTATTTTTGGTCCCTTTCGGGGACAAGATAAGGACAAGCATAATTTATCAAAACCACTGTGTAAACCAAGGAAAAACAGTTCTATATATATAATATATGCAGGAAAGGAAATAGTGCCTAACACGGGCATCCACATGCCAAAATAAAAAGGAGAAAAGGGAAAGATTGTCTTAAACAAGCCCCAAATGGGGGCAACCCAAACCATAGTAAGTCAGTAATAAGAGGGGGGGAGTCCTAGGCCTCATCCTCGCTCAGGAAGGGTAACTCCTGCATGTCCTCGGGCTCGAGGGTGGGGAGCTCCTGACCTGGTGTGGCACAAGAGAACATGAACTTGATGGTCTTCCACATCCGGTAAAACATGTGGTCTCGGGAGCGTCTCTTCCTCTTCTCTTTTTCTAACTCCCTTCGGAGTGCTGCAAGTTCCTGAGCGGATGGTATGCGCCTCCGATGTTTGGATCCTCCATGAACCTCCGGACAGCTGCCATATTTTCCTCCAGCTGGGCTCCAGAGATCGGGGGTTGGGGCTGGGATTGGGAAGGGGCAGGGGTGTCATCATCCTCATTATCATCATCGGCCTCCTCCACCGGCTGACTGCTCCCCACCTCACCCACCTTCCTCTTTTTCTTGGAGATGTCCTTCACCCAGACAGGGTCAAAAGGCTCGTCCATGGTCACCTCTGAGTCCGTGTGGTCCTGAGGCACACCAGCTTGCCTACACAGCTCCGAGACCAGCCCAGGTAGATAAGGGCCCTTCTTGTGACCACCATAGAATTCCTTCCACTCTGAGATGATCTGCTCCCTCACATTCATGATAATCCCCTGCATGGCATAAGAGATCACAAAAGCTCGGGCATAGGTCACGTAGGTTTTATTTCTCGATGGAAGGATCTTCTGGGATACCAAATCCAGCCACCTCCTAGCCTCGAAGGAGAAGTAGACACTCGTGATGCCCTTGGGGCTGACCCAATACACCTTGTCCCTAAAAGTAGGGTCCACCAGAGTATTCCTTAGCCAAATCATGTCCCATAGCTGAGCCTTAGCCATATATGCCTCATTGGAGACGTGGGGCAACCCTAACACCTCATTAATGGTCCGGGCATCCACAGGGACGTCCACCTCTCGTAGCCGGATGGTAGGATTTGGCTCATTCCAGTGAACCATAGGGAGGATGACATAGAACTCCCGCACCCAGCCGGTTAGAGCGGGAGGAGGAGCAACTAGCAAAGTTTCCCACTCGAACTCTCAAACCCGGTGGTGGAAATCAATCGCTTTTCCATCTACCCCAGCCATTCGGCAGCCCCTCTCATAGCAGAAGTTGAATCTTTGGTAATCTCTAAACCTCTCCCGACTAGCTTCATCGGAGAATCGCTCATATTCATAATCATGCTCTTGTTGCTCGGCCATGTGTTTTATCCTGCAAGGGTAAAAAGGAGACGGGATTAGAAGAGTAATAGAACACAAAAGGGAGGAAAAAATTTCTAAGTGTTGGCTTGGGAAGGCCACTGTTTTGCGGCCTTCCGCTATAGCGGATAATGCATCTGCCGTAGCGGAACCGCTATCGCAGTGAAATATCCGCTATAGCGGGACTACCATAGCGGAGCTCAACCGCTATAGCGGTCTTCATCGTCCCAGACCTTCAAGGGGTGCATTAATGGCGCCCTTTGGTCCAAAAACTCCACTTTCGTCATTCCAAGTCCAGATCTACCTACCCAAAGTACCCCATTGCTATTTTCTACAGAAATTTAGGCATTATAACCCCTATAAATTTCCCTAATCACTACTTTTGTTCAAGAACAACCCTTCACCTTCCCACCCATTTTTGGCCCATTTTTGGCAAACAATAGCATAATCCTTACGCTGAGAATGCCTTGGAGGCATTGTAAATTTAAGGGAAGCGTCTATGCTTCGGGAATCTGACAAAAATCCAACCAAAAGTTTAAAGTCCAAAACCCACTTCAAATAGGCTACAAGTTCCCAGTTTGCTACCACATTCAAGTACAAAATTGTGCAAGAGAGTAAAGAGAGGAGAGATTTTGATTATTACCTGGAATTTCTGATGTTAAGAGTGGGATGATTGGGAGAGAATATAGAGTTTTTGAAAGTAATGTGGGGAGAATGGGGGTGAAATCCGTTTTCTCCCTATTCTATAGCGGTCGACTGTCCACTATAGTGAGACCGGTATAGTGGTGTAATGTCTGCCACAGCGGACGGTTCAATCAGTTATCAGTAACGGTTCAATCAGTTATCAGTAAGGGAAAAGTTTTCCCGGGTCTTTTCAAATTCATCCATCCCAACATTACACGAGGCCTCAAAATTCTTGGGTGCTCGGAATAGGAACACGTGTAATTTTCCTTCTGAGGCTCGCAAATTCTTTGTTGGGATGAGGTAATAAAAGATTTTTCTCGGGACAGTTAGGCTCTTAGTGGAAAGGTTGGACAACTTGCGTAGGTTCATTAATTTCGCGGTCACTGGGGATAGTGAGAGTCCCGGGTTAGTTTCTCTCCCTGGTTTTATTCGGGATTGTTCAGGGATGAACGATGGGTAAATTGGTATCTGTTGTAACGACCAGGTCCATCGTTATGTTAACTTTTCCCAATTTCGTAAATTTAGGGAAAATGATTAAAAAATCATTCGAGGTAAGTAGGGTGATGTCATGGAAAAATTTCTGATTTTTGAAAATAATCTGGGCTGAGATCATTCCGCTATAGCAGTAATTATTCTGCTATAGCGGAACCATTGTAGCAGAGGAGTAGACCGCTATAGCAAAGCTACGGGAGGTAGTACCTATGACGGGATTTTATTAAAAAGTCTCTCCTTCTCAGCTGAAAAACATACGAGGGTTTCTCCAAAACCTCTTTCATGTTGCTCCAAGGCTGGAGAATCTTGAGGAGGAGGGGTCATGGCTGAAGGGACGTGGAACAGCGGATTCCAAGACCATCATTCAGCCGGGAACGCATTCACGGAGCCAGAAACACACCATTACAGCTGCTTGGCATCCAGGTAGGCTAGGTTTTCATGAGTAGTTAGACCTATTTACTTTCCATACTTGTTGTATAATGGAAATAAAGAATCTATATTTTAGGCCTCTGGGAATGGAGTCTGGCGGATTCGGGATTGGTTGTGTTGATTCTACGATGTACGGAGTAAATGGCTGGTCTTGTGATTATGTTATGTGCTTACATTATACATATTGGTGTGATAACTTGATAGATTAAGGGACTAGTATGTCGGAAAGGTTTGGGAAACCGGGGAAGTGCTTGGGAGTTATGAGAAATGGGAATAGGAAACTCCTAGGTGGGGTTTCAGGAATGTTTATGGCTTGAGACTTAGCGGAGGTCTTGCTAAGGTTAGAAAAAGGGAAGTTGTGTAGCTGCTTATATGATTATGTAATAAGGGAAAATGCTAGTTACACGTGATTAAATAAAAGGGTAAACCGGGGTTAGTCTTCGGGCGGGAATTGATTAATCGTGTTTGCACTGGGGATGGGGTAGGTGATGGCTTACGATTTCTGTGAATGTTATATATTATTGTACTCATATCTAAGTGATTGTATGAATTACATTTCTTAGAGAAGTTGTGCAGAATGTCTAAGGTTCCTGCTTTACAGTATGTGATTTAAACGGTATTTGCTTGTTGGTTTACAAGTTGTGTATTCATGCATTTGACTGTGGATTATTGATATTCGATTGTCTCGGATACCACGCCTGGTACGGGTATAAAAAATGGCTGGCACGGGTACCACGCCTGGTACGGGTATAACAATTGGTTGGCACGGGTACCATGTCTGGTACGGGTTTACTTTATTGCATAATGCATTATTATTGTTGTATTGCATGGATTGATATTGGTTCCGTGAGTGGGTAGGGTTTCTTATTCAAATGTGATATTTTTTATTAGTTCCTTGAGTGAACTGAGCTGTTGTGGAATTATGATGTCAATGGGAGGTCCTTGAGTGGCCGGGAATTTCTATATAACTGTTGTGTTAGTATTGGGATTAGGCCGGGTTGAGCATTGACACTGAGAGTCTGGGAATGTTGTTCTAGTCGTCGCAAACATATTAAAAGGTTTACTAGAGAATTGTGGAGGGTTGGACCCTGGTGAGTAATGTTACGAGTATAAGTGATTGGGTTGGGCAATTAGCCGGGCTAAGTCTGAAGGACAGTTAAAGCAGGGGACTTGGGATGTCTAGGATATTGAGGCTTGGGAAGCTTAAGGTACGGTGACTTAGGGAAGTCTAAGGTTAATGTTACTAGGAAGTCTTGAGAATGAGGGATTTGGCAGCGGAAGAATGTCGGAGGATGAGAATCAAGCTATGTTAATTACATTTATATTTTCCTGTTTTCTTATATGATGGTAGGAGTGGATTCGGGTCGACTGATGATGCCTACCAGTACGTGTGTTTGTACTGACTCTACTCTTGCTATACCTTTTTGGTATAGTCTGGTTGCAGGTTGGTAATGTTTCATAAGTTCACAGCGATAAGGATCTTCAGCAGCTTCTGTTTTCGATTTCCATGGCGGGAGTTGTGTCTTTTCTATCTTGTGTCATCTTGTAGTAGCTCTTGTACCTGTTTAGACTAGATCCTATGGTGGGTATTTTTAAAAGTGTTGTAAAGGTTTTCTGCAAGTTTTTATTAGTCTACCTTTTGAACATGTTTTGTAAAAAGGGGTTTTCCTCATGTATAACTGGATTAATTTAATGGGTTACTTTAATTTTCGTAGATTACTTATGAGAAAGGTGGTATGGGTTTGTCTATCTAGGTGGTTAGAGTAGGCGCCCACATGGCCCGGTAGGTTGGGTCGTGACAGGTTGGCTCGGGTACCACGCCTGGTATGGGTTTGATTTACTTGCATTGATTGTATTCTGTCGATGGTTCCATGAGTGGACCGGGTTGTATTATTGAATTGTGATTATTCCATATGGTCCATGAGAGGCCGGGTGATTATGTTTAAATGTGAGGTTGGTCTTAGTGTACCCTGGGATTGTATGTTGAACATATAGATGGTGTCCTAGGGATCCTTGGTGGGTCCGGGTTGTGTGAAAAGGATAAATGTTTTTTGTCACTGAGTTTGTCAGTGGTTGTTAATTGGTTACATGTGATTGATAAGTTAAGGAAGAGACTTGTAGTCTAGTTATATTTTTGACTTGTTGTACATGTTTACTTTGCTTTACTCAGCTTTGGTTTATTGTTCATATCTTATTTATTGGAACTGGCCGATGATCCTACCAGTACACGGTAGTTGTGCACTGATTCTGTACTTGCATTTTTTTGTGAGTAGAGGACATCTTCCGACGGCTGACAGCGACCTCACTTAGTTTCGACAAATTCAGGATTCAAGGGTGAGTTGTTCTTCTGGGCTACCTTGTTTTCGTCCATGATTAGTTATAGCCCACTTGTTTTGGGCTTAAACTCTTGCTTTCTGTTTTTGGGGTTGCATCCCCATTCTAGACGTTGGTAGAATATTTTGTTACAGTGACTTTCAGGTTCTAGAGAGGTTTTTCTACAGATTCTTATCATGCTAGTGTTGAGATTGTGAATGATAGTTTATTTTATTTCAAACTGGTTTTGAGTTGTTAGAATGGTTAAGTGTTGGGTCTGTATCCAGAATTTTTGGCTGGGTGTCACTCACGGCGGGTTGGATCGTGACAACCTTATATGGCATAACTATGTCTTGCAATTTTTTTTGCCTTAAGCATAACTTGTGTTTTGGGGCATATGTTCAGCAGTATGAACTTTTTAAGGCATAAATTTTAAAAATGAACCTATGCCTTGTAAGGCATAAAATTCTAAAACTAAACTTATGTCTTGTAAGGCATAACTTGTGCCTTGAAATATAAGTTTATTCTTAGAACCTTATGCCTTAAGAAGATCATACACTGAACTTATGCCTTAGGCATAACTTGTCCTTTGGGCATAAGTTCAGTAGTATGAATATGTTCCTTGGGGAATATGTTCAGTGGTATGAACTTGTGTCTTATAGGGCATAACTTGAGTCTAACGATTTTTTTAATATTAAGAATAAAGGTTTGTCTTGTGAATTAGATAGTACTGAACATATACCCCAGGGTAAGCATTCTCTAAAAAGGTTTGTTAGCTAAATTAAGTCATAATTAAGGGTACTTTAGAAAATATATCTTCATTAAATAAGCAGTAGGGACAAAAATTAAAGACCACCAATTTGAGGGGCAAAAATTAAAGACCACTCCAAAATAGGGAAATCCATGCAAAAAAGTTTTCCTATATTAGGGTGGTCGTTAATTTTGTCTGAAAACTGGCTTAAAACACATTTAAATTACGTCTTTTATTGTTACACACTTTATCTTTGCGGGGGTCCTAAAATTATCATGTACTCTTTTTTAGTGTATTATTTTGGGTATTATACACCGACTTGGATATGTGATTGACCGCACGTACATTAAACATTTAATGGAAAACTTAAACATCCAAGGACGCGTGTTTATTTGCGACATAGAAGTCCAAATAACATATATTTTAGTTTTTCATTAAAAAATTTATTCCGTTATTTGAATTTGTATCTGTCATTGAAGTCGTTGGAGTTCAAATTCTTTTTCTAGAATCTTCAGTTGCTTTGAAGAGGTAGGCTTCGATTTTTGTAAAGTTCTTCTATTTGTTCCGTTCTGTTTTTTATTTATTTGAAAGTTTTCAATTCAATACACAGTTTTGACACACCCACGAAACTAAAGCATCAACAAGCTCACATTTTTGAAAAAATATCACCATCATTTTACAAGGCACAACTTTATTACAGTTGGGTATACTATTATTTTAAAGAAAAACACAAGTAAATGAAAAGATTTGAGTGATTTTGGTAGAAATCATGATACCGTCATTGGTCATCACATGTCCCAAGAATATCACAGAATTAAGCCAAAATTTACACTTAAATTTTTTTGCATAAAATCACTCATTGTTCAAATTCTAGAGCACGATTCTCAAATGCTACTCATACTTCTCTCGACAACGAGAGTAGATCAAATTATCACCGATGAAAACTATAATGAAGGAATCCAAATAATGCCTAAACACCGCCATTCATCAACTCCATGAATGATGTTGGGGCATTGGTAAGCCTAAAAGACATATACAAGAAGTCATAGTGGTCATATTAGGTCCTGAAGGCTGTCTTGGGGATATCCTTTGCCCTAATCCTCTATTGATGGTAACCAGACCTCAAGTCAATCCTAGAGAATTCAGAGACTCCCTGAAGCTGATCAAATAAGTCAGTAATACACGGGGTGGAAATGATAACAACTTAACCTCAAAACTTGAAAGTCTCTAGTACAAGCCATCTAATATCCTGGTACAAATCAGAACAAGGAAATATCCAAAGAAAATAATAAAGAAGGACTAAAACATATATAAGATACAAGGGTGTTGCGTATCATCCAAGCATTTACCTCAGAATCTCAAGAAAATTCACTCTGAACAGCACTAACTATCACTGATGCAGGTACTAGGCTCAGAACCTGCATAAAATATACAGAAAAGGTAAGGGTGAGTACAAAAATCACATGTACTCAGCAACATCATCGACTGATCTAAATTCTAAGCGATAGCGAGGGTCCATCATAAACTGCTCTGTTATGATATTTAACACATAAAGTCTTATTTTAAAATAAAGATACACCCAAGCTAGCAGCTAATGTCAATAATACAAGTCTAGGTAGCTCGAAATCATAATTACATCAGAATCAGAGTAGTAGAATCACTTTCACAGTCAACCAACCAAATTCTATGCCAAGATAGTACAACTCAAGTAGAACATGATGCATGGATGCATATGATGTAATGCTTTCTCCCTGGTCAAAAACTTATATTCACCTAATGTCTTGGCTAGATAGGACCCATGGAGGACTCACGAGGTTCATATACCTTCTCTGAATCCTGCCTATAGGCCATTATAGGTATCTCAATTCAGATCCTACCCATAGGTCATCAGAGAGCATTCCAAAGAAGGCACTATATCTCAACTATATCTTATAACCTTTGAATCCTGTCTTTGAGCCATCCGAGAAAAATCATATAATTCAACAAATAATATGCTTGTGAATTTGTATGAAATGTAATATAATGCCTCTGATACAAGAGATAAGATATCATGAATAGACATAAGAATGCCTTCAAACCAAGAAAAAAATCACAAAGGTTGTAAAATTCTCTTAATATGCCAACTCAGAAAATCATATTATCAAGTACAACTAGTCACATTTTTTGATATGTTCCCAACATACACAGAATCCTAGATTAGTGATATAGTTGATATCTGACTTCTGCACAAAACATGGAACAAATGCTATCTCTCCCTAACAAGTCAATTAATTTCTTAAACCTTCACAAAACACTAGTACTCGTGTATATGCTAATTATTTCACCTATACGGGACTCCCTTTATTCATTAACACACAAATACTTCAAAAAAGAGTGAAAAGTCTCAACTTGCCTTAAATAAATCCTGAATAGTCAAATAGAAGCATTTTCCTTCCATAAAATTTCTGAATAATCCCAATCTGAAAATCTGCATATTCTACATAACGAAACAAAACCATGGACACCATATAATTGTACTTTATTTTGAGTCTAAAATGTCAATCCAAAAGTCTACAAGGAAAAAACTGAAATATATTTAAAAATGAGATTACCCATAACATAAGAAACTCAAATATAAAATTTTATTGAAAATCGAGTTTAAATCGGACCTTCAAAACCTCAAAATACATTTTCATAATTTTAGTCCCAAAATTTCCAATTTAAATTAGTGATTTGAAGGTAAAATTATGAATAAAAAATTAGAAAAAGTGTAAATACAAGTTAAGAATAAATCCTTGAAAATCAACTTTTTAATCTCCCAAAAATAAGTTTTTCATCTTCAAAAATTGAGTTATGAGGTTTGAATTCAAAAAAGAAAATTTAATTCTATCTAGGTCAATTTCTTCTTCGCGATCGTGAGGCTGACCTGGCCCAACCCATTGCAATTGCGGTGACGTCGATCTACCTCATGAACACAATGAACAACTGGACCCCGACCCTGACCTATCGACTCAATATTTTGTGATTTCAACCCACCTAATGTGATTGCGATGACCAGGTTTCATCACTCTTTGTGATAGTGTGAACCCCATCACGAACACGCAAAAGAATTTGACATGCACAAGCAACATCTAAAAACTAGAAAAATACCAAATATCAATTCCTTTAGCGAATCCTCGAGATTCATTTAAAATCCTGTGAATGCAAATCAAATATGCTACTAGGTTGAAAATGATATTTTAGACTTGCTGAAACTATCAAAATTTTGATTGGAGGTCATCTTGACCAAATATTGATCGAGGTCCATTTTTAAGTTTTAAATTTCCAAATTTTTGACCAATGACTCAAAATTCATACAAAAGCCTTGGTACCTGAACTAAAGGTCCAATTACTCAAAAATCACCTTTTGGAGCTAATGGAACTGTCAAACTTCCATTTCGAGCTCAACTTCCTCAAGTATTGACTTTTGTCAACTATTTTATCTTTTCAACCTTCCAAAATAAAAATTCGCATAATTCCCCTTAAACCACCTCAAAAAATATGTCACCCACCCCCGTAGACTACAAAAATCATATTGAAGCTATGAAAAGGGGTAAACTAGTCCTAACACACAGAATTTGAAAAGCAACCATCAGGGTTTTTGCTGATTTGAATAAAGGGCCTTTGAGACCCTCATTTTTATTTAAAAAAACCATCAGGGTTGTTACATTTAATTAATTTCAAAATCCTCAATATTATAATAATAATTAAATAATCATTATTTGAAAAAATAGTAAATAATAATTTTGTCTATTGTACAATCTTTTAATTAAGGACAAAAAAATTCAATTAATATTTTTAAGGACATACCGCCATTTTCTTCGTAGGGTGGTTGGCGAAAAGTTACCACCGGTAACTGGGGTACCATTAGCACTACCCTCATCATCAGATATTTCCCCTTTAACATCTCTCTCACCATTAAAAAAGTCTGATTTAAAGAATCCCGAGCCCAACACTTTGATGAACTATGCTGGAAAATTCAAATCGGGAGAAGACATAAGGAAACCTAGGGTGGAGGCTATCCCACAAAAAATGTGCAGGTAGTAGATGGAATCCCTAGTATTAAATAGAAGGAAGCAGAGTTTAAGCAAATGAATATTATGGAGAACCTCCAATATACAGTCATGGGCAAGTTCTCCTACGGATGGCCAGATCTTGAATTCCTTCGAAAGTCCATTCCATCTCAATACGATATTAAAGGTGAATGTATGATTGATTTATTTTGCAACAGACACATTCTTATCAGATTGTCCCTCCTAGAAAACTTTGTTAACCTTATTTAGAAAGGTACATACTACATCATATGCAACAAAGGATATTCATATTTAATGAGAACTCTTATCTGTGATGTTCGATTTAAGATTGACGAGGAGACTACTAGGTCATGGAATGGATATCCTTCCCTAACTTGATACGTACTTTCCACGTGAAGGATTCTCTTTTGTCTCTAGCCTCGGCCTTAGGTGAGCCTCTGTACCTTCAACTGGCAACAATCAATAAGACCATGTCAGGCTATGAAAAAGTTAAGGTCTTAGTGGATCTGGTGGCTAGCCTACCTCAGGAAGTAATGGTAGATATTGAAAATAAGGAGACATGATAAATAAGATCTGAAGTTGTTAAAGTCAAGTATGACTACATCCCTAAGTATTGCAAGGATATACACTACAAGGACATAAAAAGGATGAATGTAGAGTTCTTAATCCAGAGTTAGCAACAAAAAAGTAGGGAGCAAACAAGGAGAATACGGTGGAGGATCTAGAGGTCGCTAATGCTCTCAACAAGGTATGCAAAATATAGAAAGGCAAAGCTAGGATACTATCAAGTGGGAAAGTAGTGGGTGATCCTGGAAATTGAAAAATTATGGCTACCAAACCTAACCAAGCATCTAGCAGCACAAGCACAATGGAAGAGAATCACACTCAGGTCAGTAACAAGTTTAATTTCCTTAATGTAGTAGACACTAATAATGAAGAGACATCAAATGGCAATGCTACTGAGACTGGAAATAATATAGATATGATAAACTACAATGAAAAAATAGGAGCACAGTAAAGCAACATTATTACAACGCCCTCTGATAGATAGGAAAATAATGAGATAAAATTGCAGGAAGCTTCCACGGATGAGAAGACAAATCAAGCAGAATCAGCAAAAGCCCCTATGTTGAACACCATTGATAAGAAGCCTCCTATTTTCACAAAACATCAAACAACAAACAACACATGAGCAACAAAAATTTTAATTCAAAGACTATGTAAACAAGACCCACAGAGGTGTTTATTACACATCTGAAGGTGACCATTGACCAATCAACCAAAATTGCATCAGCTAACACTGCAAGACCTACAGAGGTGTTTATTTCACCTATGAAGGTGATAAACCAATCAACAAGACTCCATCAGCTAACTCTATTGGTAACATGCACAAAGAAAAAAATAACCAATCAAAAGTGTGGAAGGATAAATATCAAGGAGAGATAAAGGAACAATGCATGTCCTACATCACATCACTCTTACCTCAAAAAATCTTGGAGTTTGGTGCCCAAGCCCAAACTTCCCCATCAAGCTCTACTAAATAGGGTAATAAAGTTAAGGAGGAACATGAAGTGGAGGAGGAAGAAAGTCCAGATGCAATTTTGCAGAAATAAGAACATGAGATCTTGGGAATAAAAAGTGAAGTTATACCCTCACCCATTAGGAAAGAAGAGAAAGAACACAAGCTCAATCTGAGATGAGCATAGTGAGCAAGAAGGATAAAAAGATAGAGAAGACAATAGTTATTGCAGCCATAACTAGCAACCACTTGCAGTATTAAAAGTTGACTCTGCCATAGGATCTTTGCATGAACTTTGTTGTCACAATAGTGTAGAGGCAGCAGACAGAATCCATGAGAAAGATGAAGAAGAGGTTGTTGATATTGATGAAGAATTTGGTCATATTGTGGAGAAAATATCAAAACAAGTTGATCTCTTCCCAAGAACTAACATCAAAAGAAATAGAAGAAGACTAAACAACAAGCAATTGAAGCCCTATAACTTGATAGGGTCCTCAGAAGGTTTTTCCACTAAATCAAATTTTGTATAATGAAGAAAGCCTTTATTTGAAATATTAGGTCTGTAAGGACCTAAAAGGCCTTCAACATGTTACAAATGCTACATAGGCACCATCAATTCTTCCTGATTTCTTTGATGGAACCTTTTCAACATATTAGATACATTCATAAGTACAGAAGCAGACTTGATATGAGCATTGCAGGTGCTAAATCTAATGAAGTGATCTAGTATTTTGTTAGAGATAACATAGAAGTAGAGATTCTGAAGGATTCTAATCATCAAGTGACTTTGAAACTAACATCCCTAGAAAACATTCAATCTATGATCACAACCCTTTTCTATGTTAAATGAGATAAAACTCAAAACTTCTCCTATGGGATGACATATACCAACTGGACAATCTCATGACTCTCTCATGGCTAGTAGGAGTTGATTTCAACATTATTCTATCAGAGAAGAAAATTTTGGGGGCCTTCTAGTAACACCCCAAGAGTGTGAAGACTTTACTTTCTGTGTTAACTCTTCAGAATTATTTGATATAGGGTTTAAGGAAAGTCCTTTCACCTGGTGAAATGAGAGAAGTGATAGAGAGTTCATTTTCAAAAGACTGGACAGGATAGTTGTAAATCAGATCATGCAAGATATAATTTACCATACAAATGTGGAGCACATTTCAAGGATAGGATCAGATCATGCTCCTCTTTTGGTGACCTTGGGGGGACATTCAATGTCCATAAACCTTTAATATTTTTATGGTTTTGGACAGAGCATGTAGACTTTCAGACTATGATGCAACAGAATTGGTCAACTGATTTTATAATACATGCTTTCTTAACCTTTAAACATAAGCTAAAGAAGGTTAAAAAGGCATTGTCACTATAGAGTAGGGATTCTTATGGAGACATTTTCAATCAATTGATCATTAGAGAACTGGTGAAAATCTAGGAAGAACTCTTTAAAGAAAATCATTTTCCTTAAATAGAATGGTTTTCATGGCTAATGAAGTAGTCATATTTTATACTCAACAGTCTCTCAAGGAGAAAAGGGTACAAATTTTCAGCTTTTAGATCATATCTATGAGATGATTACTCAAGCTGACAATGACACCTTGCGTTAAAATCCCACTCTAGAGGAGGTTAAATAGACAGTGTTTACCTTAGATGGCTCAAGTGCAGGGGTCCAAATGGCTTATCAGGTGCTTTTTTTCAATCTTGTTGGGACATTGTTGGCTTAGATGTTTATGAAATGGTTGTGGCATTTTTTGCAGGAAATACTCTTCCAAAGTCCTTTACTCATACTAACCTGATCCTTCTTCCTAAGAAAAATCTTATTCAATCTTTCTTTGATCTTAGACCAATTAGTTTGAGTAATTTTATTAACAAGGAAATATTTAGAGTGGTTCATGGTAAATTTGAAGGTTTTTTACCTCATCTATATGGATTTGTTAAAGATAGATGTATAATAAAATATCCTATTAACATAGGAAATAATGACAAACATCAGAAAAGAGGAAAAACCAGCCAATGTTATGATAAAGCTGGACATAACCAAAGCTTATGATAGAGTCTGATTGTTATACATAACTAGAGTGTTGAGCAAGATGGGCTTCTCAGAGATTCTTGTGGATCAAATATGGATACGAATAGTTAACATTTGGTATTATGTCCTTTTTAATGGCTAAAGTCATGGTTTATTCATGTCTTAAAGAGGAGTTAAAAAAGGTGACCCCCTCTCCCTAACTTTATTTGTTCTAGCTACAGAAGTTCTTTCAAGGGTCCTAAACTCCTTATTTGAGAATATGTTATATATTGAACATGGAATGCTTAAGTGAAGCAATAATCTTAATCATCTTGTTTATGTAGATGATACTATTATTTTTATAGCTATAGACAAGCACTCTTTGGGTTTGATTATGAACACCCTTGAATAATATGCGAAAGAGTATGGAAAACTGTCACGACCCAACCTATCGGGTCGTGCGAGCTCCTACTCTAACCACCTAGATAGACGAACCCTTACCACCAAACCAATAGGAACATGCAGAATTTAAGTAAACCATTAATTAAGTCATCCTTATACATAACACAAGATCCTTTCTTTACAAAAATCCTATTCAAAAATAGACTACATAATAAGTTGCGGAAAATCTTTACAACATTCTTAAAAACACCCTCCCCTAGGACCTAGTCTAAACAGGTACAAGAGCTACTACAAGATGACACAAAGAGATAAAAGACCCAACTTTTCCCATGGAAAACGAGGACAGAAGTTGCTGGAGATCTCATCGCCGCAAACCTATGAAACATCACCAACCTGCAACCACACTATACCAAAAGGTATAGCAAGAGTAGAGTCAGTACAAACACACGTACTGGTAGAAATCATCGGTCGACCCAAATCCACTCCTACCATCATATAAGAAAAATAGGAAATACATGACCAAAATTAATAACTTGGTTTCCACCCCCATGTTATTCCGCTACCAACTCCCTCATTCTCAAGGCTTCCAAGTCACACTAACATTCGACTTCCTAAACCTTACCCTACCCCCAACTTCCCAAGTCACCTTACCTAAGTCCACTGTTCTAACTATCCTTCCGACTTAGCCCGGATAACTACCCAACTCAGCCACTTATACTCGTAATATTACTCACCAGGGTCCAACCCTCCATGGATCTCTAGTAAACCTTATAATAAATATATAATAGTCAGGACCACAACCCCAGACTCTCAGTCTATCCGCCACATGCGATCCACGCAGTAACCCTTGCTACATTTAAGGACAACCTTAGAGTTACATATAATCCCCTTACTGTACGAGACCCGGACCCTTCAAGGATCCCCTTAATTACACCCAAGTATTAACAAGCTGCCCCAGTCTACACCGAGACCGACCTGTAGTCATTAATCATAATTAATCCCCGACCATCTAGACGCACATCAAGGTGACAATATATCTAATTAAATGCACTTACCCGTCCTCTTTTACATAGTTCGAACACATCCTGGGTTCCCTTCTAAACAACACCTAAGCGTCAATGATCAACCTGGCCTAACCCAAGACTAAACACAAATATCAAGGAAAAACCCGGCTTAAACTAAGGCCAATCTGCAGTTATACAAAGTTCCCAGCCACTCAAGGACCACCAACACTAGCACATTTAAATAGATAACCCGATCCACTCATGGAACCAATATCGAGTATCTCATCCAGTAAACCAACCTGGTCCACTCACGGAACCAATATCAAGTATCACATTCAGTAAAATAACCCGGTCCACTCACGAAACCAATATCAACTAATGCAATACAATAGTCAATGAAATGATGCAAGATGCAATAAAGTAAACTCATACCAGGCGTTATACCCGTACCAACCGAATGATATACCCATACCAGACATGGTACTCGTGCCAATCATGTGTTATACCCGTACCAGGCATAGTACCCTAGCTGACCAAATGTCAACAACCACAGTTAATATATGAACATACACAACTTGTAAAACCAACAAGCAAATACCGTTCAATCACAAACTGTAAATAAGAACCTAGACATTCCACATAATTTCCCTAAGAAATGAAATGCATACAATCACTTAGAGATGAGTACATAAATATACACATTCACAAAAATATGAAATCCATCACCTACCCCCTTTCGGGTACAACTACGAACCATAAATTCTTGTCCGAAAACTATTTCCCGGTTCACCCTTTTTGTTATAACATGTAACTAGCAATTTCCCCTTTTTATTTTAAACATACAAACATGCTACATGATTTCCTTCCTAGCCTTAGCAAGACCGCCGCGAAGCCTCAAGCAATAACATTTCCTGAAGCCCCACCTAGGAGCTTCCTATTCTCGTTTCCCGTGCTCCCAAGTACTTCCCTAGTTCCCCAAACCTTCCTAACCTACCAGTCCATCAACCCATCATTTTATGTCAATAGAATAAATAAGCTAACCACATAATACCATTCACGAAACCCATCATTTACTCCATACATCCTAGAAACACAAAACAATTCCCAAATCTGCCAGACCCCGTGCCTGGAGGCCTAAGACATGGATTCTCCGTTTCTACTATAAAAGGTACAAAAAGTAAACAGGTCTAACTACTCATAAAACCTAGCCTACCTGGGTGCCAACAACTGCAATGATGCGTTTCTAGCTCCGTAGTTGTGTTCCCGGCAGAACTGTGACATTGGAATCCGTTGTTCCGCGTTCCTTTAGCCATGACCTCCTCTCCCATGATTTCTCAGCCTTGGAGCAGCATGGGAGAGTTTTTGCAGGAACCCTCATATGTTGCCCAACTGAGAAGAAGAAACTTTTTAATAAAATCCCATCACAGGTTCTGTCTCCCATAACCCTGCTATAGCAGTCCATCTTACCGTGACAGTGATGCCACTATAGCAGAACAATTACTGCTATAGCAGTGTGACGTCAGCCCAAATTCTTTTCGGAAATCATAAATTTTCCATGACGTCACCCTATTTATTCTAAACGTATTTTTAACCATTTTTCCCAAATTTACAAATCAGGAAAGATTAACATAACGATGGACCCAGTCATTATAATAGATACCAATTTACCCATCTTTTATCCCCGAACGATCCCAAATCAAATCAGAGGAAAGAAACTGACTCGGGACTCATACCGTCCCACGTGACCGTGTAATTATAGGACCTACGCAAGTTGTCAAACCTTCCCTTTACAAGTCTAACCGACCAAGGAAAAATTTATTATTACCTCATCCCGTCGAAGAACATTACGAGCCTCACAAGGGCTATCACACGTGTCCCCATCCCGAGCACCCAAGAATTATGGGGCCTCGTGTCATATTGGATTGGACAAATTTGAAAAAATCTAGGAGAACTTTTCTCATACTATGACTGACTGGCTTTCTGCTATAGCAGATAATTCTCCGCTATAGCGGTCCCACTATCGTGGACAGCCGACCGCTATAGCGGTTGACAGCAGAATGAAATTAGGGAGAAACAGATTCCTCCTCTCATTCTCCCCACATTCCACTTAAGCACTACACTTTCTCTCCCGATCGTCCCACTCCCAACGTCGGAATTTCCAGGTATTAATCATACTCACTCTCTCCCTTACTCTTTTGCACTAATTTGTACATGAATGTGGTAGGATTTTAGGAACTTGTAGTATATTTGAAATGACTTTTGAACTTCAACCCCCTTGGTTGGATTTCTGTCAGATTCCCGAAGCATGAATGCTTCCCTTACATTTACAAAGCCTCCAAGGCATTCTGGGCGTAAGGATTATACTAATGTTGGCCAAAAATGGGCCAACAATGGGTGGGAGAAGTGAAGGGTTTCTTCTTGATCAAAGTAGTAATTCGGGCGAAATTTAGGGGTTATTATGCCCAAATTTTTGTAGAAACTAGCAATGGGGTACTTTGGGTAGGTAGATCTGATCTTGGAATGACAAAATCGGAGTTTTGGACCAAGGGGTGCCATTGATGCATCCCTTGAAGAACTGGAACGATGAAGATTGCTATAGTGGCAGGGCTCCGCTATGGCGGTCCCGCTACAGTGGAAATTTCACCGCTATAGCGGTCTCGCTATCGCGAATGCACCACCCGCTATAGCGGAAGGCCACAAACCAGTGGCCTTCCCAAGTTACACTTAGAAAAAAATTCCTTCTTCTTTTCGTGTCCCATTACTCTTCTAATCATGTTTCCTTCTTACCCTTGAAGGATAACACAATGGCTGAACAACAAGTGCCTAAATACGACTATGAGCGATTCCCCGATGAAGCTAGTCAGGAAAGGCTCCGAGATTACCAAAAATTTAGCTTATGCTATGAGAGAGTTTGCCGCATGAATGGGATAGATAGAAAAGTGGTTGATTTCCACCACCGAGTCCGAGAGTTTAGGTGGGAACCTTTACTAGTGGCTCCTCATCCCGCGCTAACCGGCTAGGTGCAGGATTTCTATGCCATCCTTCCTATGGTCCGCTAGAGCAAGCCGAATCCTACTATCAGACTACGAGGGGCGGATGTTCCCGTAGATGCCTGGACCATCAATAAGGTGCTAGGGGTGCCCCATGTTTCCAATACGGCATACATGACTAAGTCCCGGCTGTGGGACACGACCTAGTTGAGAGATACTCTGGTGGACCCCACATCCAAGAACAAGGTGTACTGGGTCAGCCCTGAGGATATTACTAGCGATTATTTCTCCTCCGAGGCTAGGATGTGGCTGAATTTGGTGTCCCGGAAGATCCGTTCATCGAGAAATCAGACCGATGTGACCTATGCCCGAGCCTTGGTGATCATTGAGCCATGCAGGAGATTATTATGAATGTGGGGGAGCAAATCATCTCGGAATGGAAGAGCTTCTATACTGGCCCCAGGAAGGGCCCTTATCTACCCGGGCTGGTTTCGAAGCTGTACAGGTGAGATGGTATGCCTCAGGACCACACCGATGCAGAGGTGAGACCTTTGACTCGGTTCGGGTGAAGGACATTTCCAAGAAGAAGAGGAAGGTAGGTGAGGCAGGGAGCAGTCAACCGGTGGAAGAGGCCAGCGATGGTGATGAGGAGGATGATAGCCCTGCCCATTCCCAGTCCCAGCCCCAGCCCCCGATCTCTAGAGCCCAGCTGGAGGAGAACCTAGCCGCTGTCCGGAGGTTCATGGAGGATCCTAACACTGGCGGTGTAGCCCCTCACCCAACCACTCAGGAACTTGCAGCACTCCGAAGGGAGTTAGAAGAGGAGAAAAGGAAGAGACGCTCCCAGGACCGTATATTTGCCCGGATGTGGAAGACCATAAAGGTCATGTTCTCCTGTGTTTCCCCTTGTCAGGAGCTCCCCACCCTCGAGCCCGAGGACGTGCAAGAGTTACCCTTCCTGAGTGAGGATTAGGCCTAGGACTCCCCTCCCCCACATCTTTATTATTGATGTTACTGTTGGTTTGCCCCCATTTGGGGATTGTTTCAGACAATCCCTTCCCTTTTTTATTTTAGGCACGTGGATGCCCATGTTAGACACTATTTCCTTTCCCACATATATATATATATATATGCTTTTCCTTGGTTTATACAGTGGTTTTGGTGATTTATGCTTATTTTTATCTTGTCCCTGGAAGGGACCAAAAATAGAGGAAAACAAAGCAGCTCACTGCTTTGCTGGCCTCCACTATAGCAGATGGTTATGCCGCGATAGCGGTCCCTCAATAGCGGACATTTCACCGCTATAGAGGTCTCGACGGTAACAATACAGAAAATTTGATTTTTCAGCTAAATGCGCTCATCCTCCTTCTCGGTTACCACTGCCTCAACCTGTAAGTCCTGTCATGGTCTTAAACCACCCTCAAGACCATTCTTGGCACTGAACGCATTAAAAATCAAACATAACACGTTATAAACATATCAAATTTTATAAGGGCTTCACAATAATCAATTGTTTTTTGGCATTACCTTCCCGTCATTACACACTAATGACTCTCTTGTTCCTATGGTTACCAACCAAAATTTTGACTTCCCTGAAGCCGAAGCTTCCCTATAGTCCCAGTCACCAATCTCTTACCATCTTAACCGATGATAAGCCCTTTAACACATAGTACCCCTTTTTCAAATAAGGACAATTAATAAACTACCACAGTCTAAGGCACAAAAACTTTTTCACTCAATGACCTTCCGTAGACTATGCATGCACACCAATTGGAAATCCACACGCATTTCAACCAAGTCACACAAGTTTGTACACACAACAATTTAAATTTTCAAGTCTCAATAAAAGCAATTTCTGGCCAAATCAGATCACAAGTTTCACCTTCGTTGTACCATGGATGACTATTAGCCGGTTATCCATGCTTGTCACAGTCTCTCAGGCCAGATACCAATTGGAACCTTCTCGGTTCCAATTCCACTTCCTTGTTTGTCATACCCGGAGTCCAATGACTTCCTTCACTTCATTGAGATACCAAT
Source organism: Jaltomata sinuosa (assembly GCA_003996215.1). Lineage (NCBI taxonomy): Eukaryota > Viridiplantae > Streptophyta > Magnoliopsida > Solanales > Solanaceae > Jaltomata > Jaltomata sinuosa. The sequence continues at coordinate 314,300 of QJPP01001451.1, forward strand.
TGGAATCGAGAGATACCAATTGGACTCAACCCATACAAGTAAGTAAAAGAACCGAACGGAAAGGAATGAAAGAAGAGAGATGTTTCCTAGAATGTATCATAGCTTCCCAAAGATTAGATGTGGACGTCAACACACCAATCTGTAGGACTTTATTTGACATTTTGCTCTTGTACTGGGAGACCAGTAACCTAGGCTCTGATACCATCAATCACGACCCAACCTACCGGGTTGTGCGGGCGCCTACTCTAACTACTTAGATAGACGAACTCTTACCACCCAACTAATAGGAACATGTGGAATTTAAGTAAACCATTAATTAAGTCATCCTTATACATAACAGAAGATCCTTTCTTTACAAAAATCCTGTTCAGAAATAGACTACATAATAAGTTGCGGAAAATCTTTACAACATTCTAAAAACACCCTCTCCTAGAATCTAGTCTAAATAGGTACAAGAGCTACTATAAGATGACACAAAGAGATAAAAGACCCAACTTCCGCCATGGAAAACGAGGACAGAAGTTGCTGGAGATCTTATCGTCGTGAACCTATGAAACATCACCAACCTGCAACCAGTATATACCAAAAGGTATAGCAAGAGTAGAGTCAGTACAAACACACGTACTGGTAAGCATCATCGGTCGACCCGAATCCACTCCTACCATCATATAAGGAAAACAGGAAATAAATGACCGAAATTAATAACTTGGTTTCCACCCCCATGTTCTTCCGCTGCTAACTCCCCCATTCTCAAGACTTACAAGTCACACTAACCTTTGACTTTCTAAACCTTACCCTACCCCCGACTTTCCAAGTCACCTTACCCTTGACTTCCGAAGTCACCTTACCTAAGTCCACTATTCTAACTATCCTTTCGACTTAGCCCGCCTAACTACCCAACTCAACCACTTATACTCGTAACATTACTCACCAGGGTCCAAACCTCCATGTATCTCTAGTAAACCTTCTAATAAATATGCAATAGTCAGGACCACAACCCCAGACTCTCAGTTTTTCCGCCACATGCTATCCTCCCAGCAACCCTTGCTACATTTAAGGACAACCTTAGAGTTACATCTAATCCCCTTACTGTACGAGACCCAGACCCTCCAAGGATCCCCTTAATTACACCCAAGTATTAAGAAGCTGCCCCAGTCTATATCGAGATCGACCCTTTGTCGTTAATCACAATTAATCCCCGACCATCTAGGCACACATCAAGGTGACAATATATATAATTAAATGCACTTACCCGTCCTCTTTTACATAGTCCGGACCCATTTTAGGATCCCTTCTAAACAACACCTAAGCGTCAATGGTCAACCCGTCCTAACCCAAGACCAATCACAAATATCAAGGAACAACCCGGCCTAAACTAAGGCCAATTCCGCAGTTATACGAAGTTCCCGGCCACTCAAGGACCACCAATACTAGCACATTTAAATAGACAATTCGGTCCTCTCACGAAACCAATACCAAGTATCTCATCCAGTAAACCAACCCAGTCCACTCACGGAACCATTATCAAGTATCACATTCAATAAAATAACCCGATCCACTCACTGAAACAATATTAAACAATGCAATACAATAGTCAATGAAATAATACAAGATGCAATAAAGTAAACCCGTACCAGGCATGGTACCCGTGCCAACTGAATGATATACCTATACCAAGCGTGGTACCCGTGTCAACCATGTGTTATACCCATAACAGGCGTGGTACCCGAGCCAACCGAATGTCAACAACCACAGTCAATATATGTACATACACAACTTGTAAAACCAACAAGCAAATACCCTTCAATCACAGACTATAAACAGGAACCTAGACATTCCACATAATTTCCCTAAGCAATGTAATCCATACAATCACTTAGACATGAGTATATGAATATACAAATTCACAGAAATACGAAAGCCATCACCTACCCCCTTCCGGGTACAACTATGAACCATTAATTCACGTCCAAAAACTATTTTCTGGTTCACCTTTTTGTTATAACATGTAACTAGCAATTTCTCCTTTTTATTTTAAACAGACAAACATGCTACATGATTTCCTTCCTAGTCTTAGCAAGACCGCTGCTAAGCCTCAAGCAATAACATTTCCTGAAGCCCCACCTAGGAGCTTCCTATTCCCATTTCTCGTGCTCCCAAGTACTTCCCCGGTTCCCCGAACCTTCCTGAACTACCAGTCCATCAACCCATCATTTTATGTCAACAGAATAAATAAGCTAACCACATAATACCATTCACGAAACCCACCGTTCACTTCGTACATCCTAAAAACACACAAAAATTCCCGAATCTTCCAGACCTCGTGCCAGGAGGCCTAAGACATGGATTCTCCATTTCTATTATACAAGGTACGAAAAGTAAACAGGTCTAACTACTCATAAAACCTATCCTACCTGGGCGCCAGCAGTTGTAATGATGCGTTTCTAGTTCCGTGGTTGCGTTCTCGGCTGAACCGTGATCCTGGAATCCGTTGTTTCGCATCCCTTTAGCCATGACCTCCTCTCCCCATGATTTCCTAGCCTTGGAATAACATGGGAAGGTTTTTGGAGGAACCCTCGTATGTTGCCCAACTGAGAAGAAGAGACTTTTTAATAAAATCCCATCACAGGTTCTGTCTCCCGTAACCCCGCTATAGCGATCCGCCTTACCGCGATAGCGATGCCGCAATAGCGGAATAATTACCGCTATAGCGGTGTGATGTCAGCTTGAATTCTTTCTGGAAATCAAAAAATTTCCATGATGTCACCCTATTTATTTCGAATGTATTTTTAACCAGTTTTCCCGAATTTATGAATCGGAAAAGATTGACATAACGACGGACCTGGTCATTACAAAAACTCATTAACAAAGACAAGAGTGCCTTTTATATGTTCAAGAATGCTCCTACAGTCTTATCTTTAGAGGTTGCACAACATGCTGACTTTCTGAAAGGTACCTTCCCCTTTAAGTATTGAATGCCCTATTTTCCCCTCTAGAAAAAGAAGGTGTATTATAATAAAATTATTAAGAAGGTGAAGGATAGACTCCAGAATAGAAAGGGAAAAATCTTTTTCTATTGGGGTAAGATAGTATTGATTAATATTGTACTCCAAGGCATGCCAATCTACCTCATCTCAGCTTTGGCCCCCACAAAGTGCACTATTAATGAGCTACATGCAAGATTGTATTAGAGTAATAAGGAAGAAGGCAAGAGTAGACACTGGTAATTTGGTTGAAAGTTTGTTATCCTAAATCAGAAGGGGACTTAGATTTTAGATCTTTATTTGATGTATCTAAGTCCCTCTTTGGTAAGTTTTGATGGAAATTCAGAACCACAATAACTCTTGTGGATAAATTTTATGTAAAATAAATACCGTAAAAAGTACATTTCAGCTGTAGCAAAATGGAGAAGAGGCTCACAGTTGTGGGAAAAAATGTTAGAGGCCATAGACAATGTTAAAAATAAATTATGGTGGGAACCTAAAATGGGTTCATCTAATCTATGGTATGACAGTTGGACAAGGCTTGCTCCTTTATCAAGCTCTACCAGTAAATTTTCAATTTGATGAGAGAATTAAAAACTTAAGCTAACTCATGGAGAATGAAAATTGGAACCATGCTCTAGTTCATAAACACTCCCTAATGATATTATAAAGTATATTTGCTCCATCTTAGAGATAGTTCAGAGGACATGTGGGATTACCCTCGGCGGACTACCACAAATTCAGGAACATTCAAAGTGAACTATGCTTGGGACTTGATGAGACAAAGAAAACATGAACAATGATGCTACATCAAGATGTAGACTAAAGGGGTTCCTTACAAGATCTCTTTCTTCCAGGGAGGCGTTGGATCAAAAACTGCCAGTTGATGAGGTAGTGTCAAGATATGGCATTGCCATGATTTTTAGATGATATTATTGTGACGTCCCTCAACAAGAAACTATAGCTCACCTATTCCTTACATGAAAATTTGCTAGAGGTATTTGGGCTTTCTTTGCTAGTGTTGCTGGTATATTGGGACCATTTCTTTAGGTCAACCAAACCATTGCTAGATGGTGGGAGGTAGATGGTGAACCTAAGATAAAGCCTTTGCTTCAGGCAGCCCTAGCCTTCATCCTTGGTCAAATATGGAAATGGAGAAACTCTAAAATATGGGGGGAATATGTCAAGAGAAAGAGTCATCCCTGAGATAAAATGGAATCTATTTATGTTTGCTAAGAACAAGTACTCTTGAATAAAAAATATCCCAACCTCTTGGGTATAGATAGTTCAATTCTTTAAAAACTACAGTCCTAAAATTAAAAGTGTTCAAATTACTTGGTCAACCCCCCTTCCCCCCAAGCTGATTTAAATGCAATTCAGATGGAGCTTCAAAAAGATACTCAATACCAAGCTCAATAGCCTTTTGCATAAGAAATGAACAAAGAGATTTTATGTATACAAAGGCAAAGATCATTGAGGATACCTCGAGCAGCACTGCAGAAGCTAAGACAATTAGAGAAAGGGTGAAATACTATTGTGCTCGTGATTTTTTTTCCTTGATCATTGAGACTGAATTATTATTCATGTAGAAAGTTACTACAGGAGAATGGGACACTCTATAGAGCATCGGGAGTGAAGTACTTTCAATCAAAAGGCTAAGGGATAGAGGAGAGACACAAGTGAAACACATTATGAGGGAAGGAAACATGGTGGCAGACCTTTTCACTAACTTGGTATTTAGTTTTGCAGATACAGCTCAATTTCACAACCTGCATGAATTGTCAGGAAGGCCAAATCACTCTTAAGGTTGGACAACTACAAATTCCAAATCTCAGGTTCATAACACTGAGGGAAGTAGAACTGAACTAGAAATTTCTTCTAAGCAGCAACATAAGGCAGGTGTACATATTAATAAGTAGATAAACAACTGCAACACATGCAACAAAAAGAAATTCACAAGCTACATAGCAATTCCTTCACAAGCATAAGTCAAGAATGGTAACTATTGGCCATTTCCAAGATTCTGGTATCAATTTCTTTAAAATTCAACCCATTGGGAGGAGACAATAATCACCATAGCCGACTGTACCAAGATTCTAGAGCGCTTCCTAAAGTGAGGGATTTGATGAGATTACCTTTCACGAAGAAGACAATGCCTGCAATTGCAAGGCAAAGAGGATCCTCCCTTCTGGGGACAAATGACAAAACACTTGTTTGAGAGCTTGAAGCTGCTAAGGCGTTATCTACCCAGGGCTTTGACTAAATTGGTAGTTGATCTTCCATCGAGCTCAGATAACTAGGATTTAAACTAACCAGCTCCATCTCAACTCTGGCGACCTTGGTTCTGTCCACCCTGTCAAGCAAAAGGAACTAGCTTGGGATCTCACTGAAGGACGGACAATGGAAAAGAATTAACATCTCAAGAGGAAAATAATAGAAAAACTCACCAGATCAGAGACCAGTCGGCGTCGATGAAATCGAAGAAGATGAAGCGGTTAAGCTTTCTTTGGAACTTTCCTGAATGAGACCTAGGTGTCGAAGTTTTGTGTGGCTTTGAACACACCTGAAATTATTTAAGTCGTTCTCTTTTTTTCTTTCCCTCTGTTGATTTTTACTTTTTGCTTTAATTTTGGGCCATTTTGGGCCATTTTGGGCCGGATCTTTGTAATATTTTGCTTCTATTTTATATATATTGTGGCATGTCCACATTGGTAAAAAAAAATCAACATTTCTAGCTAAGAACTTTCATGCGTTTATAATATAAATAGAGTGAAATAAATCATAGTTTAGTTAGTGGGCAGAATTTAACTACTGTGGTGCATAGTAACCAAATAAGATAACTTGAAATCAATCAAATGGTACATTGACGGAAAATAGAGAATGTATAATTGAGAATGTTTAAATTCCTATTCACCCTCCCCAAGAAGACAAACTATGATGTGACTTATAGGTACTCTTTGTCATTACTATTTGGAAGATTTTAGTCATATTTTCCTTTGTTTGTGTTGTAACCCAGCCAATAATTCAACTATTAATAATGAAACATTAGAGTTGTTCCCATACTCCAGGTTGACTTGACCAATGTATATTTTTCCACATAAGTTAACTTGGCTCCAGGCCTTTATTCATTAATATCCCTCCATTCATTACATGCATCTTAATTTAACTAACCAACAAAAAAAAACGTAAAGAAATAACTGATTTTTGTAATTTTAAATTGAAATTGTGCATAACATATTCTTTAAAACAGATCATATCATTAAGAATATCATATTTAATAAATTTATTCGTTTAATATTTTTATTTTATTCTTAATTATATGATATGTTTATTCATTTAATACACATCATAACATATATTTATCAAGTCGAAGCTACACTATGCATTAATATCAAACAAATGGCAGTAATAAGTAATAACATCTCATATTTACTCAAATGGCATCGCATGAGGTAATTATTGGACGAAAAGAATAATTTACAAGTCAAATTTAAATCAATCTCCAAATATAACCTAATATTAGCAGGGGGCAGATGCAGTTCAGAGATAATGTGTTCATCTTAATCCATTATTTTTTACATAAGAGTATAATTTTATGTGTAAAATATCACAAAAATTGCAATAAATAATAGGTATATCATAACCTCATAATTTTTAAAATATAATAGATTCAATACTAAAAATATCTATGCTAGTAAAAATTCTAATTTTGCCTCTGAATATTAATTGTAAAATGTAAACTTGGCCACTTGGAGGCAATTTCTAAGAAATGGGTCTATCCTATCCTAGGACTTGGAAGTGTTTTGACGTTCAAATAGGGTCTGTATTGCATCTAATAATCGCATCTACTTTTTCATCGAATGTCATATCCACAAGAATGTAATCAAATAAAAATAATACAAGTGTAAAGTGAACGCTTCTTAAATTGACAATCTATGTTGATTGAGCATAAATATTTGAACTGAATTTCTCCAATATAGCAAGACCACCTCGTACGAATATTAATAAGATTCCTGGTCCTATTAGGATTTTTCAAGTGAAATTTCCCATCCTAGAAACTCTGTCACAAAAGTCCTTGTGATAGAGATATGGAGGAGTAATTAATGGTGTTAGTTACGAGTTCGATAAAATTCAATAATTTTAATTCAAATTTTAAATTTATATTTAAAAAATTATTTAATATGTATAAATGATTTACTTACAACGCAAAATATTATTATAACTCATAAATTAAAATCATGATTCCGCCTCTGCCAATTAATTTTTGTGGCTACCACCAGCGGGTCGCGATAGTGGCACTTGCATATCTTCTCTACTCTTTGTACCATAAGGAGATGAATTTTGGCTTTTTCTCTCTCTCCACAAAACCAAAATATCATCCAAGTTTCTATATGCACCACACATAAGAATGGAGTAAATATCTCACTCAATTATAAAGAATTACCTAAAGTCATTTAATTTTATTTTTTGTATCAATAAAGTCATTTAATTTAAAACTCTTTTTCTTATAAGATCACTTAACAAATTTATTATTAAAAAAACTCAATTTACCTCCAAGCAACCCGTACAAGGGAACATGTATCCGAGGAATGAGGGAAGTAGACAAGTTAGGAAAGCAAAATAGAATTTGTACTCTTTTCAAAGATTTTAGCCGCCTTTTGATCCAACCATTAATAACGCATCTTCAACGAGACGAGAAAAAAAATTAAAGTGGCTCTCATATTCCACTACTGACATGGATTAGCTAACAAATTGTTGGTGTAATCTATCACACATTACATAATTACAGTTGAAAAATAAAATGAATAAATAGAATTCAGGCTTAAGCGAGGAAATCTCGCTCTCTTTAAAGAGATTCAAGCACATTATGACATAATCTCCACCGATCCAGCAGTATCACTCTTGACTTGTCCCATCCACGATATAACAACCCAACACAATGTACAACTCAAGCAACTTCATATTGTTATAGTTTACCATGAATTTCCTACTTTATGAAAGGTTTTCTTGGTGGAAAAGGTTTCATTGTAGGAAAAGAACTCTTCTATAATTGGTTAAATATTTCTTGGAAGAAAACTTTAGACTTCTATAAATTGGAGATCCTCTCTTTTCCACAATAACACAATAACAATATCCACAATGTAGTCTTTTAGAGAGCTTTATTTTCGGAGAAATTTCTTTCTAATAATTTAGGTTTTATATTATTTTTTTAATATGTAGATCGCTTGACCAAACAATATTAATATATATATATATATATATATATATATATACTATAATATATATCTATATATATATATATATATATTATATATATATATATATATCTAATATAATTATTTTAGTATAGTTTTCTTTGTCATCTAATTTATCACCTTGATGGTTTGTAACTATTAGCATACGCATGACGCCTCTCGCTTTCGATCCCCAACACATATTAGTTCAAGAGTCCAAAGCTCCACCAAAAGAACACCTTCCAAAGCTCCACCAAAAGAACACCTTCCTCAAATATATAATTATTCTCTTATCACGACCCAACCTACCGGGCCGTGTGGGCGCCTACTCTAACCACCTAGATTGACAAACTCTTACCACCCGATCCCACAGGTAAATGCAGAAAAACCAAGTAAAACCATAAGAATAATCTTTTTAAAACATGGAAACTATTATAACTTTTTATTTCAGGAAAACCTTTTTGCAAACGAATACAATAAACCAGCTTTACAACTTGGAACACCCCTCCCTACGATCTAATCTAAGCAGGTACAAGAGCTATTACAAGAGTAATACAATTCAAATGAAAAGGACACAACTCCATCATAAAAACAAGAAGTAGGAGTTGCTGGAGATTGTCATCAACGCGTACCTATGAAACATCACCAACCCTGCAACTAGAGTATACCCAAAAAGATATAGCAAGAGTAGAATCAGTACGAACACACTTGCTGGTAGCCATCATCGGTCGATCTGAATCCACTCCTACCATCATATAAGCAAATCAGGGAAAACATATATTTAACTTTAAATGTCCCATCTCCGATATCGACCTTACCCAACCCAATATCAAACAACCACCTACTCATACATCCTGCCTCAACCCTTCCTATTTATTCCGCTGCCAACTCCCTCACTCGGGACTCTACACCCTAACTTCTAGGACTTCTCAAGTCACGCTAACCTTAGGTTCGCCAAGTCACCTTAACCTTGGAATATTCCCAAGTCACACTAACCCTTAACTTCTCAAGTCACTTTGCACTAACCCAACCACTAAGTCCAGACCCGAACCCCCACTTTGTTACTCAAGTAAATCCCTATGATTAAGCACTCAGAAACAACCCAGTAACTGCCAACCCAGACCAACTATGCTCCTGGTGTTACTCACAATTATCCGAACCTCGCAAGGGGTCCCTATGACCCATTTCCAACCTGATAATAATAGCTAGCAATACAACTCCAGCCTCTCAGTCTTCCTCCTAGCTCATAAACCACATGTAATCCACTTCACAACCATTGACAACATTCAATGACAAACAATAAACATTCCATTTTACATAGCCCAAACCCACCTCAGAATCCCCCTAACAACACCTATGTGTTAAATATGCAACTCGATCTACCCCAAGACTCAACCCACAATCAATCATAATAACCCATCCTCTCAAGGACCATATGCAAATATCACAATTCCAGAAACACAACCTAGTTTACTCATGGAATCATCGTCAGAATGCAATAATTCAATAAAATAAACCCGTACTAGGTGTGGTACCCAAGTCAACTATTCTGTATCCCGTACCAGGTGTGGTACCCGAGTCAATCATTTATTATCCCGTATCAAGCGTGATACCCGAGCCAATCGAATGTCACACAGAAATCCAACAGTCACAAATAATGAACAACACACTTGTAAACCAACAAGCAATAACACCTAGCTCATTTCTCAAGACTGTTATCCGGACATTTAGACATTCATAATTATTCCCTAAGCATGCAACTCATACAATATATAAGCAAAAGCACACGAACATACAATGCATAAAGAAATCAATAATCATCACCTACCCTTACCCTGGGTACGTAGCTCAACCTTGAACCCCGTCCAAAGACCAACCCATGTTCACCCTTTTAACACGTAATTAGTAATTCCCTTTATTCCCAAAACCTCTCCTAGGAAAATTTACGATATGGGGAAAATCTACCAAAACCTTGGAATATTCAACCATCCTAGTCATTCTTTCCTTTTCATACCGAATCATTTCCAGGACTCCTTTTTCCTAGTAATCTAATTACCCCAACCCTTTTGATTTCCCAAACCTTCCCGACACTTTAGTCCCCGAGTTATATCATTTTTGCCCTTCCTAAATTAACATACACAGCCTAGAACATGGCAACACAATACCCTAACTCAACCATTTCCTAGTTCAAACATAACCAGCATAACCATTCACCAGACTCCGTGCCCGAAGGCCTAAGCATGGATTCTCCTTTTCACTATATAATAAGTAGGAAATGGAAATGGATCAATCTACTCAATAAGGAAAACCTAGCCTACTGGATGCTGAGTAACTGCACAACGCATTTTATGGCTTTGTGAAGGCGTTCCCAGCTGGATGACAATCTCAAAATACGTTGTTCTGTGTCCTTTCAGCCATAATCCCTCCTCCTCATGGCTCTCGAGCCTTGGAGCAGCCTAGGAGGGATTTGGAGAAACCCTCGTATATTTTCCAACTGAGGAGGAGAAGTCTTTTATTTAAAATCGCGTACCAGGCTACTGCCTTCTGTCACCCTGCTATAGCGGACAGCCATCCACTATAGCGCTTCCACTGTAGCAGAATAAATACCGCTATAGCAGAGTGATGTCAGCCTGGATAAAATTTAAAAAATTGTAACTTTTTCCGTCCAGTCAACCCCACTTATTATTAACAAAAAAGTTTTTAAATCTTACTCGAGATTTTGCGATATCGTAGTTTCTAGAACAATGACAGATTCGGTCATTACAACAGATACCAATTTATCCATCGTTCATCCGTGAATGATCCCGAATATAAGAGGATGACGAGAACTAGTCTGGGACCCTCACTGTTGTCACGACCTAGACCGTCGTGAGTGGCACTCACCCAACCCCCGGGTGAGCGAACCATCACTTCTCCAAACTTAATCGTTCTATCAGCTCAAAACCAGTGCATAAAAGTAAACTAGCAATTCAGTACTAATAAAACAACTTCATTAAGATAACCTGCAGAAATTACCCCCTAGAATCTGAAAGTCGCAGTACCAAACATCTACCAATATCCAGAGCAAAGGGATGAAACCCCAAAATAAAAGAAATAGTCTAAGCCCAAAACCAAATGGGCTACGACTCTAATGATAGGTTCAAGGCAGCTCGATCGAAGTGGCTCGCCTTTGAAGTCTGGACACGCTGGTAATACAGATGAAGTCGCGTCTCAGCCGCTGGAAGATTGCCTGTACACACAAGAAAGGAAAGCAAGTGCAGTACTAGTACACCACCACTATGTACTCGTAGGATCATCAGTCAGTTCCAAATAAACAGTGTATAATTCAGTACAGCAAATCAAGTACAAGTACGAAAAATATGTAACAGGTCAATAGGCTCCTCTAGACTACAAGTCTCTACCTAGCTTGTTTTCACATGAAATCCACTTTTTATAACTCTAAACAATAATTACAGAAGTTCAATAAATCATCCTTTCTGCCTATCCCAGACCCACCCTGGGATCCCTTCTAAACAACACCTAAGTGTTAAACAGACAACCCGGCCTAATCTAAGAATAACTACACAGGTATAACAGGATCACCGTTCACTCAAGGACCACCAACGAATACCACAATTCAATAAAATAGCCCGGTTCACTCACGGAACCAATAACAGTCAACGCAATACAACAATAACAATGCAATAATACAGTAAAATAAACCCGTACCAGGCGTGGTACTCGAGCCAACTGTTAATATTTCGTACCAGGCGTGGTACCCGAGCCAACCATTTATTATACCCGTACCAGGTGTGGTACCCAAGCCAACCGTTAGTATAAGTGTACCAGGTATAGTACCATAGACAACCGAATGTCAACAATCCACAATCAAAATAATGAACAACAACTTGTAAACCAACAAGCAACACACCGTTCAATTCACATACTGTAAAACATGACCCTTAGACATTCTACACAATTCCTCTAAGCCATGAAATTCATACAAACACTTAGATAAGAGTACAAAACATACAACATTCACAGAAATCGTAAGCCATCACCTACCTCAAAATGATCCAAGCTGTACTCAACTCGAGTGTTCCCGTGTTCCCGATTCCTTTCTCGTTCTTGGTCTAAAACAACATAAAAGTACTTAAATTAACAAATAAGGTCTGTGTATTACCCGGATTACACCAATTCCCAAACCCCACACTAACCATGATCATTCCACCCTTTTTCTCGGGTTTCCCACCATTAATTTCCCTAGTTCTATCATTTTCACTGATAAAAATAGAGAATTTAGAAATATGTGATCATAAAATCGTACTTTTAACAATACCCAAGAACTTTCATGCCTAGAATCCCCTTTTTTACCCGGATTCCACCATTCCTAGGTTATTCCAACCTTTCCCCAAGTTCCCTCCTAGCAATTCTACCGCGTTAAAAAATTAGTACGAAGATTGGGGAGTAGAAACCTTATCTTAGGAAAGAAAAATAATGGAAAATAGAGGAGAATCGCCTTGCCTTTCTCCCAAAATGGAATTCTTAAAACTGAACATTTTGGGGAATGTTTCTGCATTAAATCCCATCACGCTCCGCTGTAGCAGTCCGCTCTGCTATAGCAGTTCTGCTGTAGCGGTAATTTCTCCACTACAGCGGAGATCCCTATGGTGGAGTGTCAACCGCCACCGCTATGGCGGTTGACATGGGACAGAATGTCATAAAACCTTGAAAATTAGTCCATTTTACAACCCACTTATTTGCCCGACGTCCCAAAATAACCCCTTCACGTCAACCTCGATTCTGGAGTTCTACTTACCCGAATTTGATTTCGAAAAGTCCCTCGGACTTCTCTACGTGTTATCTATGAGAAAAACTAGCTCAACACAAAACATCCAATCCCAATCCTTAACCAGATTGACCTAGACCATACATCACCCCTAAACCGGTCGAGACTAGCCTAGCCTAGAATTTCAAACCCTCAAATCCAGAGTTTCTAACTCTAAAAATTGGCACAATTGGACTACCCGTAACGATGGATCCGTTCATTACAACAGATACTAATTTACCCATTGTTCATCCCCGAATGATCAAACCTAAAATATATGGAAATAAAAGAAAGAAAGTGTAGTACCTGAATTCTCAAATAATTGAGGGTACTTGTCCCGCATGTCCTTCTCTGTTTCCCAAGTGGCTTCCTCAATCGGACGATGCTTCCAATGAATATTTACCATATCAATCACCTTTGTCCTCAACCTCCGGATATCCCGAGAAAGAATCAAGACTGGTTCCTCTTCATAACGAATATCCTTATCGAAAAGCACCTCATCCCACTTCATGATGTAGTCCCCATCCCCATGGTATCGCTTAAGCATGGATACATGGAATACCAGATGAACACCCGACAAACTGGGCAGCAGTGCTAACTTGTAATCCATTGGCCCCACAACCTCAAGAACCTCAAACGGACTGATGAACCGAGGGCTAAGCTTGCCCTTCTTACCAAACCGCATAACTCCCTTCATTGGTGAAACTTTCAACAATACTTATTCATCAACCTGAAATTCCATGTTCCGGACCTTGCGATCTGCATACTTCTTCTGCCTGCTTTGGGCAGCAAGCAATTTGGCCTGAATGCCCCTTACCTTTTCCTGTGCTTCCTTTACCAATTCCACTCCCAAAGGCTTCATATCGCCTTCCTCAAACCACCCAAACGGTGATCTGCAGCTCCTTTCATACAACGCCTCAATTGGTGCCATGTCAATACTGGAGTGGTAGCTATTGTTGTATGAGAACTCGCACAACAGTAGAAACTAGTCCCAATGACCCCCGAAGTCCATTACACATGCCCTCAGCATGTCCTCCAATACCTGGATCGTCCTCTCCGACTGACCATCAGTCTGAGGGTGAAAGGTTGTGCTAAAAGTGTGTTATGTGCCTAACTCTTCATGTAGCTTGCCCCAAAATTTAGAGGTGAACTGCGTACCCCTGTCTGAAATAATGGACAGTGGCACCCCATGCAATCTTATAATCTCCTTCACGTATATCTTAGCCAATTGCTGCGAGTTGTAATCTATCCTGACAGGAATAAAATGAGTAGACTTGGTCAGCCTGTCAACAATGACCCAAATGGAGTCATACTTCCCCAATGTCTTGGGAAGACCCACCACAAAGTCCATGGCTATCCTTTTACACTTCCACTCTGGAATGGGCATCCTCTGAAGTAGTCCTGCAGGTCTCTGGTGCTCATACCTTACTTGCTGGCAATTCTGACACTTGGACACAAAGTCAACTATGTCCCTATTCTTTCCGAGCCACCAGTAACGCTGCCTTAAGCTCCTGTACATTTTAGTCACACCCAGATGAATTGAGTACCGCAAACCATGAGCTTCTGCTAAGATTTTCTGAATTATATCATCAACCCGAGGAACACAAATCCTTTCTCTGTAATTTAGTACTCCACCAGAGTCTAACATGACATCCCTGGATTCCCTGGATATTACCTTACCTCAAAGCTTACTCAGTTTCGGATCCTGAAACTATTTGGCCTTTATTTCCTCTATGAACGTGGCCTTGACCTCAATGCTGGCCAACAATCAACCCTGTTCTGAAACACCCAAGTGCATGAACATAACCTCCAAGGCCCGAATTTCCTTTGCTAGTGGTCTTTTGGACACCTCCAAACAAGCCAAACTGCCCATGCTAACAGTCTTCCGGCTCAATGCTTCTGCCACCACATTAGCCTTACCTAGATGATATTGAATAGTCACATCATAGTCCTTCAATAACTCCATCCACCTTCTTTGCCTCAAATTCAAATCCTTCTGAGTAAACACATGTTGCAGACTGCGATGATCGCTGAACACCTCACACTTGACACCATAGAGATATTATTTCTAAATCTTGAGTGCAAAGACCACCGCTGCCAACTCTAAGTCATGAGTCGGGTAGTTCCTCTCATGCACCTTCAACTGCCTAGATGCATAGGCTGTCACATTCTTATCCTGCATCAACAACACAACACCCAAACCAAAATTTGAAGCATCAGTGTAAATAATAAAATCTTTACCTTCAACCGGCAAGGACAATACAGGAGGCATGATCAGAAGTGTCTTGAGCTTTTGGAAGCTCTCCTCGCACTTATCGAACCACACAAATGGTACATCTTTCTATGTCAGCCTGGTCAAGTGAGTAGCAATAGACATAAAATCCTTGACAAACCTCTGGTAGTACCCTGCGAGTCTAACAAAACTCCTCACCTCAGTCACATAGCTATGTCAGACCCAACTTTTGACTGCTTCAATTTTCTGGAGATCTACCATCACCCCTTTTTCTGAAACTACATGCCCCAAGAACGCAACTGAAGTCAACCAAAATTCACACTTGGAGAACTTCGCATAAAGCTTCTGTCATCTCAAGATGTCCAACACAATACGAAGGTGATGAGTATGCTCCTCCCTATTCTTCGGGTAGATCAAAATATCATCGATAAACACAATCACGAAGGAATCCAAATACGACTTAAATACCCCATTCATCAACTCATGAATGTTGCCGGCGCATTGGTCAAACCAAATGACATTACTAGGAATTCATAATGCCCATACCGAGTCTGAAAAGCAGTCTTAGGAATATCCTCAGGCCTAATCCTCAACTGATGGTAACCCGACCTCAAGTCAATTTTCAAAAATATCGATGCACCCTGAAGCTGGTCTAACAAATTATCAATGCGGGGTAGAGGGTACTTATTCTGGATGGTCACCTTGTTCAACTGCCTATAATCTATGCACATCCGTATACTACCATCTTTTTTCCTTACAAACAACACAGGAGCACCACAAGGCAAAGCGCTGGGACGGATAAATCCCTTATCTAAGAGTTTCTGCAGCTGAGTCTTAAGTTCCCTTAACTCTGCCGGAGCCATACGATACAGAGGAATATAAATGGGATGAGTGCCTGGCTCCAAATCAATACAAAAGTCTATATCCCTGTCTGGAGGCATGCCAGGAAAAATCGCTGGAAACACCTCTAGAAACTCAGAAACCACCGAAACTGACTCAATAGATGGGGACTCCACACTAGTATCCTGGAGATGAGCCAAGAAGACTTGACACCCTCTCCCCACTAGCTTATTAGCCTGAACGAATGATATGACCTTAATTGGCTTAGGCTTGTACACACCTTCCCACTCTAGTCTATCCTTACCCGGAATCTCTAAAGCCACAGTCTTGGTGTTACAGTTCAACATAGCATGATAAGGGGATAGCCAGGTCATGCCCAAGATAATATCAAAATCATCCATATCCAGGATTACCAAGTCTACCCAAGTATGCAACCCCACAAATATAATAGAACAGTCACGATAAATATGAGTCACAATTACAGACTCTCCAACTGGGGTAGAAACATGAATAGGGGAATCAAGGATATCACAAATCAATTCCAGACCCAACTCAAAACTCACAGATACATAAGAATATGTAGAACCTGGGTCAAATAATACCGAAGTCATTTTATTACAGACAAGAATGGTACATGTGATCACTGGATCTGATGTTTCTGTCTCGGTCCTCCCCAGAAAAGCATAGCAATGAGCCCGATTATCAATTCGGGTAACTTCCCAGACCGGCTGCACTGCACCCCTGCCCGCGCCACCGTTCCCTCTATAGCCCCGGCCTCCCTAAAAGTTTCTTCGCCCACCCTGTGGACGACCTCTAGCATTACCACCTCTACCTTACGGGACCACCGTTTTAGGTTGCTGCTGACCCTGATTACTTGTCTGCCTGAGTGGGCACTCCCACTTAAAGTGGCCCAGATCACCACAATGGAAGCAACCACGGTCAAGTGTAGGCTTGTTAGCTGACGTATAAGACGCTCTCTGGCCTCTAGGAGTTGAAGACTGATTATGAGCTCCCTGACGACCACCTGTAGAAACTGGCAGAGTTGAATCGATAGGACGGGCTGAGTATACCTGCTGATTATGACCCCTAAAATGCGAGCCACCATAATTTCCCTCATTCCGGGGCTTCTTGTCTAATGCCTTAGCCTGCCCCGTCTGCCTAACTCCCTTAAGTTGATTCACATAATCCACCACATCATTAAAGCCCTTTCCTGAAGAAGTCATATGCACAGACAGTACCTGTAGCTCAGTATTCAAACCTTTCACAAACAATCGGACCCGTTCCTCCTTAGAACCTAACAGTTGTGTGGCAAAATGAGACAAGGCATAGAATTTAGCCTCGTAAACAGAGACTGACATGCTACCCTGCTCCAAGTTCAAGAACTCATCTTTCTTCCAGTCCCTCAAAGTACGGGGTATGTACTTCTCTAAAAACAAAGTGTGGAACTGCTCCCAAGTCAGTGGGGGTAGAAAAGAAGACCAGCACTCCACATGAGACCTCCACCACTGCTTGGCATCACCTTGCAGCTGAAATGTGACAAACTCAACCCCATGTTGACGTACAATACCCAACTTGTGCAACCTCTCATAGCAATCCAAGATAAACTTATAAGCATCCTCCCTATCAGTACCCTGAAATGTATGAGGTTTCAGCTTGAGAAACTTGGTCAGCATCTCATGCTCATTCCCTGTCATCACTGGGCCTAGCATTGGCCTGAAGAATTCATTCATGCCTGAAGCTGAATCCATCCTAGACGTTGTAGTAGCCACTGGCTGAGGGTCCAACGCCTTGTTTGCAAAAGCCGCGGGTATGGCTCCAGTACCAACCAACCCACTCAAACTATTCCAAGCCGGCTGAAAGTTTTCTGGTGTCATAGTAGGGAGGCCTGCACCCCCAATCGGTGATGCCTCCTCCTGCGCCTCACCATCTTCAGCCACAACTTCTACATCTTTAGCAACATATTCCTGAGGTAAGGGAGGGGTCGTTTCACGCTCTCCAGCAGCCGCTCGAGCTCTACCCCTGGAGGGTGTGGCTCTACCTCGTCCTCTGCCTCTTCCCCTGCCTCTACCACGGACAGTCGGGCCCGCTGGGATCGCTGCTCTAGCTCCATTGTTCCTTGTGTTAACCATTTGCGGACAGAAGAGTGAATGAGGTTAGATACCAATTTGTATCACCAGATACCAATTGGAATCAAGTTATAGCACGAAGGAAAGAAGGAAGAGACAATTTTCCTAAAGCCCCATAGCCTCTCGAAGAAAAGTATGGACGTCTCCACACCGTTCTGCAAGACTCTATTAGACCTATTTGGTACGACGAGATCAACAAACTTAGGGCTCTGATACCATTTTTATCACAACCCAGACCACCGTGAGTCTCACTCACCCAACCCCCGAGTGAGTGAACCATCACTTTCCCAAACTTAATCGTTCTATAAACTCAAAACCAGTGCATAAAAGTAAACTAGTAGTTCAATAATAATAAAACAACTTCATTAAGATAACCTGCGGAAATTACCCCCTAGAATCTGAAAGTCGCGGTACCAAACATCTACCAATATCTAGAGAACGGGGATGCAACCCCAAAATAATAGAAATAGTCTAAGCCCAAAACCAAATGGGCTACGACTCTAATGATAGGTTCAAGGTAGCTCGATCGAAGTAGCTCACCCTTGAAGTCTGGAAATGCTGGTACTACAAATGATGTTGCGTCTCAGCCGCTGGAAGATTGCTTGTACTCACAAGAAAGGAAAGCAAGTGCAGTATCAGTACACCACCACTGTGTACTCGTAGGATCATCAGCCAGTTCCAAATAAACAGTGTATAATCCAGTACAGAAAATCAAGTACAAGTACGGAAAACATATAACAGGTCAATAGGCTCCCCTAGACTACAAGTATCTACCTAGCTTGTTTCCACATAAAATTCACTTTTTATAACTCTAAACAACAATTACAGAAGTTTAATAAATCATCCTTTCTGCCTAGCCCGAACCCACTCTGGGATCCCTTCTAAACAACACCTAAGTGTTAAACAGACAACCCGGCCTAATCCAAGACCAACTACACAGATATAACAGGATCCTCGATCATTCAAGGACCACCAACGAATATCACAATTCAATAAAATAGCCCGGTTCACTCACGGAACCAATAACACTCAATGCAATGCAACAATATCAATGCAATGATGCAGTAAAATAAACTCGTACCAGGCGTGATACCCGAGCCAACCGTTAGTATTTCATACCAGGCGTGGTACCCGAGCCAACCATTTATTATACCCCATACCAGGCGTGGTACCCGAGCAAACCATTAATATACCTGTACCAGGCGTGGTATCCGAGCCAATCGAATGTCAACAATCCACAATCAAAATAATGAGCAACAACTTGTAAACCAACAAGCAACACACCGTTCAATTCACAAACTGTAAAACAGGACCCTTAGACATTCTACACAATTCCTCTAAGCCATGAAATTCATACAAACACTTAGATAAGAGTACAAAACATACAACATTCACAGGAATCGTAAGCCATCACCTACCTCGAAATGATCCAAGCTCTACTCAACCCGAGCTTTCCCGTGTTCCAGATTCTTTTCTCATTCTTGGTCTAAAACAACATACAAGTACTTAAATTAACAAACAAGGTCTGCGTATTACTCAGATTATACCAAATCCCAAACCCCAGACCAACCATGATCATTCTATCTTTTTTTCTGGGTTTTCTGCCATTAATTTCCCTAGTTCTATCATTTCCACTGATAAAAATACAGAATTTAGAAAAATGTGATCATAAAATCTTACTTTTAACAATACCCAAGAACTTTCATGCCTAGAATCCCCCTTCTTCCCCGGATTCCATCATCCCTAGGTTATTTCAACTTTTTCCCAAGTTTCCTCCTAGCAATTCTACCGTGTAGGAAAAGTAGTACGAAGATTGGGGAGTAGAAACCTTACCTTAGGGAAGAAAAACAATGGAAAATAGAGGAAAATCGCCTGGAATCGCCTTACCCTTCTCCCAAAATGGAATTGTAAAAACTGAATATTTTTGGGAATGTTTCTACATTAAATCCCATCACGCTCCGCTATAGTGGTACCGCCATAGCTGAGTCATCCACTATGGCGGAGACTGACCGACGTTGACTTCTGCTATAGCGGTAATTTCTTCGCTACAGCGGAGGTCTCTATGGCGGAGTGTCAATCACTATGGCAGTTGACACGGGACAGAAAGTCGTAAAATCTCCAAAATTAGTCCATTTTACAACACACTTATTTTCCTGACATCCCGAAATAACCCCTTCACGTCAACCTCGATTTCGAGAGTTCTACTTACCCGAATTCGATTTTGAAAAGTCCCCCGGACTCCTCTACGTGTTAGCTACGAGGAAAACTAGCTCAAAACAAGACATCCAACCCAATCCTTAGCTGTATTACCCTAGACCATACCTCGCCCCTAAACGGGCCGAGACTAGCCTAGCCCAGAATTTCAAACCCCTAAATCCAGAGTTTTCTAACTCTAAAACTTGGCACGATTGGACTACCCTTAACGATGGACCCAGTCATTACAACCTTCCCAAGTGACCACATAATTATGAACCTACGCAAAAATATTGATCTTTCCCATAATTATCGCACCGATCTAAAAGGAACATAATGTTATCCTGCTGTGACGAGGAATTCCTGAGTCATCCAAAGAAAATTACACGTGACCTTTCCTGAGTACCCAAAACGTTTGGGGCCTCGTATCATGTCGGAGTGAAGGAATTTGAAAAGACCCGGGAGAACCTTTCCTTTTCTAAAATTGACTATCGTCGGCTATAGTGGACATCATACCGCTATAGCGGTTCCACTACAGTGGAGTACCGAATGCTATAGCGGTTGGCAATAGATTGAAATAGGGGAGAAATAGGTTTTCATCCCCATTCTCCTCTATTTCCCTTCAAAATACTCCCTTCTTCTCCCGATCACCCCGCTCTCGACGTTAGAAATTTTAGGTAACAATCGCTTCTACTCACTCTTTTACTTCCTTGCATGAATTAAGACATGATTATGGTAGAAAACAAGGATTTGGGGTATACATTATAGTTGCCTTTTTGAACTTGAACTTGGATTGGATTATTGGCGAATTTCCAAAGCATGGTTGTTTCCTTTACAATTATAACACCTCCACGGCGTTCTGGGTGTAAGGATTATGCAACTTTTGGCCAAAAATGGGCCAAGAATGGTGGAAGAGGTGAAGGGTTGTTCTTGAATAACTTGTGATTTGGACGAAAGTTAGGGGTTATAATGCCCAAATATTTGTAGAAAATAGTTGTAAAACATTTTAGGGGCACTGATCTGAACTTGGATTGTTAAAATGGAGTTTTGGGTCAAGGGGCGCCATTGAAGCACCCCTTTGAATTTATGGGACGATGAAGATCGCCATAGCAGTCGAGTTTCGCTATAGCGGAGAAATTCCCGCTATAACGGTCCTGCAATAGCGGACACCCATCCGCTATAGTGGAGATCTGCAAGGCAGTGGCCTCACTAGGCCATACTCAGAAAATCCCCCCCTTTTGTTTAACTAGCCCTTTTACGCTGAAATAAGCTCTAATTCTGCCCTTGGCTATATTACAGGTTATCATACCCAATGGCTAACAAGTGCAAGAGTACCCCTATGCAAGATTCCCTGACGATGCTAGTTAGGAGAGGTTCATGGATATCTGCCAAGTAGGCTTTTGTTATGAGAGGGGCTGTAGAATGACAAGTGTGGATGGAAAAGCAGCCGCCTTTCATTGCAGGATTTGAGAGTTATGTTGGTAATCCTTGCTAATGATTCCCCTCCCGCGTGGACAGGCTGGGTGCGGGAGTTCTATGCTATCCTTCCCACCGTCCATTAGGAGGAACCCAACCCTACAATCCAAATCCGAGAGGTAGATATTCTGGTGGATTCTCAGACAATCAACGAGGTGCTAGGAGTGCCTCATGTCTCCAATAAAGCATACGAGGCCAAGTTTCGACTCTAGGACATGAATTGGTTGAGGTACACTTTAGTGGATGAGGAGTGCAGAGCTCAGGTCTATTGGCCCAGTCCCGAGGGCATCACTAGCTCTTACTTCTCCGCAGATGCTAGGAGATGGCTCAACTTGGTGTCCCGGAGGATCCGCCCGTCGGGCAATAAGACCGACGTGACTTATGACCGGGCCCTCGTGATTGCTTGTGATATAAAAGGGATTATCATGAATGTGGTGAAATAGATTATCTTCGAGTGGAAGGAATTCTACCGAGGTCATAGGAAGGGCCCCTATCTTCCAGGTTTAGTGTCCAAGTTGTGCAGGCAATTCCGGCAATTCCATGTGCCAGAGGATGACATTGATAGGGAGGTAGAGATGGATGACCCCTTCGACCCTCTCCGGGTGAAAGTGGTCTCTTCTAAGAAGAAAAGGAAAGTAGATGAAGCAGGGAGCAGCCAGCCGGTTGAGGATGCTGACGATGATGATGATGACATCCCAGCCCTTTCCAAGCCTCAACCCTTGATCACCAGCTGCCAACTTGAGAAGACTTTGGTTGCGGTCTAGAGGTTCACAGAGGGCACCACCACTGGAGGTACAGCCCAACCCCCTTCTGCACAGGATTTTACAGCACTCCATAGGGAGTTATAGGAAGAGAAGAAGAAGAGACGCTCCCGTAATCGCATGTTTGCCCAGATGTGAAAGACCGTTAAGGTCATGTTCTCTTGCGTCGCCCTGGGTCAGAAGCTTCCCATACTTGAGCCCGAGGATAGGCAGGAGTTTCCCTTCCTGAGTGATGATGAGGCCTAGGACCTCCCCCATCCCCTCTTGATTAAGATTATTTACTGTTTTTTGGGCTTTTGCCCCCGTTTGAGGCTCAGTTTAGATAATATTTTCCCTTCCCTTTTTCCGTTCATTTTTAAACACGCGGATGCTTGTTTTCAAACATTTTCCTTTATATGCATACTATATTAGCTATATAGATGATTTCCTTGTTTTTCATTGCAATTTACAGCTTAACCATTGTGTTTTAAGCCCTGGGAATGAAATGAAAAACAGGGGAAAACAGGGCTGGCATTCTGCCCCGCGCCCTTCGGCTATAGTGGTTGTCACTCTGCTATATCGGTACTGCCATAGCGATAAAAATCCCGCTATAGTGGGATCGTAATAGCGGTACAGTTTTGCTATGGCAGTCCCGATGGTAACATTTCAAAATTTTGAAATTTCCAATAAAGTGTACTCATCCCCCTTCCCGGTTATCATTGTTCAACCCTCCTCAATTCCGCCATGGTCTTAAATAACCCGCAAGACCATTCCTAGCAATGCACAGATCAAAATTTAGCATCCAATTATCACCAATCATAAAAGAATTACATAAGAAAATTAATCACAACAACACCTCTGCGCTATCCTGTGAGGACAATCCCATTGTTTCCATGGTTCCCAACCAACTCCCAACTGTCCTGAAACCGAAATTTCCCTACAATCATAAATCCTTTCCCCTCACCATCTTAACGCATGATGAGTCTCTTTCCGAGAATGACATGAAATTTTTAACTCCACACATATAGCATTTTATCACAAATCAATTATACCAATTCAAATTATGAATACCTTTAGACCCACAAATTCACAGCAAGGCAACCACTCACATGCCAACCAAGCAAGTCATACGAGCATTGTAACACACAAACAACTTAGTTTTAAGCTACAATAAAATTGAATCACATAAATTACTCCCTATTCATCCCATGGATGACCATTAGCCGATCGTCCATGTCTTACCACAGCCACTCAGGCCAGATACCAATTGAAACCTTCCCGGTTCCAACTTCTCTTGCTTGTTTCATTGCAACCAGAGTTCAATGACATCTTGCACTTTGTTGAGATACTAATTAGAATCGGGAGATACCAATTGGAATCAACCCATACAAGCAAGTAAACAACCACACAAAAAAGGAATGAAAGAAGTGGGATGTTTCCTAGAATATTTCATAGCTTCCCAAAGATTAGATGTGGACGTCAACACATCAATCCGTAAGACTCTATTTGATATTTTGCTCTTGTATTGGGAGACCGGTAACCTAGGCTCTGATACCGTCTGTAACGATCCAACCTACCAGGCCGTGTGGGTTCCTACTCTAACCACCTAGATATATGAACTCTTACCACCCGATCCCACAGGTAAATGCAGAAAAACCAAGTAAAACCATATGAATCCTCTTTTTAAAACACGAAAAGTATTATAACCTTTTATTTCAGGAAAACCCTTTTGCAAATGAATACAATAAAATAGTTTTACAACTTGAAATACCCTACCCTGGGATCTAGTCTAAGCAGGTACAAGAACTACTACAAGAGTAATACAATTCAAATGAAAAGGACAAAACTCCACCATAGAAATAAGAAGTAGGAGCTGTTGGAGATTGCCATCATCGCGTACCTATGAAACATCATCGACCCTGCAACCAGACTATACCCAAAAAGGTATAGCAAGAGTAGAATCCGTACAAACACACATACTGGTAGGCTCATCGCTCGATCAGAATCCACTCCTACCATCATATAAGCAAATCAGGGAAAACATATATTTAATTTTAAATGTCCCATCTCTGATATCCACCTTACCCAACCCAATATCAAACAACCACCTACTCATACATCCTGCCTCAACCCTTCCTATCCATTCCGCTGCCAACTACCTAACTCGGGACTCTACACCCTGACTCCTAGGACTTCTCAAGTAGCGCTAACCTTAGGTTTGCCAAGTCATCTTAACCTTGGAATATTCCCAAGTCACACTAACCCTTAACTTCTCAAGTCACCTTGCACTAACCCAACCACTAAGTCCAGACCCGAACCCCCACTTTCTTACCCAAGTAAATCCCTATGACTAAGCACTCAGAAACAACCTAGTAACTGCCAACCCAGACCAACTATGCTCCTGGTGTTACTCACGACTATCCGGACCTCGCAAGGGTCCCTAAGACCCATTTCCAGCCTGATAATAATAGCTAGCAATATAACTCCAGCCTCTCAGTCTTCCTCCTAGCTAATCAACCACATGTAATCCACTTCACAACCATTGACAACATTCAATGACAAATAATAAACATTCCATTTTACATAGCCCAGACCCAGCCCGGGATCCCCCTAACAACACCTAAGTGTTACACATGCAACCCGATCTACATATAACGCGGCCTCTCAAGGACCATATGCAAATATCACAATTCCAGAAATACAACCTGATCCACTCATGGAACCATCGTCAAAATGCAATAATTCAATAAAATAAATTTGTATTAGGCGTAGTACCCAAGCCAACTATTTAGTATCCCATACCAGGCGTGGTACCCGAGCCAACCGAATGTCACAGAGAAATCCAACAATCACAAATAATGAACAACACACTTATAAACCAACAAGCAATAACACCTAGCTCATTTCACAAGACTGCTATCCGGACATTTAGACATTCATAACTATTCCCTAAGCATGCAACTCATACAATACATAAGCAAGAGCACAGAACATACAATGCATAAGGAAATCAATAACCATCACCTACCCTTACCCCGGGTACGTAGCTCAACCTTGAACCCCGTCCAAAGACCAACCCCTGTTCACCCTTTTAACACGTAATTAGTAATTCCCTTTATTCCCGAAACCTCTCCTAGGACCATTTACGATATGGGGAAAATCCTACCCTAACCTTAGAATATTCAACCATCCTAGTCATTCTTTCCTTTTCATACCGAATCATTTCCAAGACTCCCTTTTCCTAGTAATCCAATTTCCCCAGCCCTTCTGGTTCCCCGAACCTTCCCGACACTCCAGTTCCCGAGTTATATCATTTTTTCCCTTCCTAAATTAACATACACAGCCTAGAACATGGCAACACAATACCCCAACTCAACCATTTCCTAGTTCAAACATAACCAGCACAACCATTCACCAGACTCCGTGCCCGAAGGCCTAAGCATGGATTCTCCTTTTCACTATACAATAAGTAGGAAATGGAAATGGATCAATCTACTCAATAAGAAAAACCTAGCCTACCTGAATGCCGAACATCTGTACAATGCATTTTCTGACTCCGTGAAGGCATTTCCAGCTGGATGACGATCTCAAAATTCATTGTTCCGCATCCTTTCAGCCATAATCCCTCCTCCCTATGGCTCTCGAGCCTTGGAGCAGCCTAGGAGGGTTTTTGGAGAAACCCTCGTATGTTTTTCAACTGAGAAGGAGAAGTCTTTTATTTAAAATTGCGTACCAGGATGCTGCCTCCCGTCACCCCGCTATAGCGGACGACCATCCGCTATAGCGCTTTCGCTATAGCGGACGACCATCCGCTATAGCGCTTTCGCTATAGCGGAGTGACGTCATCCCGAACCAAATTTCAAAAATTATAACTTTTTTCCGTCACGTCAACCCCGCTTAATATTTAGAAAAAAGTTTTTAAATCGTACCCGAGATTTTGCGATATCGTGATTTCTAGAATAACGATGAATCCGGTCATTACATCTCTTTAGTATAGTGAATATAGTTAGAGACTAAGAATATTTTCTTTGTCTCAACTCTCTCTTTCACTACACTAACCTCAAAATATAAACACAATAATATTTCTCATCCACTTCTCTTCTTTTTCTCTATATTTTCTTGTTTTTAATACAATGCAAGACCACCACTATTTTTAGGTGAAGAAATCTTCATTGCAATGAATAGGAAGAAGGTGATGTACGTAGTAATGTGGGTAAATGAATGAAAGAATAATGCATTAGAGGTTACATAGTTTACAAGGCATAAAGAAGTAGAATAATGAGTGAAATGAAGAGTTAGTAGTTATAGAAGTTATACCAAGAAATAATGTTCACTTTCACCACTAACTAATGCAAATTAATATTATTATTTTAAAATTAAAATGCATTCTTTCATCGGCATAAATCATGATAATTTATATATTTAATTGCATGATTTGTCCATCAAATGGATTGATTTTTAGTTTTTGCTCTTTAATGAGCTAGTATTTAGTTCTGTCTTTAGAAATTGAACTTATATCTAGCACAGCATAAGTTTTTTAAGGACACGGGGCATAACTTATGATGATATTATGATGCGAACATATAAACTTACGTCCCATGAAAAAGTTATTTTCTCTAAAGGACGAAAATTAAAGACATCCACATCCGTTTGTCCATCTCAACCCAAGAAAAAGAAGAATTATCCTAAATAAAGCATTCAACCACTTAAACTAAAAATAATTATTAAATATATAATATATGTATATTTTTGTATAATATATATATATATATATATATATATATATATAATCATATGTATATTTTTGTATAATATATATATATATAATCATATATAATCTATGTATATCAATTTAAAAAAAAAAATCAGCGAGCTATTTTTGTAAAGATCCCAAGAATATATACCCCCAAGACCTATTGAAGCTAGTCTTTGGTGTGAAAATTACTGAAACAGTTTCAAAATATCTCATATGATTCCATCAATATATTAAAATACTATTGTTTTGTTCAATTGTCACAATTTCAATGATACTTGATGATGACTTCTTTAAAAAAAAAAATCTAACTTTTCATCTACTGTTTTGGTATTTTCTTCCACCATGACAAATATAACACAAAATCAAATAAAATTTCATATTTTGTGCAAACAAATGATATCACACAAATAGGATGGAGAGAGCATCATAAATTAAATTCACATCAAATTTTCAAGGATAACCTAATAAGTACTATTTGCTTGTAGTCTTATGGACAACTTCTTAGACATGGACCTACCCTATGATTTGAACACGTTAGTATTAATTCTATTTATTAATCACTTACTTCTTAGTATTCTTTTATTAAAAAAATATTATATAACTAAAATAATATTCGTAGTGGACCATAAAACTAAATCTCTCCCACTTACCTCAACATGAACCATGATTGTCTTCGATTTTATGTACCATAATGAGATCTATTTTGGCTTAATTTTTCTCCATAGAACCAAACAGTACCATCCCAGGACTCTGAACATAATAACTAATAAGACACATTTACTGTCTATAAGCTATATGTGTATAGCACATAGATTCTAGAGTTGTTCAATCATAGTTTAGTAAGTTGACAAAATTGAACTAGTGTGGTGCACAATAATTTTTTCTATCTAATTATGTGTATCCAAAATTTACTGATTTGATTAATTTAGATTTGCATCGTATAAAACTCGTAACGTGTTTCATACCAAAAATTCTCTATACTATTGGGTTCAAACTCGAAACACTAGTTAAATGTGAAAATATCTGATTGAACTCACCGCATCCCTTGACTCTATTATGTGAATCTGTTGATTACATAAGTTGTATTAGCCCAGACCACGCTATTCATTAATGATATAAAAATGGTAGCAATAATATCTAATAATCTAGGTAGGCGTTTGAACATAAAAAATGATATTTGAAAAAAAGTAATATTTGAACTTAATTAAAAAAAAATATTTTAAAAATTGAAATTGTATTTGAATATACATTTAACTTTTTAAAAAACTAAAATTTTGTGAGTGAAAAAAAAAATCACTTGAAAAACTACTTTTGATCAATTTTCAGAAAAATTCATCTTTAATTAATTTTCATAAAATCAATCTAATATATAATCAAACATTATTTTGAAACAAAAAATGGTAAGTTTAATTCCATATCCATTTTAAGATATTTGTATTCTTAAATCTGGCCAACCAATTGTTGATTGAGCATAAGGGAGTCCCTACAGCTTTCTCTTATAGCAGGACCACCTCCTACAAATATTTTTTTTTAAAAAAAAAAAAAAAAAGCTCTTCACATGGGTGACAAAAATCAAAATCAATCCATAAACGCCCAATTTATTTAGATTTGAAAGGCTCAATAATTTATTTATTTTATTAACGCAACTTATTTTGTCCCGTTTAATTTAACTCAATTTAAAATTGAGTTGATATAATGTTCAGTTTGACCCATAAAATTTTTTGTCTAAATATTTTAAGAAGATATTTTTTTTTAATATGTTATATACAATCATAATATAATGAAAAGAATTGTTAGGTACTCAAACATATTAAAAGAAAACAAATTAAAAAAATTTAAACTTAGTAAGAATTGCGCATAGAATATGACCTACTTTTTAGCTCATTTAAGTCCAATTCGTTTCATCCCAAGTAATTTTTACCCCACTCATTTGTTAATTTAGCTCATTTTATCATATATAAGCAGAGCCATTTTAGGCGAAGGATGGTTCAGTTTGAAAAATTATAGGATAAATTACATAAAGAGTCAAACATCCTTAGCACATCTACTAATTCTCTCACTACTTTATTATAATTACTTAATCTCTACTCTTTATATTAGATACATCACATATTCAATCCGCATCTCCCTTCAAACACGCCGCGAATCTCGCTTCATCCAAATTTAAATCACTCAAAATCACGATTAATTATGTTTTTTATCTCTCTTTCCTGTTCTTCCCTTTGGTATTAGAAAGACTTGTGGGTTGGTTTGGGTATTATGGAGGATTTGAAGGAAGAAAGATGGAGTAAACTGTGAGGAAGAAAGTTTGAGGTTCTTGAGAAGTGAAGGCCAATGATTTGTTTGTCTTTGCAAGAGAACATAGGAAATCTGGGAAATTATTGAGTTTGTTTGAATTGGGTTCTCCAATCTTGAGGCTTTTGTGTTGTTACAGTACTTTCTATTGCGATTGATTTCTGGAAGAGAAAGAGATCTCTAGAGGCAATGGTCATTCGCTATCTGTGTTGTTGCTTCTTCTTCTCTTCTTCCATTAAAAGTACTTACGAGACAACTTTGATACTAGATATATATATATATATATATATATATATATATATATATATATATATGAATACATGTATGAAATTGATACTGGAATGGTATAAGTAGTGATTTTGTTAGCAGAGATCTGGTGATGTTTGACATGGATAATTTGGGGGTGTTCATCTACAATGTAATTAATGTATATAGAATGTAGTTTATTATTCATGATACAGATGAATGTACCTGCGTACCCATGTATCATAGTCTACTAATTCATATTAGATATGAAACTTAGTGTTTGTTCATGTACATACGGATGTATCTCTGTCAGATCTGTGTTTTTTCTTCATTGTCATCATCTTCTTCTTTTAAGCATGTATCTATGCACAGATACATGTATCAAAAAATTTGATGGGGCAACTTGATACTAGATACATGTATTTTGAATTCACTGTAAGAAATTTATATTGGATACGTCAAATTAATATTGGATACACTGGATTAAATTGATTATGAATACATGTATTTTGGATGTAATGTATGAAATTGATACTGAATACATCAAATTAATAGTAGATAGATATAAACACATGCATGAAATTAATATTAGATACATATAAACAAATACATGAAATTAATACTTGATACATATAAACGGATACATGAAATTAATACTTGATACATATAAACAGATATATGAAATTAATACTTGATACATATTAAAATATACATGAAATTAATATTAAATACATATAAAATGATACACTAGATAAAAATTTGATGAATGTATATGTGTAGCATTGACACTAGATACATGTTTCCGTCTTATATTAATGAAATTAATGAATTTATTATTTTTAAAAAGTAATAAAATAAAATTAATTAAACACAGATACTTTCTTGATTTTTGCCTTATATTAAGGAATTTTATTAATTAAAATTTTCATAATTAGTTGTCCATGTATTTGAGATACATACAACCAGCGTGAAAAGGGGATGTATCCGAAGCTTTAAAAGTGGTAAAAAATATAATTAGATAAATTAGTGTTTAAAGAAGTAATTAGGTCCTAAACATGTAAATTTTGTGTTATTTACTCAAAATTATATGGTGCACTGAGGTTAAATATTAGCTATTATGAGTGTATATTTAGTTTTACAGACCGTTCACACAATTAAAAAAAATTACACATTCTTATTAAATTTCTGACTCCGCCACGGATAATATACTAAATTCAATTTAATCCTCTCATTTATCCCTCCTATTTTTACACTACACTGAAATTCTAATCTTGTTAGCATCGTTCAATAGTGACACTTCCTACCTCCCAATTATGTAGTAGAAACTTCGTTATAAAGTCCTTGTGATGTAGACATGGAATACTAACTACAACCACTTGCTTAACTTGGACCATTTGTAAAGTCTTTCCAACTTTAATAAGGGGATGAATGATGATCAAATTTAGGAGTGTCAAATAATTCTCAAAATCAATTGAATTGAGTGAAGCAAATTTAATCGAATCAATTATTAGATTTCTTAAGTAAAATTAAAGGTTATATATATATATATTATAAAGCATGAATAACAATGTTAAACGATAAAAATATCCCTACAATATTGAAAGACTTATATACTTTTTTAGTCTAATTCTACTATGTTTCTATTAATTATTTAAGTAAGTAAAAAATATGTCAGTTAAAATAGAATTTAAAAATAAATATTACTTCTGAATTTTTACTCCTAATCTAATTAGTTGCAGAGTTTTTACTATCACATCGAAATAAAAAAAATATCAAATTAGTAATCCTTATTCGCCTTGAATCACTTTGTGAACGAAGATGCTTTGTTCCTATAAATTTTTAATTTTCAATATACAAACTGATAAGGATTACTAGATCATGTTTTACCTCATATATTTGATTTTAAAAATAAAGTAATACTCACTAAACTAAAGAATTTTATGTCAAGATAATGAGTAAAGTATATATAACTATGTTTAATAAAATTATGATCTTGAAATTTTAGATCAATATCTTGGACTTTGTCAACTAATAACAAATACTACTAAATTAAGCTACATAATAAATATGGATGAGTCAGCTTATTTTATGGTAATATTACGTAGACCAATAAATTAGTATTATATATTTAATTGAAGTCATCTATATATATATATATATATATATATATTTAATTGAAGTCATCTATATATATATATATATATATATATATATATATATATATATATATATATTATTTCACAATTTCATTAAAAGGAGGGATAATTTTAATCTTAAAGAACAATTGGGTCCAATAGGTGGAAGGAGTGATAGTTTTAACCCAAAAACTAACGTTTAGGGCATAAGAGTCCAATAGGTAGAAGAATGACAAATTTAAATTATTTTAATACGTTATTGACATTTTTCATCCTTTTTCATTTCACGTTTAAAGACATTTGTTGAGGAAGCTCAACAATGGAGGAAGCAGAGAATGAAGAAGAAGAGAGGAAGAGAAAGATAAAATTAAAACTGCTCTTGTATTCACCTCAATGGAACAGTGTTTCAAGTGTACATAATTCAAGGTTCCTACTCGTATATATACACGTGCATCTACTCTACAATTGGCTTGCTCCACTATCACTAACAAACTATTAACAACCTACAACCGACTCTAACTAACTGTACAACTGGCATAACTATCTCTAACAGCTTTAGCTAGTCTCCAACTTCAATATTCCCCCTCAAGCTAAAGGATGAAAACAGGTTTTTCATGCCTAGCTTGCTAACCAAAAACTCATGTGAGGTTTACATAGGCTCTTAGTAAATAGATCAGCTACTTGATCTTTGGTGCCAACATGTTGAGTTTGAATGTGTCCTGCCTGGATCTTTTCCCTCACAAAGTGACAGTCAATATCAAAATGCTTGGTTCTTTCATGGAATATTGGATGTGCTGCAATTTAGGTGGCAGCTTTGCTATCACAAACGAGCTGAGTAGATAGAAATACCTCAGTGCCTAGTTCCTTGAACATACCTGCTAACCATGTGATCTCAGCCACAGTTGCAGCCATGCTCTTGAATTCAGACTCTGCTGAGCTCCTAGATACTGTAGATTGCTTCTTTGATTTCCAAGATACTAGTGCATCACCAAACTTGACTAAGTAGCCAGTTACAGACTTTCTTGTCTCAACACAATCCCCCCAATCAGAATCACAGTAGGTTGTAAGTTTGTTCTCCCCCTTGGCTGGCATAAGAAATCCAAGACCAACAGTCCCTTTGATATATTTGATCACTCTCACAGTTGCTTCCATATGAGACTGTCTTGGTGCATGCATGTGTTGGCTTAGTGTTTTAACCACATAGGCTATGTTTGGCCTTGTCATGGTGAGGTATAACAACCTGCCAACAGTTCTCTGATATTTACCTTTGTCTTCAAGCAATGTATCATTCAAGACACTATCACTCTTCACAAATTCATCATACTGCAGATATGTTAGTTTCTGATTGAACTCTAGTGGTGTGGCTACTGGTTTACTACCAGATAATCCCATCTCAGATAAAAGCTCTAAGGCATACTTCTTTTGATTCATAGCAATACCTTCCTTTGACCTGGAGAATTCAATACTTAGGAAATACTTCAATTCTCCTAGATCTTTCATTTTGAATTTCTTTTGCAGGTCTTTTCTCACCATCTGAATATGACTTAGACAGGTACCAGTGACTAACAAATCATCCACATAGACTAGCACTACAACAAGCTCTTGTGCAGTCTTTAGAGTGAATAATGAGTAGTCATAATGTGATTGCACAAACCCTATGCTGCTGAGAGCTTCAACCAACTTCAAGTTCCATTGTCTAGGGGCTTGTTTCAACCCATACAAGGACTTATGAAGTCTACATACCTTTCCATTCTCCCCTTGCCTTGCAAGGACATCAGGAATAGGAATGGTCATATAAACCTCTTCAAGGAGATCACCTTGCAAGAAGTCATTGTGAACATCCATTTGAAAGATATACTACCAGAGGCTGCAGCAAGGGCAACCATAGACCTGACAGTTACCATTTTGGCAATAGGTGAAAAGGTTTCCTTGTAATCTAAACCTTCAAGCTGTATATACCCCTTAGCTACTAGTCTGGCTTTTAGCCTTTCTATTACACCTGAGGAGGTGTATTTGACCTTCTATACTCACTTGCAGCCAATAGGAGCCTTGCCTTGAGGAAGATCAACAATAGACCAAGTGCATTTATCTTCCAGGGTAGCAATCTCAGTCTACATAGCATCAATCCATTGAGGATCTTGGCTAGCTTCTGCTAGGGACACATGTTCTGAAACAGCTGAATAGGATGATAAAAAACCTATATATGCATAAGATAAACCATCATAAGAGACATAGTCTGCCATAGAGTATAAGCAACTGGACTTCTTTGCCTGGGGAGTAACATAAGAATCCAACCAGATAGGTGGTTTGGAGGATCTAGAGGATCTCGTAGAAGGAGGTAAGGGCTCAGCATGAACCTCCTCCTGAGGAACCTCTGGACTAGGAGTAGAAGAGGGAGCAACATGCTCCAAGATATGAGCTGGCACAGGGGATGTAGAAGTAGAAGGAGGAGATAGGTGAGGAAGGTGATCATGACAGGACTTGAGATCAACAACAAGAAACAAGGGATCAAGAACAGGTGGTAAGCATTTAAAAGGGAAAACATCCTCCATGAATATAGTGTCTCTACTCACAAACAAGGTTCTAGAGATCAAAGAGTATAAGATATAGCCTTTTTGAGCAGAAGAATAACCCAAGTGAACTACTGGTATAGCTCTAGGACTAAACTTATCAACCTTCCTGAGCTGAGTAGCATAACACATACAACCAAATATTCTGAAATGAGTAAGGGATGGAGCTTCATGAAACAACTTCTCAAATGGAGATCTTCCTTATAGTAGAACTGTAGGAAGTCTGTTGAGAGTATAGACAATTGTAGCCACACACTCTCCTCGAAACCTTAAGGGAATAGATGCTTGAAATCTGAGAGCTCTAGCCATATCAAGGATGTATCTATGCCTCCTCTCAACCACCTCATTCTGTTGGGGTGTATACACACAAGAGCTCTGATGAATTACACCTGATTCAAGCAAAAGTCTGCATACCTGGTCATTAAAGAACTCAGTGCCATTATCAAACCTAAGTATCTTGAGTCCACACTGAAATTGATTCTTAATGAGTAGCAAAAAGTTTTCGAGAAGCACTACTACATCAGATTTTGCTGTCATGAGAAAGATCCATGTGTATCTTGAGAAATCATCTACTAAGGTGAGGGATATTTTCCATCATGAGTGGGAACTCTGTATGGACCCCAAATATCAGCATGCATAAGACCAAATATAGCAGTAGAATGAGAAGAACTTAAGGTAAAAGGAAGTCTAGGTTGCTTAGCAACGGGACAAACTGAGCAACTGTGTTCATTGAATTGCATAGAGTTGAGTACATTAATCTTCTTCAAGACTCTCAAAGGAGCATGTCCTAACCTCTTACGCCATAAAGCAGACATATCTGTAGAAGCAATAATACTAGTACTACTGGAGGCCACAACATTAGACTCAACATTATTAGAGAGTAGTTCATTAGTTTCTACATTATTAGGGACAGACTGTCTGATCATATCTACATTATTCTCAGAAATAGTACTTTTCTTCAAACTCTCTTCAGCCTTGAGGATGTAGAGCCCTTGGTCCTTTTTACCAATCTCCATCACTTTCCTACTTGAGAGATCCTGAAACAGGCAAAAATCAAGATAAAAAGCAACTAGGCAGAATAGTTCCTTAGTGATCTTTGAGACAGAGAGGAGATTGTATTTGAAGTCTGGAATGTATAGAACATTTTGTATAGATCTATTTTCAAATAAGGAAGCAGCACCAATATGACTGATGGACACTTGTTCACCAGTGGGAAGATTCACTTTGTTTTTGTCTAGATTAGAGACATCTGTGGTTTTGTGTAACAGCTTCTTATCATGGACCATGTGATTAGTTGTACCTGAGTCTACTATCCAGTTAGAACTAACTAGATGAGATAGAAGAGCAAATATAGTACCTGATGTACTCATAGTTGTTGCATTGGGCATACTGTTAGATGTTTGTCCTTTGTTCAGCATCTGTAGGATCTGTTGATACTGTTCCTGTGTAAAAACAGGAGCATGAGAGGAACTAGCAAAAGAATTAAGTGAGTCTGCCTGATTATAAGCTATGCAATTAGATGATCCTTGAGGAGGAAGAGTGTTATTGTTAACATAGTTGGCTGAATATGCCTTCTTCTTAGCCTTAAAATCAGAGGGATAGCCATGTAACTTGTAGTAATTGTTCCTTGTATGACCTTTGAAGTGGCAGTAGTCACACTGTAGTTGAGACTTGTCAAAGTTCCCTCCAGGCCTGAAGTTACCACTGTTACTACCACCTTGATTGCCAATATAGCCACGTGAGCCACCTCCATTGTGTGAGTTGCTATGACCACTGCTACTAGCATGTGTGTTGTTGTTATTGTTGCCTCCATGACTGTAACCACCTTTGCCATTAGTATTTTTATTGTAACTACCACCATATCCCTTGCTCAATAAGGTTGTAGGTTCAGACGAGATAGAACCACTAGATGATGTTGATGCTTCAAAAGTGTTCAGCCTCTGACTCTCAACATTCAGAATTAGAGCATAGGCATGATTCACACTTGGCAAAGGATAGATCATCAGCACTTGATTCTTAGCATGATCATAGGATTCATTCGATCCCATTAGAAACTGCCACAGTTTTTGCTGCTGAAAGTGTTCTGCATACTTCTGAGATTCAGGACAAGCACAATTAGGATGTGGTGCTAGAGACTCATACTCATCCCAGAGTTCCTTCATCCTAGAGAAATAGACTGACACAGAGGAGAATCTTTGAACTAACATAACAATTTCCTTATGCAAATAGAAAGATCTAGAAGCATTAATCTTATCAAACCTCTCCCTCAGATCCTCCCAGATCTCATGAGCATTGGAAGCATGAATTACACTGTTAATCAACTCCTTTGACACAGTATTCATGATCTATGCAGGCACAATAGCATTACACCTCTCCCAGAGCTCATGTAAATTGGAATCATACATTTCCCTCTTACATGTGCCTAAAACAAATCCTAGTTTATTCTTACCACGTAGCATGATACGCATAGATTTACTCCAGAGTGAATAGTTTTCAGATCCTTTTAATTTTATTGAGGTCAGTACAGAATCCTGAGTATCATATGGATGAATGTAGAGAGTATGATTAGAGTGTACATCGTATTCCTGACCAGTATATTGAGTAACAACCACAGCTGGAGCTGCATCTGACCTAGATCCTTCTGAATTATCAGTTGTTGTCATTGTTTTTCTTCTAGTTTGAATTGCAAACAGAAAATTTTACACCGTAACAGTAAATCAAGTAGAAATCAAGCTGAAATTGAGCAGAAATTGAGCTGAAGTTGAGCTCAATGAGTGTCGAAATCAGAGTCACGCTAGGATCACAGATTAACCTAGAACTCTTGTAGATCTACACTCGTATACTAACACTACCTCCTTTGAGCTAGAAACATTCTTCACCGAAGCTTTGATACCATGTTGAGGAAGCTCAACAATGGAGGAAGCAGAGAATGAAGAAGAAGAGAGGAAGAGAAAGACGAAATTAAAACTGCTCTTGTATTCACCTCAATGGAACAGTGATTCAAGTGTACATAATTCAAGGTTCCTACTCGTATATATACACGTGCATCTACTCTACAATTGGCTTGCTCCACTATCACTAACAAACTATTAACAACCTACAACCGATTCTAACTAACTGTACAGCTGGCATAACTACCTCTAACAGCTTTAACATTACATAGGTAAAAACATGTGAAATGTTGATTGGAAATCTTAATAAAATTATTCCATATGGATCAAATGGACGCACGATATATTTGTGCAAAGCACGAACATAGAGACTAGTATATATATATATATATATATATATATATATATGCTGGTATAGATAAATAGGGTAAATTCTTATACTTTATGAAAAATATCAAATTATACCAAATAAATTTATATTTAGTGCAATTGAGATGAAAACAACTACAAAATATCCAAATCTATCATATTATTATTGGGCCTCATGTGTAACTTCTTTTGATAATAGTATCACTAAGGGAAAAAAACATATATACACAATATAAGATTCTTTATTACAAGTCATACCATAATTTGTTAATTTTTAATTTATACCAATAATTTTTTAACAAATTGTACCAAAACAGTAAAAAAATTAAGTATTTTAATAAAAATGAAAACTACAAAGAATTTAATATGTCGATCCATATTTTAATAAATTAGATCTAATTTAATAATTATCCCCAAAAAATAGTTGGTGGTTAAATAAGGATATCAATCATTCCCATATTTCTCCAATAACAGTTATTTCTTTTTTTACTCTTTCAGATTTCAAATAGATTCTCTCCCAAAGTTACCCAGATAAATAAATTCATCGCCAATTAAAAGATTCTTCTTCATTATTCCATTGATACCAAATCTAATACCATATTCAAATATAAAATATTTTAATAGAAAATATACATAAACTATAATTTAGTGTATAGGAAGGATATTAAAATTGATTTCAACAGAATATGTATTAATATTCCATTCATACCAAATTTAATACCACATTCACACACAAAAAATTATTAATAAGAAATGTACTTGGACTATCATTTATTGTATGAAAAAATGCATAAAAAGCAATATAAATAAAATATGAATTAATATTTTGTTGATACCAAATTTGGAACCATATTATTTGGTGAGAATAATCAAGATAGGATAATTAAGAGAGAGAGAAATAAGAGATTTTTTCTCCATTTAAAACTCTTCTAATAAATATCCTAATCATTAATTAAGTAAAACTATTATTTTTTCTCATTAAAAATAAAAAAAATACAGTAAAAATATAACTTTTTAACTAAATTGGTATGACTTGTAATTAAAAGCTTGATTTTGTAAATAAGAAAAAGTACATGTATAACTTGTAATTTAAAGTCTTAAAATGATATATGGTGTCATTTTATCACTAATATAACTATGCAAAAACTTTAGCAAATTGCCAAAGAACATATCAGAATAAAATATTTAAAGTTTATAAGCCTTATTTTAAATTTAGTGGCCTAATTTATATGAATTCACCATATTTTGTAAAACATCATTTTTTGGATATATTTTAGATGATACGACGATGTGCATTTTTTAAATTTAAATTTTATGTTCTTTCTCTAGATATTA
This sequence comes from Jaltomata sinuosa, assembly GCA_003996215.1. Classification (NCBI taxonomy): domain Eukaryota; kingdom Viridiplantae; phylum Streptophyta; class Magnoliopsida; order Solanales; family Solanaceae; genus Jaltomata; species Jaltomata sinuosa. The sequence continues at coordinate 353,530 of QJPP01001451.1, forward strand.
ATATCGAAGCCATATATAGGAGTGATCAATTTTACTGACATGAGCAGTTTAAAATCATATACGTCTCATGTGATTTTGAGAATTACTGTATACTTTTGCATATATCAAAGTGTTTTATTTTTTTATTTATCCAGTTGGACAGTTTAATAATAATGCAATTCTAAGATAATGTTTTTTAAAAAGACCTTTTTACATAGATAATGTATTATGAAAACTTTATTACGGATTATAGTATAGTTTTACTCTTACAGATTATAGTTTTACTTTTCTTACCAAAAATAGCAAAATCAGCTAAAATACATATCTAATACATTTCTAACACAAATTTAATATATTAACACTTAAACTAATTTGAATAACATTTGAATGTCTGAAATTCAGGTATAATACATTTTTAACATCAGTAATAAGAGAAAAAAATAAACAACAACTGTAATGCATTTTGAATTCAATATATTATACATATTATAAGCATTGTTTACTGAACATGGTGAATACATAATTAAAATATTTTTAATACAAATATATTATAAGTATTATATGTGAATTTTAAATATTTTATATTATTTAAATTAATTTACGTTGTTAAAAATGTATTATATATGTTATGAAATAACAACTATATCGAATTCATAACAATGTATAAGATTGAATTAGAAATGTATTACAACTATCATTTATATTTAATACAGTTTTAATTCAACTTTTAAAAGCTTCACTTTTTCTTCGGTGAATCACCACCACCGTCGGACTACCGATACCTCCAACTCAAAATCAAACCACCAACATCACCACACAGTCCACCCACTACTGGAGAAGCCATCTCCGGCTAAATACGAACTCCGTCCAAACCACCACCAAACATCCCATCACGTCCCTCTTCTCCATCCTTCTCCAACTCCATCTTCGGCGAAGCTAATTATCGGAGCAACCAAATCAGCCACACGAATTAACCATCATTCCGGCGAAACGAGCAACACCACAACAACCACACTACCACTACCCCTCTTCTCTGACTCATCTCTCCCTTCTCCTTTCCCGGCGAACTTCGACCAACCAACAGCCATTATTGTAACCAGCAAATCTCCAACCCCAGACCACCACAAAATCAACCAGACCCCAACCTTATTGATCCTCTGTCTCTGTTTCATAAAAAAAAAATCAGCTCCGACGAACGAGAAATCAGTTCACTTCACCTCATCTCAGATCTGAAAAGAAAGTGTGGATCTAAATCGTTGGAGCTTTTGTTAGTTCGCGATTTTGTCGGAGTAGCGTCAAATTCCGTCCTTAGAAAGAGAAGTAAGAGGAAATCTTGAGGGTGATTGTGATGAAGCAGTGGGTTGGAGAATTTATTTTTTTTATCGGCCAAATATTAATTTTCATGAGTAAATATTAAGATCCTGAGAAATAATTAATTGAAGGAGAAGATATGAATGCGTTTTATGCTGCTTGTCAATACAAAGAGAGAATATAATTAAATAAAATTGTTCAAGAGATACTGATAAGGTTCATGCAAAGACAGAAATTCAAGCAACAATGTAGAAAACTAAAGAAGCTTAGGGAATTTCATTCAGCAAGGGGTTGGAGAAGAAGGGAGCAATAGGGTAATTTTAGCTATTAAATATAAATATATGTTATAAATTGTAATAAAAAAAAGTACCTCAAAAAAGAATAATAATTAATCTAAAAGATTTCATTTATGTAAAAATTTCTTTAAAAAATATCAAATATTTATCGAGTCATAACGTTACAAAAAAATGAGACGATTGGTACATTTTTAAAATGCTTAAATTTTATCATGCACAATGAAGTAATTAAAAAATTAGGGCAAAGTGCACAAATACTCGCTTTTTGAATTGTCATTTAGCTTATGTTTGCTTTGTAATTTTTTTTTTAGAGTTTATCCGTTTTAAAAATAATTATGATGTATGCGATCGAGGTTGAAAATTCGTTTTTAATTTGCACTTAAAAATTGCTTTAAATTTTAGTCATGTGTGTCTGAATTTATTTTTTTATTTTCTTGTTCTTCGAATTTCAACAATTCAATACCTAAATCTACTCCAAATAAGCTCAAATTTAAAACAGAAGTTTCATGTATCACAAAGAATAAATCTCAACCATCAATTTGTTAAAACAACAACAAATTTAAAAACTCGTTTAGCATCCTTTAAATTTTTTCATGTATGTTTGCGCTTAAGTCATATCTGACTTGCACATGTTAAAATTGGTTAATATTTCAGTCATGTGCCTCTGAAATATTTTTGCCAAAAAAATAATAATTTTCTTCTTCAAACTTCAACACTTAAATCTACTCCAAGAAAACTCAAATTCGAAACATAAGTTTCGTGTATCATAAAAATCAAACTTCAACCATCAATTTGTCAAAACAACAATAAATTAAGCAAATTCATTTAACACTTTGTTAAAAACAATTTCATGTATATTTGTTCTCGTTCATACATGACTGAAGCACATGCTAAAATTTCAGTCATGTGCATCTGAAATTTTTTGCCAAAAAAAATACCTTTTCTTCTTCAAATTTCAACACCCTAATCTACTCCAAATAAGTTCAAATTCAAAACGTAAGTTTTGTGTATCATAAAAAACAAACTTCAATAATCAATTTATCAAAACAATAATAAATATAACAAATTCATTTGACATCCTTTTAAGTTTTTTAGGTATGCATGCACTCAGTCGTATTTGGCTGAAATTTCAATCGTGTGTTTGAATGCAGAAGCAGAAGAAGTATAAAAAAAGTATACACTTTTGTTTAAAAGTTACCTAATATAATTATATTCGTGCAAAATAAAATACAAAATAAATACTAATTAAATGAGGCGATCAAAATATTATTCCCCATGAAATTTTTATGAAAAATTAATTTAATATAAATTTTTCAAAATAACTGGCCGAATCATATCATTGAATTTCCTAAAAAAAAATATTGTATTGCATGATGTAAACCAAGACGCTTGTCAATTTTCAAATCCTACAACCTCAGTATATACTAGGGGTGTGCAAAAATCGGTTTAGCCGATAAAAATATTATTGATTTATTGGTATTGGGTTATTGGGTTAACGGTTTTTAAACGGTTTTGTAAAAAAAAAATTTTGGCTATCGGTTCGATATCGGTTTTAAGGTTTTAGTTAATGGCTAAACCGATAACCCAATAAGATTATATTTAGATTATATTTTTATTCATAATTGTATAATAGTGGCTTTAGATTTTAAATATATACCCAATTGTTTTTTGCATTTTATAGTTGTTGTCTTAGTGTTGTTGTTTTCTTTCTAAAGTCACTGGTTTGATAGCATTCTACCTATCAGTGCTGCTTTTCTTTTTGAGAAATTGCTACCGTTGCTACTGTATTCAAGTTTTCTACTTAGTAAGAAAGAAAATAAGTTTATTTTAGTAATAACGTATTTGAATTTGCTTATGCTTGTAATTTGTATAGATGTTTATGCATGAAAGTAGTCTGTATATGAAGAAGAAAATAAGAGAAATCAAAAATATTATAGGAGCATTTTCTTATCGGTTAAACCGATAAACGAACCGTTAAGGACCAAAAACCGATTAACTGAAAACCGATAACGAATATCTTATTGGTTTGGTTATCGGTTTTGCATGTTTACAAATCGATAACCGATAACCAAACCGATAATATACAAAACCAAATCGAACCGATCGATGCACACCCCTAGTATATACATAGGTAATTTTACTTTTGAATTAGAACTACAAATATCACTTTTAGGTTTGCTTCATCTGTAAGATAACTAAATGAGATTCCCAAAAACTTTCAAGGAAAGCCCAGGTTTTAATGGGCCATCTCTTTATATCATGCATAAGTTTGCTACCATGAAGAACTTAAATTTTAATTATGTATAATTTGGAAAAATTATCTAATGTAATTAATTATGCTATATAATTATACTCTATAGCGATTTTTTTATATATATTTTTAGCGAAAAAAAATCTCTAATTATGAAATTTTTTCTACAATTTAGCTGAAAAAATCTATATCATGCAACTAACTATGTATCCTAGCTCTGAACCAATCTCAATCCTTTATTCACTCTTTCTTTTTTCTAAGCCTTTGTTTGGATGGTTGTTTCCATAGTATGATATGATATGGTTACTAACAGTATCATGTTTGTTTTGATTATTATTTTAAATATATGGTATAGTTTGATTTCATGGTTAGGAAACCATGAAAAGCTCCATTTTATGTAACCATCGATTTGGTGGTATCCCATGGTTTTTTAATTTTAATTTCCAATTATGCCCTTACTTAATACTACAGAATCTTATTTTACCCTTTACCCTATAGAATGTTTGGTGTCAATTATAGAAAATCACGTCGTTTTGTAATATATTTTTTACTTTTTGATATACTTCTTGTATGCGACCATGTTTTTGCTCTTTTTCTAATGAAATATATTATTATTAAAAAAAATCGAGTACATTTGTTTTAACCTATTTTTTTTAATTAGTTTTGTTGGAATTAACATAAATTTAACAACTTAATATATTTACAGGGCATAATTTATGATAAATTAGCATAAAGAATATTTTATTAATTATTTTATTAGCAATTATTAATAAATTTAATATTTATAATAATTTAGGGCATTTTAGTAAACTTACCAGTTACGGTACATACAGTCAAACCAAACACTAAAAATATTATTAAAACATAGAGAACGATACAGTTTATCCAAGCATTGTATTTACAATACAGTACAGTATCATACCATATAGTACCGTACCATATATTATGAAACCATGGGTAACCACCATCCAAACAGAATGTAAGGGGCGGGGATGTGAGAGGAAAAGTTGAGTTGATTTCTTAAGAATTTTATTATGATATGTGCAAATAAAAATAAAAAATAAAAAAACACAAACTAGTATATGTTGGAAAATAGTACACGCAGTGAAAACATTCTAAGAACATACTGCTTACATGAATTATAGACAACAAACATAAACACGTAGTACACATAAAGCGTGCTGTAAATTAACCAAGAATTACCTCTTGAAGCGTGAGCAAAAATCTTGAAGCAAGTCCAACTTCAATTCTACGGTCTTCTCCAGTGATCCCAAATTCACAGTCGAACTCTCTCAATACTTGGGTGGGCAAGTATTGTTTAGAAAACTAATTGTCTTTTATAGGTTGGAAGAACCCCTATTTATAGAGGAGCTTTCCCAGTCCAAAAAGGAGAACAAAAAAACAAACGGTTGTTTCTTCCAAGAAAACACACGCCTGTTTCTTTCTTTTTCCCTAGAAAATAGAATTCTGAGTTCTAGTTAAATATGAGCACTGTAGAGACCACATAATTAATTACTGAGGTTCCTTATTATGAAAATAATTCAAAATATTAATTTGAATTATTCTTACCATAATAAATTACAAATTATTCCACTAGAAATTCGTAATTGCACTCCTCTATTTATATTTCAAAATTCCCTATTAAACACTTATGTAATTTCCCATGTTAAGATTACAGATACTAATCAATAAATTAAATTACTGACGAATTTAATTCAATGATTAATTTTCTTTAGAGCAATACTTAACTTATTTCATATGTTGGATTCATAAATCTACCGGTCGGGTTTACACATGAAAACTTATAAGCTTCTCATAAAAGGCGTATCATCAATCTCTATACCGAGACATGGATTCTATCAACTAACTTATTATTTCACCAATATATATTATTATCATCCAATCTATCAGCCATCAGGCATATTGACCCATCTCAGAATCTCGTCTTTTAATAACTCAAAACGATAATTAATATATACAGCTCATAATAGTTATATCAAGATTGAGAATATAAGTACATTTGATAGTTTAGAGAATATGTTTTTATCAGTCAGTCTAAAACATCTATTTCTACTCGGTCTTGTTCAATACATACAAAATGCACTAGCACGAGAAGTTAGAACTTTATATATCATTCTCGTAATCAAGATAAATTACTTTTAATCTCGTGCTACAATCATTCTGATGGTTTGTCCAAATTTCCATCTACGATTGTGAACTATAACTTTAACTTATAAAAACCGATGATTTAATCTTCTGTGTTTAAGCTTAAACTCTATACACCAAATCATCTACTATATAAGTTGAGGACACATATATGACAAAATGATCTATTTAATGTAACACTTTATTGAATTAAATAAATGAATCAAAACACATGGTTAATAGTATATTCTAACAGTAACAAGAGAAGTGGCATAAATGAACTGATTATTTATGTACAATTACGACAGAAATTCAGAAAATTGATTCAACAACTTATACGTAATGAGAAATATATTTTAGGAATGCACATATTTTTTGATATTCTAGAAATGTTTATAATTGCCAAGTTTTTTGTTCAGAATTCCAAGTACTAAAAGGTTTATTAGTACTACATGTAATTTATGTGTGTATATATTGTTACATATATAATGAGAATTACTATGATTTCATAATTTTTACACAGCACTAGAGCCAATGTTACATTGTTGATGCCCACGACCCCCTCTTTCGCTTATAGTAATGTCAGAAAATTTAAAAATTGGTGATAGAACTACAACATTCATAGTCACTATTGGTGCTGAGAATCCTATTATAAGTGCATCACCACCGTCATTATATTTTTTCATGCCAAATATCTTTTATGAGATACCATTAATTAAAGCTTATTTTTGTGAATTTTCCCCTATAAAAAATGCAATTTATGTCGATTCTTAAAAAGCTCTAGATACAAAGCCCCGTGCAAAGCACGAGCACAATATATATTATTTTTCTAGTTCTAATTTATGTGACATAAATAAAATTTGGAGTCAACCAAATTTTATATGTTTTAAAAGTATCTTAAGTTGTAAATTTGTAATCCTTCGTGCCAAGTTTTAGAGTTAGAAAACTTCGGATTTGGGAGTTTGAAATTCTGGGCTAGGCTCGCCTCGACCGATTTTGGAGTGAGGTATAATCTACGGAAATCCGGGTAAGGATTGGGTGAGATGTCTTGATTCAAGCTAGCTTTCCATGTAGCCAAGACATAAAAGAGTCCCGGGGACTTTTCAGAATCGAATTTGGGTAAGTAGAACTCCTGGAATCGAGGTTGACGTGAATGTGTTATTTTGGATTGTCGGGGGAAGTAAGTTGTTATAAAATGGACCAATTTTAGAGAATTCTCGATATTCTGTCCGTGACGAGTGTCACGGCTCCACCATAGCGACCTCCGCTATAGCGGAAGAAAATTCTGCTATAGCGGGAGTCAAGGCAGTCAACCTCCGCCATAGCGGTTGACTCCGCTACGGCGGTACCGCTATAGCGGAAGTCGACCGCATAGCGGAGCGCGACAGAATTTAATGCAGAAACTTCTCCAAAACAATTTAGTTTTCTGCAAGCCGTTTGGGAAAAGAACTAGGGCGATTTCAGGCGTTTCTCCCCCATTCTTCGTCGTTTTTCTTCCCTAAGGTAAGAATTTTACTCTCCGAACTCCGTATTACTTTTTCTATGCGATAGAATTGCTAGGGGTGGACTTGGGGAGAGATTTGGAATGACTTAGGGATAACAGAATCCGGGGATAAAGGGGGATTCTAGGGGTGGAAGTTCTTGAGTATTGTTAAATTTACTGTTTATTGATCATGTGACCTTAATTTCCTAATTTCATCCATAAAAAATGGTAGAAATAGGTGAATTAATGGTGAAAAAGCCCGGGAAGAGGATGGAATGATCATGGGTGGCCTGGGGTTTAGGACTTTGCGTAATCCGGGTAAATTTTAGGCCATAAGGATTAATTCTTGGTTATTGTGTATTGTTTTAGACCAAGAACCGGCAAGAACTTCAAAAAATAGGAAAGCTCCGGTTGAGTAGAGCTTGGATCATTTCGAGGTAGGTGATGGTTTGATTTCTGTATGCTTTGTGTGTTTGAGTACTTACATCTAAGTATTTGTATGAGATGCATGGCTTAGAGAATTCTTAGGAATGTCTAATAGTCATGTTTTATCTGTCTGGTTGAACTGTGCATTTTGCTTGTTGATTTTACAAGTTAATTCTTCATTGTTGTGACTGTGGATTGTTTGACATTCAGTTGGCTCGGGTATCACGCCTGATACAGAATATACTAACGGTTGGCTCGGGTACCACACCTGGTACAGGTTTATTTTATTGCATTGTCACATTGATATTATTGCATTGTGCACTTGTTGTTAGTTTCATGAGTGGACCGGGTTGTGTTGTTGAAATGTGATATTTGCTTATGGTCCTTGAGAAGCCGGGTTATTGTTGTATCTGATTTTAGAGTTGGTCTTGGTGTAGACCGGATTTTGCTTGTTAACACTTCGGTGTTGGTTAGAGGGGATCCCAGGGTGGTTCCAGGCTATATAGATAAGAGGTGGTTGTTCGCGTTGACTTTCGTATAAAAGTGGTTGATATGTAGAGACAAGTTGGGAGGAAAATTGCGGTCTAGAATTTATTGGTAACTGGATTATGTGTTCTTGTACTTGTACTTGATTTTTGTACTAATCATTCATTGTATATTTGGAACTAGCTGATGATCCTACCAGTACACGGTAGTTGTGTACTGATACAGCACTTGTTTGTCTTTTGTGAGTACAGAAAATCTTCCGGCGGTTGACGCACGACCTCACTTGTAGGCCTGACTGTTCGTGATATCAAGGGTGAGCTATTCGACCAAGTTGCCTTGATTTCTATCCGTTTGAGTTGTAGCCCAATTGTTTTGGGCTTAGACTATTTCATTATTATCTTTGGGGTTGCATCCCCGTACTCTAGCTTTGCTAGATGTTTTGGGCACGATGACTTTCAGATTCTAGGGGGGATTTTCGCAGTTTTATTTCAATGAAATTACTTTTGCTTATTTGAATTTCAAGTTTATTTCCTGTTGCTGGTTTTAGGCTGTTAGTATAGTCTAAGGGTTGAACTCTACTGGTTCGCTCATCCGGGGATTGGGTGGGTGTCACTCACGATGGTCTGGGTCATGACAAAGATGGTATCACAGCCCTAGGTTCGTTGATCTCGCCATACCAAAACACATCTAGTAGAGTTTTGCGGAACGGTGCAGAGACGTCCGTACTTTTATTCGAGAGGCTATAGGACTTTAGGAAAACTATCTCTTCTTTCTTCAATCGTGTTATAGCTTGATTCCAATTGGTATCTGGTGATACAAATTGGTATCTAACCTCTTTCACTCTTTTGTCCGCAGATGGTTAACACAAGGAATAATGGAGCGAGACCAGCGGGCCCAGCGGTTCGTGGTAGAGGTAGGGGAAGGGGCAGAGGACGAGCAAGAGCCACACCCACCAGGGGTGGGGCTCAAGCCGCTGCTGAAGCGCGTGAGGCAACTCCTCCCCTACCTTAGGATCAGGTTGTCGAGGATGTGGAAGTTATGGTAGAGGATGATGGGGCGCAGGCGGAGGTGGAGGCGGCACCGGCTGGGGGTGCAGGCCTCCCTCCTATAACACCAGAAGCCTTTCAGCAGGCTTGGAACTTCTTGAGTGAGTTGGTGGTGCTGGAGCCATACCCGCGGGGATTGCAAATCAGGCTTTGGACACTCAGCCAGCAGTTACTATGGCGCCTAGGATGGATACAGCTTCAGGCACGAATGATTTCTTCATGCCAATGCTATGCCCAGTGATGACAGGAAATGAACACGATATGCTGACCAAGTTTCTCAAGCTGAAACCTCCTACATTTCAGGGTACTGATAGAGAATATGCTTATGAGTTCATATTGGATTGCTATGAGAGACTGCACAAGTTGGCATTATGCGATCGTATGGGGTTGAGTTCATCAAATTCCAGCTGCAGGGCGATGTTAAGTAGTGGTGGAGGTCTCATGTGGAATGTCGGTCGTCTATTTTACCCTCACTGAATTGGGAATAGTTCCACGCTCTATTTTTAGAGAAGTATGTACCCCGTACTTTGAGGGACCGGAAGAAGGATGAGTTCTTGAACTTGGAGCAGGGTAGCATGTCAGTCTCTGCTTACGAAGCTAAGTTCCACGCCTTGTCTCGTTTTGCTACACAGATGCTGGGTTTCGAGAAGGAACGGGTCTATTTATTTGTGAAGGGTTTGAATACTGAGTTGCAGGTGTTGTCGGTGCATATGACTTCTTCAGGAAAAGGCTTTAATAATGTGGTGGATTATGTGAAGAAACTTGAGGGAGTCAGGCAGGCGGGGCAGGCTAAGGTGTTAGCCAAGAAGCCCTGGAATGAGGGAAATTATGGTGGTTCGTATTCCAGGGTTCATAATTAGCAGGTATACTCAGCCCGTCCTATTCAGTTAGCTCTGTCAGCTGCTACAGGTGGTCGTCCGGGAGCTAATCAGTAGTCTTCAGCTCCTAGAGTACAGGGAGCTTCTTATTCATCTGCTAGCAGGCCTGCACTTGATCGTGGTTACTTTCATTGTGGTGATCTGGTCCACTTTAAGAGGGAGTTCCCTCACAGGCAGACCGATAATCAGGTTCGGCGGTAGCCCAAGGCTGTGGTCCCGGCAGGTAGAGGTGGTCATGCTAGAGGTCATCCACAAGGTGGGCGAGGTAACTTTCAAGGAGGCCGGGGAGACAGAGGGAACGGCGGCGATGGCAGGGGTGTGGCGCAGCCGGCTAGGAAGGTTGCCCGAATTGATAATCGAGCTCACTGCTATGCGTTTCCAGGGATAACCAAGGCTGAGGCATCAGATGCAGTAACCACAGGTACCATTCTCGTCTGTGATAAAATGGCTTCGGTGTTATTTGACCCAGGTTCTACATATTCTTATGTGTCTGTGAGTTTTGCGTTGGGTCTGAACTTGATATGTGATATCCTTAATTCTCCTATCCATGTTTCTACCCCGATTGGAGCGTCTGTGGTTGTGACTCATGTTTATCATGATTGTTCTGTTGTGTTTGTGGGGTTGCAAACTTGGGTAGACTTGGTAATCCTGGATATGGTTGATTTTGATATTATCTTGGGCATGACCTGGTTATCCCTTTATACCAAGAATGTGGCTCTAGAGATTCTGGGTAAGGATAGGCTAGAGTGGGAAGGTGTGTACAGGCCTAAGCCAGTTAAGATCATATCGTTTGTTCGGGATAGGAAGCTAGTAGGGAGAGGGTGTCTATCCTTCTTGGCTCATCTCCGATATGATAGTGTGGAGTCCCCATTTATTGAGTCAGTTCCAGTTGTTTCTGAGTTTCGAGAGGTGTTTCCAACAGATTTGCCTGGTATGCCTCCGGACAGGGATATAGACTTTTGTATTGATTTGGAGCCAGGCACTCGCCCCATTTCCATTCCTCCGTATCGTATGGCTCCGACAGAGTTAAGGGAACTTAAGACTCAACTACAAGAACTCCTAGATAAAGTATTTATCCACCCCAGTGCTTCGCCTTGGAGTGCTCCGACCTTGTTTGTAAAGAAAAAGGATGGTAGTATGTAGATGTGCATAGATTATAGGAAATTGAACAAGGTTACCATCCGAAATAAGTACCCGCTACCCCGTATTGATGATCTGTTTGACCAGCTCCAGGGTGCATCGGTGTTTTTGAAAATTGACTTGAGGTTGGGGTATCACCGGTTGAAGATTAGGCTGGAGGACATTCCTAAGATTGCTTTTCGGACTCGGTATGGGCATTACGAGTTCTTAGTAATGTCATTTGGGTTGACCAATGCGCCAACAACATTCATGAGTTTGATGAATGGGGTATTTAAGTCATATATGGATTCCTTCGTTATTGTGTTTATCGATGATATTTTGATCTACTCCAAGAGTAGGGAGGAGCATGCTAATTACCTTCGTATTGTGTTGGACATATTGAGACGTCAAAAGCTTTATGCGAATTTCTCCAAGTGCGAATTTTGGTTGACTTCAGTCGCGTTCTTAGGGCATGTAGTGTCAGAACATGGGGTGATGGTGGATCCCCAGAATATTGAGGCAGTCAAGAGTTGGGCCCTGCCTAGCTCTGTGACAGAGGTGAGGAGTTTTGTTGGGCTCACGAGGTACTACCAGAGGTTTGTTAAGGATTTTGCATCAATTGCTACTCACTTGACAAGGATGACACAGAAGGATGTACCATTCGTGTGGTCCGACAAGTGCGAGGAGAGCTTCCAAAGGCTCAAGACACTTTAGACCACTGCTCCTATCGTGTCCTTGCCGGTTGAAGGTAAAGACTTTATTGTTTATTGTGATGCTTCACATTCTAGTTTGGGTGTTGTGTTGATGCAGGATAGGAATGTGAAAGCCTATGCCTCCAGGTAGTTGAAGGTGCATGAAAGAAACTACCCGACTCACGACTTAGAGTTGGCAGCGGTGGTTTTTACACTCAAGATTTGGAGACACTACCTTTATGGTGTCAAGTGTGAGGTGTTCACCGATCATCACAGTCTGCAACATCTGTTCACACAGAAGGACTTGAATTTAAGTCAGAGAAGGTGGATGGAACTATTGAAGGACTATGATGTGACTATCCAGTACCATCCGGGTAAGGCTAATGTGGTGGCAGATGCACTGAACCGGAATACAGTTAGCATGGGTAGTTTGACTTGATTGGGGGTGTCCAAACGACCACTAGCAAGGGAAGTTCAGTCATTGGAGTCCAAGTTCATGCACTTGGGTATTTCAGAATGAGATGGGCTATTGGCCAACTTTGAGGTCAAGGCCACCTTCATAGAAGAGATAAAGGCCAAGCAATTTTAGGATCCGAAACTGAGTAAGCTCCGGGGTAAGGTAATATCTGGGGAATCCAGGGACGTCACGCTAGACTCTGGTGGAGTACTAAATTTCAGAGAGAGGATTTGTGTTCCTCGGGTTGATGATATAATTCAAAAAATCTTGGCAGAAGCTCATGGTTTGCGGTACCCAATTCATCCGGGTGTGACCAAAATGTACATGAACTTGAGGCAATGTTACTGGTGGCCCGGGATGAAAAGGGACATAGTGGATTTTGTGTCCAAGTGTCAGAACTGTTAGCAGGTAAAATATGAGCATCAGAGACCTGCAAGACTACTTTAGAGAATGCCAATTCCAGAGTGGAAATGGGAGAGGATAGCCATGGATTTCGTGGTGGGTCTTCCCAAGACGTTGGGAAAGTACGACTCAATTTGGGTCATTGTTGACGGGCTGACCAAGTCCGCACATTTCATTCTGGTCGGGGTAGATTACAATTCACAACAATTGGCTAAGATCTACGTGAGGGAGATTGTGAGATTGCATGGAGTGCCACTGTCCATCATTTCAGACAGGGGTACGCAGTTACTTCCAAGTTTTGGGGTAAGTTGAATGAGGAGTTGGGCACTCAACTCACCTTTAGTACAGCCTTCTATCCTCAAACTGATGGTTAGTCGGAGAGGATGATTCAGGTTTTGGAGGACATGCTGAGAGCATGTGTGATTGACTTCGGGGGTCATTGGGATTAGTTTCTACCGTTATGTGAGTTCTCATACAACAATAGCTACCACTCCAATATCGACATGGAACCATTCGAGGCATTGTATGAGAGGGGTTGTAGATCACCGGCTGGATGGTTTGAGGAAGGCAATGTAAAGCCTCTGGGCGTGGATTTGGTAAAGGAAGCGCGGGAAAAGGTAAGAGGTATTCAGACCAAATTGCTAGTTGCCCAAAGCAGGTAGAAGGAATATGCGGATCGCAAGGTCCGGGACATGAAATTTCAGGTTGGTGAATGAGTGTTGTTAAAGGTGTCACCAATGAAGGGAGTTATGTAGTTCAGTAAGAAGGGCAAGCTTAACCCTCAGTTCATCGGTCCGTTTGAAGTTTTAGAGATTGTGGGGCCTGTGACTTATAAGTTGGCACTGTCGCCTAGTTTGTCGGGTGTCCATTCGGTATTCCATGTATCCATGCTTAAGCGATACCATGGGGATTGGGACTATATCATCAAGTGGGATGAGGTATTTTTCAATAAGGATCTTCTTTATGAAGAGGAACCAGTTTTGATTCTTGCTCGGGATGTCCGGAAATTGAGGACAAAGGTGATTAATATGGTAAGGGTTCAATGGAAGCATCATCCGGTTGAGGAAGCCACTTGGGAAATTGAGAAGGACATGCGGGATAAGTACCCTCACTTGTTTGAGGATTCAAGTACTACACTTTCCTCCCTATATTTTTGTAATTTGAGGTTTGATCGTTCGGGGATGAATGATGGATAAATTGGTATCTGTTGTAACGACTGAGTATGTCGTTACGGGCAATCCATTCGTGCCAAGTTTTAGAGTTAGAAAACTCCGAGTTTGGGAGTTTGAAATTCTAGGCTAGGCTCACCTCAGTAGATTTTAGAGCGAGGTATAGTCTAGGGAAATTCGGGTAAGGATTGGGTGAGATGTCTTAATTCGAGCTAGCTTTCCATGTAGCCAAGATATAAAGGAGTCCCGGGGACTTTTCATAATCGAATTTGGGTAAGTAGAACTCCCGGAATCGAAGTTGATGTGAAGGCGTTGTTTCGGATCGTCAGGGGAAGCAAGTGTGTTGTAAAATGGACCAATTTCGAAGAATTCCCGATATTCAGTCCATGATGAGTGCCACGTCTTCACCATAGCAACCTCCGTTATAGCGAAAGAAAATCCCGCTATAGCGGGAGTCAAGGCAGTCACCCTCTGCCACAGCAGTTGACTCCACTACGGCGGTACCGCTATAGCGGAAGCCGACCGCTATAGCGGAGCGCGATGGGATTCAATGCAGAAATTTTCCCAAAACAGTTCAGTTTTTTGCAAGTTATTTGAAAAAAGAACTAGGGCGATTTCAGGCGTTTCTCCCTCATTCTTCGTCGTTTTTCTTCCCTAAGGTAAGACTTTTACTCCTCGAACTCCGTATTACTTTTCCTATGCGATAGAATTGCTAGGGGTGGACTTGGGGAGAGGTTTGGAATGACTTAGGGATGATAGAATCTGGGGATAAATGGAGATTCTAGGGGTGGAAGTTCCTGGGTATTGTTAAATTTACTGTTTATTGATCATGTGACCTTAATTTTCTAATTTCATCCATAAAAAAATGATAGAACTAGGTGAATTAATGGTGGGAAAGCCCGGAAAGAGGGTGTAATGATCATGGGTGGCCTGGGGTTTAGGACTTTGCGTAATCCGAGTAAATTTTAGGCCATAAGGATTAATTCTTGGTTATTGTGTATTGTTTTACACCAAGAACTGGCAAGAACTTCAAGAAATGGGAAAGCTCCGGTTGAGTAGAGCTTGGATCATTTCAAGGTAGGTGATGGTTTGATTTCTGTATGCTTTGTGTGTTTGAGTACTTATATCTAAGTATTTGTATGAGATGCATGGCTTAGAGAATTCTTAGGAATGTCTAATAGTCTTGTTTTATCAGTCTGGTTGAACTGTGCATTTTGCTTGTTGATTTTACAAGTTAATTGTTCATTGTTGTGACTGTGGATTGTTTGACATTCGATTGGCTCAGGTACCACGCCTGATACAGAATATACTAAAGGTTGGCTCGGGTACCACACCTGGTACGAATTTATTTTACTGCATTCACATTGATATTATTGCATTGTGCACTTGTTGTTGGTTCTATGAGTGGATCGCGTTGTGTTGTTGAAATGTGATATTTGCTTATGGTCCTTGAGAGGCCGGGTTATTATTGTATCTTATTTTAGAGTTGGTCTTGGTATAGACCGAGTTTTGCTTGTTAATACTTAGGTGTTGGTTAAAGGGGATCCCAAGGTGGGTCCGGGATATATAGATAAGAGGTGGTTGTTTGCGTTGACTTTCGTATAAAGTTGTTGGTATGTAGAGACAAATTAGGAGGAGAATTGCGGTCTAGAATTGATTGGTAACTGGATTATGTGTTCTTGTATTTGTACTTGATTTTCATACTATTCATTCATTATATATTTGGAACTGGCTGATGATCCTACCAGTACACGGTGGTTGTGTACTGATACTGCACTTGCTTGTCTTTTGTGAGTACAGAAAATCTTCCGGCGGTTGACGCACGACCTCACTTGTAGGCCTGACTGTTCGTGATATCAAGGGTGAGTTGTTCGACCAAGCTGCCTTGATTTCTATCCATTTGAGTTGTAGCCTAATTATTTCGGGCTTAGACTATTTCATTATTGTCTTTGGGGTTGCATCCCCGTACTCTAGCTTTGGTAGATGTTTTGGACACGATGACTTTCAGATTCTAGGGGAGATTTTCGCAGTTTTATTTCAATGAAATTACTTTTGCTTATTTGAATTGTTAGTTTATTTCCTGTTGCTGGTTTTAGGCTGTTAGTTTAGGCTAAGGGTTGAACTCTACTGGTTCGCTCATTCGGGGGTTGGGTGGGTGCCACTCACGACGGCATGGGTCGTGATATAATTATTATGATTTATAGTATTTTTTACGTAATTTTTACATAATATATGTTACTTTTTTTGTCCCAATTATGTGGCAGATTGATTTCGAGTGTCAGCCAAATTTTTTATATGCTTTTTCTTAGATTTATCTTGTTTGGCCAAGCTTATTTTTTCTCAAAAGTACTTATTTTTTCTAAAAAGTGCTTATTTTTAAAAAGTGAGGTGTTTGGCCTACATTTTGAAAGAAAATAAGTGGTTTTAGGGAGTAGCAGAAGTTGTTTTTCAGAAGCTAAAAAAAGTAGCTTCTTCCTAAAAACACTTTTTAAAAACTACACTTAAAAGCACTTTTAAAAGCTTGGCCAAATAATAATTACTGCTCAAAAGTGTTTTTTAAATTTATTGCCAAACACAAATTGCTTTCTACCAAAAGTACTTTTTTGAAAAGCACTTCCGGAATAAGCACTTTTCAAAATAAGCTGATTTTAAAAACTTGGCCAAACAGGCTATAAGTTGTTAATTGCTATAACTTATAGTATTTTTTTACGTAATTTTCACATAATATATGTTACATCTTTTATCTCAATTTATGTGATACAGGTGTAATTTCGAGAAAATATGGTACCATGAAACTCACTTTAATTAGTTTTTTACCCATCTGAGTAAAACAGTCACCCAAAATTTTTATAAGATTATAAATATTTAAGATGTTAATATTATAATTTGTAATATTTTTCATGTAATTTTCAGAATATATGTTACTCCTTTTATCTCAATTTATGTAGTATAAATAAAATTTTGAGAGTCAATTAAATTTTTTATAGATTTTTTAAAAATATTTTAAATTGTTAATTATTATGATTTATAATATTTTTTATATTGAAATAAATAATGGATAAATAAATTAAATAGAGAGATTTAATTGAAAAGAAAAAAGAAAATAAAAGCAATATTACAAACTCAAACATGTGAATAAAGGACACTTGGCTGCAAAACAGAGCACCAAAAAGCTACTACTATTAACTTTGGCACCTTTGAAGCATTAAAAAAAGCCAATAAAAGTTGACAAAATTTGCACCAAAAAGCTGTTATGTATTACTATTAACTTTGGCACTTTTGAAGCATTAAAAAAGCCCACAAAAGTTAACAAAAATTTTCATAATACCAAGTGCATCTACTGTAATAAAGAGGGAAAAAAAGGGTAAGAATGTGTTCCAAAAGACGGCGCCAACAATTGAGACTTCAAAGAGAAATGAGTCTTTTCATCCAAAAATATGTAGTACACACATAATTCCTGAAAGTACAAATTCTCTAAAGCAAATAAATATGAAAAATTCTATATGAAAAATATTCTAATCAAACATCATATTGATAGTTTAATCATTGTATTAAATCGCTTTCTAGCAGATAACTAGGCTAATTAATCCAACTTTTATGTCGTGAATTCGTCATGAAGATCAAATGGTTCTCCGTTTAATTGTTAGGTCTGTTTCAAAATCAATCACTATAACACAATATATTTATAGCTACGAAATCTAAGCTATGAATATAAAAATTATATCAATTACCTAATAATAGCCACAAAAATTTAAATTTCATAGCTATTCAAAAATTCATGAAATTTTTTAGCCACAAAAATTTAATTGACAAAGCTAATTTTTTATTTTCACTATAATAATTAATAATCGTGGCAATAATTGACTAAATAGCTACATTTTATTGCTATAATAAAATTTTGTAGCTGATCAAATATTTTTGTCACGCTATAAAAATTATTAAAGCAATAGTAACTTTTTAGCTATAATAAACTATTTGAAACAAGATATTGTAGCTAAATAAATATTTTTGCTTCAAATTATAAAAATTTGTGGCATAGTTAAATGTTATAGCCACGTCCTTTTTACTATAACAAAATTTTATAGCTAATTATTAGTTTTTGCTATGAGTTAAAATAGATTGTAGTATTAGTAATATTTTAGCCACAATAAATTATTTAAAATAAATATTATAGCTAAATAAATCATTTTGCTTCAAGTTACTAAAAAGTTGTGACAATTAAATGATATAGCTATCCATTTTTGCTACAATAAAATTTCATAGTTAAAAACTTGTTATAATAACAGTAACCTTTTATCTATAAAAAGGTTATTTAAAATAAAATATTGTAGCTAGATAAATATTTTTGCTCCGGATACTAAAAAGTTATGGCAATAATTGACTTGATAGCTATTGTGCTAAATTTCATAGGTAATAATTATTTTTTACCAGAGTTGAAATGTGTTGTAGCAATACTAATCTAGTGTAATTAGAAGTGTTAATTATTTAATTCGATTCTAGTTTATAGACCTACTTGTAAATTTCAAATATTTATTTTATTAAATGAAAAATTATAACTAATTAATTTTGCTTAACTAATTATCGAACTTAAATATAACTTCATCCAGAATTGTTGTTTGACTCAAACTTGTTTTATTGAAAAAATATCTTTGTCGATCTAGTGTAACTGAAAATGTTAATTGCTCAATTTAATTTAATTTTACTTCTTATAAATCTTAAATATAATTTAAATAATAAATAAGTAATTGTATTTACTTCAATTAACTAATTATATCAAAATTTAGCAGAATTTTAAAGCCTCAATCAAATTTCATCCTGACTAGGTATTTTCAGAATTATTATTTGATTTGTACATGATTTATTGGGACAATATCTTTAATTATCAATTTAGTGTAATTGAAGATGTTCATCATTTCACTCGATTCACTTTATAGGATCTTATTTATAAGTTTCAAATATAATTTAAATAATAAGTGATTATATGGTAATTGTATATAAATAAATAAAATTGATTAAATTTTTAATAACAAAATTAAAATACAGAAAAAGGGCTAATCTTCAACAATAGTCCATTTGTATGCCTACCTATAACCTCAAACTTATTAAGCCCATATGTGATCTTATGCCTTATTTGTTCATCACCAACTAATCTAGCTCCTGAAATATATAACATTTTCAATAGGTTATTTTTGAATGTTAATTATACTTTTTTTTAATGTATAATCGTTTTTAATTAAAAGTTATAAAGATATTTATGTATGTTTGGTACTTCATTATTATTTTTAAATAAGTGCTTAATATTTTTATATGTAAGCACTTATTTTTTATAAAAGTATTCATAAAAACTTTCAATAAGTGCTCATATAATCAAATCTCTCTATAGTAGCAATATTTGTCTGAAATATTCATGGAAACTACAGATGTGTTATTATATATGTATATTGACATTTGACGTTTAGATTTCATTTAGATGTTATGAATAAAAGTGTGAAAAATTATTTTCTTTTTGTACTTTTTATGTTATAAACAAACACAAAATACTTGATAAATTTAAAATCATAATTAATTTTTATATTTGATCAATTAAAAAGTGAAAAGACTAATACAATACTAATGAATTCATAACTAGTTGTACCGTACCGATAAAGAATTAAAATCTAATAAATTTGTGTACCAAGAAAAAAGAAATGTATTTGTTAACCCATTTATTCAAAATAATATGAAAGTAAAAAAAAGCAAACATTAGTAGAGAATTTACTGGCTAGGAAGCCGTTTAGCCGGACATAGTCCTGGCTAGGAGAAGAGAACTATGGTAAATAAAACTAAAAGTAAATACCTTTAGGACGATCAAGAGCCAAGGTTGCTTGCGAATACTGATCCAAAAATTTTATTAAAGCAGGAACAGTGACAAACGTTTTCTGAAGTTTTTCTTTACAAAGCTATTCTAGAAAGAAGAGAGAGATTGTAAGAATTTTCTGTGTGCTCCTACTTAACAAAATGAGCACTTATATAGAAAAAGAAAGAAAACAAAAGGAATCTTTGTACAGTAGGTAGGGGTCCCATATGAGTCCCAACCGTTGGACAAGAGTATAATAAGAGTATGTACTGTGGTCCCTTATCATGCAGTTCTGCATCGAGTTCTAAGGCTTTGAGTTTATTCAATTTGTAATTTGGGGCAATATGCCCTCGCTTACCACATTTGTAACATTTGATTTTAGAAAATCAATCGATTTGTCACTAGAGTTTTTCGAAAAAATGGATCAAAGTTTATACTTTATATCTAAAGCATGTCCTGATGCGAATTTGACCATATGCGCAGTTTATGTATGTTTGGTACTTCATTATTATTTTTAAATAAGTGCTTAATATTTTTATATGTAAGCACTTATTTTTTATAAAAGTATTCATAAAAACTTTCAATAAGTGCTCATATAATCAAATCTCTCTATAGTAGCAATGTTTGTCTGAAATATTCATGGGAACTACAGATGTGTTATTATATATGTATATTGACATTTGACGTTTAGATTTCATTTAGATGTTATGAATAAAAGTGTGAAAAATTATTTTCTTTTTGTACTTTTTATGTTATAAACAAACACAAAATACTTGATAAATTTAAAATCATAATTAATTTTTATATTTGATTAATTAAAAAGTGAAAAGACTAATACAATACTAATGAATTCATAACTAGTTGTACCGTACCGATAAAGAATTAAAATCTAATAAATTTGTGTACCAAGAAAAAAAAATGTATTTGTTAACCCATTTATTCAAAATAATATGAAAGTAAAAAAAAGCAAACATTAGTAGTCTTTCCTCATAAATTTATGATCATACATGATGAACACTATTTAAATACTTTTTAAAAAAAAATATACGTACTTAAAATTTATGGTGTATATGACACTAATGATGATTATCATAAATATTTTATTTTATATATAATTTATTTTTAAAAATATTATTACACAATGTTTGAGTATGACAGTTATAAAAGGATAATTTTATAAAAAAATGTACTACTATATTGAATGTCATTACTGTTATATGTTTTTGTTATAGAAAAGTAAGATATCATATATTATCATATCATATATCATATATATATATATATATATACTATCTTATAAGTGGGAAGCCCCCAAGTCAAAAGTTGGATCACTTAAATGCCCCTATAAAATCATAACATTATATATATATTATTATTATTATATTATATACTATCTTATAAGTGGGAATCCCCCAAGTCAAAAGTTGAATTACTTAAATGCCCTTATAAAATCATAACATTATGGACAAAGAATATAAATACCTATTAATTATAATAAATATTTTATCCTTTAATTCAATCCTAAAATATCTTTTTACTGTAACTTTGTATTATACAATGATGTAAATTTACGATGGATTAATATTAAATTGCTATTTATCAGCAAGACAGCCAACGGACCCTTAATTAATATTGTAGAATGAATTAGTCAAAAAGGAAGTAAGACTTGAGTAACGCGCACCTTTTTGGTGGTATTAGAATTATATGTGATGCAATATTTTTGCAATAATTGAGAATTAAGTACTTTTAATGTGAATGTATATGTCCTTTGTAACGGTGAAGAAATCGAACAGTCATTTTAAGGCCCTATCTTTAGGGTGACTTTTTAGTTTTTATAGAATCTTAAGACATATTTCTTGGCTTTATAAATACCATTGTGTTTCACAAGACTTTTGTCTATGAATTGTATCATAACATATAGTCTTACTTTTGATAGCAACTGATGTTGCTTATTTGATTGGGATAATAAACTATGGCGGTGATCATCATCTTCATGAACGAGGTCTGAGGAAGACTTTTTTAGAGCTAGCTATACATCGATCATTATTGCATCTCTTGTTTGTTTAGATGTTACTTCTCTTCGCTCCTTTTATCATTTGATAGTTCGGTTACAGTTATTACTTTCTATCGATCATTTGTTAAGATTGAAGATGTTGAATAGAAAGAATTACATCCGCAACTCTTTGTTAGAAGTTGACCAGGTTCTGTAGATATGTATTTATTCTTTTATATTTTCAGTCAATTTATGTTGGAGATACGTATGTACCTACATGCATTTACCATTAAATATGAAGCAGAAAATTCACTTGATATAACTATATTATTTTAGTGAGATTCATGTATTTATTGCCATAAAATATTAGAATTCTAATTATGCACTGAGATAGAGGGTGATTGGACTCTCTTCATCGAAAATTTGTACCTTGTTATATTAAAAATGGAAAGACCTTAAATGTAAAGTTGAATAACTAAAATGTCCATCAAAAATTAAACGGCGTTTTCACCCATCATCTAAACACTACTACTATATTATTTTTGTACCAAATATAGTAAATATACCTTCCGATAAATAATGAATAAATCAATTAAATAGTAAGATGAGCATGAAGTTCACGTATCTACCGTTTCAAGCCTTTAATGTGTATATAATGCATTCATTTTCTTAGAATTACTATTTAATTATCTGTCATTTCAAGCATTTATTTGTATTCAACCAATTAAGAAATTTATCATGATTTTGGAAGAATTTATTACAGAAAATGGATTTGTTAAAGTCTTTACAATTCTCAACGTTTTTCTTCTTAAATTCTCTTCCCAGAATTTTAGAAGTCATGTGCACGTATTTGAGCTTTTAAATAGAGCTTCTTTAAAATGACATGCTCATTTTATTTTTCACCAATTCAATGTTAGTGTTCTTTCTATTTCTGATTGAATAATTTTCTGATATAAATGACTCAATTTTCTGTAGCTATACATTTTAAAAAAAGAAGATAAGGGACAAACGTGCAACGCACGTTCCTGGAGACTAGTAACCTAAAAAAATTAATTATGGAGAAAATCAGTTCATTATAGTAAAATATCATTATAATAAATACCTATTATAACGAGAATTGACTGTACATAAAAATCTTTGTAAATATCTTTGTAAAAAAACATGATATTTATGGTGTATCGTATTTTGATAAATTAATAATAATATTAACGATAAAGACTCTTTATAACTACACAATCATAAAACAATGATGAGTTTACGATTGCATAAATTTAAAAGTATATTAAATTAATAATGTATTTTGATATAAAAGAAATTTGTAGCTAGTGTCATGGCAACAGATGCAAAAGATTTTGAGATGGAATTTCTATCACTAACATTATAATTCATATTAATTTTTATATAATGTTCTTGTATTAAGAATATATATACTACAAGAGAACAGGCTATTAGCCACAAATTTTAGCTAGAAAACTCAAATTTCTAGCTAATACACATCATTAGTCACGGATTTAGCTAGAGATGTCCTATTTCCTAGTAAAATATTTCGTCCAATAATTTAGTCAAATAATAGCTAGGAAGTAGCTACGGGCAATCCCTAGCTAATATATGACTAGGATTTTTTCCAAGCAACATCAGTAGCTAATTATTTGCGAAAAAATAAAATTGGCACTAAATTTTCTCTCTTCGTGGATTATAGATTAACTAGGGATAAAATCTGCAGCTAATCCTTAGCTATAATTTAGCTAGGGAAGTACCTAGCAAAATCCATAGCTAATTTTTAGCGGGAATACAATTTTGGCGGTAATTTTTTTTATCTAAAAATTATGATTTAACTTGGAATACAATTCGCAGCTAATCCCTAGCTAACTTTTAGCTAGGAAAGTTGCCTAGCCAAATCACTAGCTAAATTTTAGTGAAAATACTAAGAAAGTTTCCTTGCAAAACTATGTTTCAAGGGGAATTTTAATTATTTTTTTAGTTATTCCAATCCTTACTAATGTCTAAAAATTTCTATATTAATTATTGTTGTGACAAAGAAAAGATATCTAAATATTGATAATAAGTGCTTTAATAAATATTTTTGGATTTTTTAGTGTATTTTATTGTTTTATTATATTATTAATTTCAATTGCTCCAATTTACTTGTGGTGGTTAATTTGACAAGTAATTTAAGAAAAGAATAAAAAAATTTAAAACGCTTGTGATTTAAAATAAGTCACAGATATTTGTAAGACATGCATATCATTTCATTAAGATAAAATAAAAGGTTTCATAATTAAATTATTTTAAATATAGCATGATGTTATTTTTTGGGACAAATTTAAAGAAAGTGTGCCTAATAAAATAAAATTCGTGAAGTAATATTATATTATTTTAAAAATCTATTTATTTAATTTGTTGTTTTATGTTTTGAATCTTTTGTTTGTTTTTGTATTGAAATGTAGTGGTAATTCTATTTTATTGTAAGCCATTTGTTTAAATTCATCGAAAATTAGGAAAAGGGGGAAAAAGAAACAAAATAACAAAAACATGAAATACGATATAAATACCTCAATCTTCTTAATCTATTGAACCCTATTATCTTCAGATTGACCAATTGCTCCTTCTGTTCACCGCAGAACCCTTTGATCTCGCTCCTAAAAATTAAAAATATTAAGATGACATTAATACGATAGCTTATCAAAATTATAATGATATCAATCCACATTTTAAGAAGTAGTTATTCTATGTATGATTAAAATAACGATTTTAATGTGTAATTACTTTTGAATTTTTTGATTCACTCCAAAAAAAGAATATCAAATTTGGTCCTTTGTCTCTGGGATCTCTAGTCCTCAGTTGTCCTCATCCTAATTATGTTCATGGAGAACTCCTCGCATTAGAGAGAATGAAGAGGATCGAAGGAAACCTCATTTAACTCTAGAAGTTATATTTCTATAATATTCTGTCTCTTGTGGATAACTTTTTCATTTTAGTGGTTTTGGTTCTAATTGATGTTCTTAATCATGTTGACTGTCTTAATTAATGTTGATGCTATTTTTTTTGTTTGTTTCTTGACTTTGTTACTTTCCTATTTTTTAACTTTGTTGCTTTAATACACAATCATACCTCTTTATGAGATCATTATATTGCATACATTTCATATCTATTTGATCATCGAAGTGATTTGACCTTATTATTAGATTATTAAGGTGAATCTTGCTTATTTGTTCTATTTATCTGATTATGAGATTCTATCTAATGTCATTGCGTTAAATTCTCTCTTATCCGTTAAATATTTAATTGTTGAGTATTATATCTATTAAAGTGTAGAAACACATGTTTTCAAAGTTCAACTCTTGCCACTACTTTGTTAGGATCAGTTAATGATACTTGTTAAGTATACGTTGATTCCGAGTTCAAGCTACACTTACTGCACTTTTTGTGTAGATTTAGATTCGTGCACTAATGGAATACGTGTTGTCACCAGTTGTGTTCACGATTTAGGTAAAAACTGATCCAAATAAAAAAATTGAACCAAATCGATTAAATAAATCAATTTCTATTTGGTTTGATTTTATATTTTTAAGAACCAATAATATTTGATTTGATTTTAATTTTTCTCAAAAAAATTGAAGAAATAATCGAACCAAATCAACAAATTATATACATATTTTTTATAATTATATATACCCGATTTAGTATTTTTACAAATAAATTTAATTATCTTATATATGTTTTCATCAAAATTTATTTATAATTTAAATATCTTGTATTAGAGTACGCCATTTTATTATTTATGTGGTAATCTCACAATGTATTTTTTTTCTTTTTGAAAGAATTGTTATCTTTTTTTTTCGTTTGAATGAATCGTTTCTTTTATTTTTGTGTATGGTTAATAACCGATTAATCGAACTAAATAGAATCGATATCGATAACAACCAAATCGATAAATGTATATTATATTTAGTTTGATTTGGTTTTAAGAATTTAAAAACCAATTATATTGATTTGCTTTTGATTTTGACCAATAACCGACCCAAACCGACTCGTGAACACCCTTAGCTTGTCACGCCCCGAGTCTACACCTTAAACGTGACCGGCACTCGAAATCATTAATGACCCGAGCAGACCCTTGACTTGACTTACTACTATATTGGATGCTAAATAACTAAACGGGCTGAGGACTGAGCCGTGATTTTCACCCTAAGAATTGCTACTTCTCTGGTGATGATTTCACGGTCGACAAGACGGACCGTTCTTTCAAAGGACGAACCGTCAAGTCTCCCGTGGAAACCTGGGAAGACAAGACTTCAAAAGATACTTCTACGGTTCACTCTACGAACCTTTCTTCAGACGACGGTCCGTAGACTCGACCATAGACTCTGGAACTGTTCTACAATATCTTCTAAATGTTGTAAAAACGCTAATTCAGATTTTGAGGTGTTACACGTGCACCCTCTTGATTTTTGGTAGTTATTCTTAGAGATTTGGAGCTGTGCTCGATTCTCGCATTTTATGAATACATAATTTCATTTTTATGACTTATTTAATGTTCTAAGTGTGTTGGGTAAAATTAGATTAAGCATGTGACAATGCGACGAACGAACATGTTGCAAGGTACTATTTGGAAAAATAAGAAAAGGGAGATGATCGAAGAAGTATCTCCGAGACTTATAGAGGATATTCTCGAGAAGTATTTGATTCGAGACGTACTGCAATGACGTGGTTAAACAGATAAGGGGACAAGGGAGCAGGTGCATGGACGAGTTTGTATGACAATTGGAGATGGTCAGAAATAGTATGATCGAGGATACGGGAATCTCTCTCCGCCACCCACTTCGATGATTACTCGCGAATTTAAAATAAATTTGTGGCTAAAGAAATGTAACTTGTTTGTAAAAAGGAAATTTTAAAATTGTTTGTTTAAAATAAATTATTTAGCACTTAATTACTGTATTAATTTGACAAATGAATTAACTTTATAATTTCAACTAGTTCAACCAAATT
This sequence comes from Jaltomata sinuosa, assembly GCA_003996215.1. Lineage (NCBI taxonomy): Eukaryota > Viridiplantae > Streptophyta > Magnoliopsida > Solanales > Solanaceae > Jaltomata > Jaltomata sinuosa. Next base: position 380,491 of record QJPP01001451.1, read on the forward strand.
TTGATATGATTATATGTTTTTACACTTTAAATTACATTAATAATAAAATTTCAACACCTACATGATATTCACATAATAATTTGAGAAAATAGAGTTAGCCCAACAAACTATTTCATACCTAAAATTGGATTCCTTGAAGAATTTTAGAAGTCACGTTGTTTTTTTTTTTTCAAAATTATTATTATATAATATAAAGTAAGATAATTGAGTGTTCATCCCAAAGATTTGTTTTACTTTATTAACGAAAAAGAGCTAAACTATCCTCAAATTATTTGAAATAGAGTAAATATACTTTCTATTTTATTTTGGGTTCAAACTTACTATTGTCATTAATATAAGGGATCAAAAATATTCTCCAATTTAAGAACCCTTTTAACTTGATCATATGACATTTGATGTGGGAAAAAAAAGTAACGTGGCTACCACCTGAGCATCCTACGTGCAAGTAGCTACGAGTTCTCTATAGCTAAATTGTAGCTGGCAAAATTGCTTGCTAACTTTGAGCGGGAACTCTTTTGGTCCTCAAATATTTTTTCAAGGAATATCGAATATGGCGCTAAATTTTTTTATTTTTTTTCTAAAAGTTTTGATTTTAAAGAATTCTAATTAAACCTCTTTAGGGGTCGTTTCTTCCTCATTCACCTGTCATTCCCCTAACCTCGCGAGACTTAGCCAAACCCTAACCCTTCTCTTAGTCAATTTTCTGCCTTTTCTCACAATTTCTCGAAATCGCGGTGTCGTAACACCTTCTCAAAGGTAGAAGAGGAAGAGTCTGTGAAAATCTGAAAAGATATTTGGTGTTGTAAGAGAAAAAGTATAAAGGAAGTTCAGGATGAGGGGTTGTCGCTCAATGTTTAAGCTCTCTACGAAGTCTTCTCTGTCCTTTACCAATTTCTCTCTGATGCCCAACGACGGTTTTGAACTTCTTCTCGTACAAGATTCACCACCTTTCATTTCTGTAAATTTCTTATTTAATCAACACCGTTATTTTTTTCTTTGTTCTAATATTTTCAGTTTGTTTCATTTAGGCAGTGAAATCTCCCACAGAGGACAAAGTGTCAGTGCATAAACTGGTAAGACTTTATTTTCCCTTGACACTACGTATTTTCTATGACACTTTCTAGTGTTTCGTGTAGTTCGATTATAGTATTATTTTATTGTAGTATAATTGTGTGACTATTTGTTGTTTTCGTTTATTGTCTATATCTCTTATACTTTTATTACGTCTTTTCTGGTCATTTCTTTGTCTTGAGCCGGGTCTATCGAAAACAGCCTCTTTACTTCCCTCTGAGTTAAAAGTATGATTTGCGTACATTCTACCCTCCTCAAACCCCACTTTGTGAGAATACACTTGGTATGTTGTTGTTGACACTATGTATTTTACGTTTGATCTTTACCTTGTTGCTCTTCAACCTTGTATATTAAGATTGGTGTTGTATTATTTCTTTAGTATGTATGAACAGATTGAAATTGCTTATTTGATTTACAAGTACTCATAAGCCATATTAATTTAAAGATTTTTATCATTAAAGTCTTAATTTTCCTTCACAAAGGGAAAAATGTTAGATCACCAATTTAACATAGTCTAACTGGTAATGAGAAAACATACTTCAACTGGTGCATTTGGAAAAAAGTAATTTATATTATGCTATATATCTCATGTTAGCCAGATAAATTAGTTCTAGTAAATAGTTATAGTAATCAGCAAGACATTATCATAATTAGCCTAATAATATTATTTAAAATTATTGAATAATCTTTGAAAGAATAGGTGTAAATAGAAGTGAAATGAATTTGACTAAAAAGTATAATCTATGAAAGAACAGATCCATGACACAAGTGAATGGGAGGTGATTGAAGGAGCGAGACTTATATTGTGCGTGTACATATCTCTAGAGAAGTCATATTATATATTATTTTCTGGTTTCTTTCCACATATGAGGATAATATTTGATCACATAGACTTCTCTTATTAAAAATTGAAAGTGGATGAGCTATGTTTCTTTCTCTCAGCTGCACATATTCTTTGTGATAGAATCCTCTATTCGCTGGTTCAAAGACTCTAAGATTTTCTTTGTGAATACTGGTCATGGCTGTCTCACTATGAGTTACATAATATTGTTCATTAATCAGATAATGTGCCCTTCAATGCAGAATCTAATGCTTGGTGAGCATAAATCAAGTTGTGTTGCTCTATTGTAAGTTTGTAATAAATGTATCTGTTTCTCTTTCTGCTACTACATTGTTTAGTGTCAATTCACTGATTCTTTCTTTAATTTTAGTCAATGTTCTCTTGATAAAAAATTGAGGTTAGTTCAATAGAAATCCGAGGAGTGAGTGTATAGAGAACCTTGTGAGGTATTTATTTTACTGTGAGTTTCCCCTTAATCCCCACCAAGTTGCAACTACTTATGCTTAACGTTTGTACTATAAACGTGTTTATTGTGGAAAAATTATCTTGTAATAGCATCGAGCTATGGTGAACTAGATTGTTGCATAACCCATAATCCATTAGCCCAAGAGAAATGATACACTTAACTATGGTATTGACCTGTTGTTCACAACATATACTGTGATGTTGGGTTACGTGACCATATAATTTGTGGCAACTTTGTGTAGTAACCGAACTCTATAAAATTGATGTCATGTTTAACTATTAAGTTATGTTCATGCCATTGCACAGCTGACTCGATTGTTATACTCAATAGTATTAATCGGTTCCTACTTTATCCTATTTTCTTGGAATTCTTTGATTTCAAATTTACTAGTGTTGGGCCTATATTTTTGTTGTACTTTTTTTTTGGATTTATTTTTTTGTAGTTAAGACTTGAGTTATGCATGAAAAAGCTGACTGGATCTCAGTATACTCTAAGAATTAACCATGTTTTTACTTATCTTAGTGTAATGCTCTTTCTCACTCCAACAGGAAATTAATGCAATCAACAGTGAATTCTATTGGAACGATACTGTTCTATTACCAAGATGTGTGAATAATACCTACTTGTCCTCATAAGATAGAGAATTTTTTTTAATTGGGGTTGGGAAAAGGAAAATAGGGTGGGGATTAAAAGGTGGAGAATCGAACTCTCACTAATAAGGTAGGAGTTCAAGTAGCCAACCAACTGAACTACTAAGATTCCCCAATTAGAGAATTAACATTGAACTAATCTGACCTTGATCAGTTTCTAAATAAATGGAATGAAACTTTTTGATGTGCAACAGATTTAGTGTCTAGTATCATGCTTGTAGTATATGCATTGTGTCTGCTATCATGCAAGATCAACACACTTCAATTGTCATGAAGTGATTCACTACAAGACTTCCTTCTAGTGGAGTGATTGTTGTTTGAGTAAGTTTTTCCCAACAAGTACCTTAATCTTTCTGATTTATCTTTAAATCTTTTATGCTCAAAGGTGTTTGTTTTTTCTTTCAGAATATGATCAAAGAAATCATAGTAATACATATTTATTTCACAGTTTGTCCTTGCTTTGCAGTATGAAGAAGACAAGGAAAAAGAAGAGATCGGGAAAAGAAGGCAACCGTTAGGGAACAACTGTCTTGGTTCAAGACTCTTGGTGAACGCTATTGTAGGTTGATATCTATTTATTGTTTATTTAGTAGTAAGGAGATCTAGTTTATGTGAATGAGTTAAAAGAAGGCTTCTTTTCTTTAGTTATTTAGGTTCCTTAAATATGTTTGCAGTGTTGATGATTAAAGCTTTTTTTTTTTTGCAAGACTCTATTTGTTAGAACTTCCTATAGCACTATTCAATTACAATTAACTTCGATATGATCCAATTTAGTAATGTAATCTAAAACATAATTTTTACTAGACTAGTGCCTTGGCATGATACCTTAAATTGTACTAGGAGACAAGAAGAAGAGGCTAGCATGGAATTTCAGAGTTAAGTGGAGCTGCCATTGAAAAATGGACATCGACCAGCCTTGTGTTTTGTGAACTCTGTGGCATGTTGAGAGGCAATGTTGAGAGGCAATGTTGGAGGATTGCTACGCTATGGTGGTGGATATGCATCAGGTTTGGGCAGAGATGCAAAAACAAAAGTTCATGTCTTTCAAAGTTTATGTTGTATTCTAAGTTAAGGATAGTTTTATCTCCTTTTAGACATGAATTTCATATTGTAAAGACTAATTGTATTATGCAAGATACATCTATATAAATATACGGTATGATTCTTTTGGATTTGATTGATCTTAGTTATTGTTCTCTGAATATACTTGCGATTGTGCCCAACTTATGTAGGTTAGGAATTATGTCTAGTATGCGCATAAGAAGACATTCAAAGCCAAATGTGAGAAAATGATATCAAATTAGCTGGAAAAGGGTTAGTGAATGGTTCTAGCAAACCCTTTTTATCTAGGGATATTCCAAGCTAATTTAGGAAAAAAGTCCACATCCTCTAAACAAAATTTGCTAAATTTAGCTTGGAAACACCCTAGCCAATATTGGCTTGGGATATGTGCCTAGCAAAGATTATAGCTGAATTAGCTAGGGATGACAAGTTCTCCTTGCTAATATTTAGCTAAGGGCTTGTTAGCTATGGACTTTAGCTAAGGTCGATTTCCTAGCTGAAAGGAAGAGCTAGGGCATTTTTTGCATCTTATCTAGAAATATTGTCCCTATCTAAATGCCTGTTCTCTTGTAGTAATTGAAAGGAAAACTAATAATAAGGATTTAAAACCCTTCCCCATTTAGATTCAAACCCCAAAATCTCCCCCCAAAAATAAAAAATTGCAAAAGCCCAAACTTTCCCCCCAAAATTTTTGAACCCAATATAATTAGATATACTACCCTCCGTTCCGTAAAAACCCAGATCCCTTTTCCCTTTCCCCATCACCCCCTCCCCTCTCTCTTCTTTATCTCTCTTGTTCAATTTAAATTTTTATGTATGATATTTTGCTAATTAACTTTTCTTTTTGTAGGTTTTATATTCAAGGTATGTTCATATTTTCATATTTTAGAATTTGTTTTACACCAATTTGACTTCAATTGTTGGGTTGAGGCTTATTCTAAAAATTTTAAAAATATTGTGCCTTAGGAGTAGATTTTGAAGATTTAAAAGTTTGAATAGTGTTGAGAGGAGCCATAGTTCGTCGACTGTAACAACAAAACGATGTCACAATATTAAGGTGAAGATCCTTTTGAGAAGTTTAAAAAGTCTACATGTTTGTTTACTTTTTTGGTTGCTATGCATTTTTTCTTATTTTTATTTGTTAACAATATTAGTAAAAGAATTATCTAAACATATTGATTTTCTCTTTTGAAATTCTATATGTACACACACATATATCCTGATTCTTGGTGTTAAAATATTTTATCATTATTAACAGGTATATTAGTGGAATTAAAGCATATAAGTGACAAACTAAAATGGATGTTGTGGAACTTTTAAAGGCTGCTAATTTATGATAATGGAGTTTTGATGAATGACCATGCTTATCTTGAAGAACCAGGTTCTGTGTCAGCACAAGTACACAAATGTATTGACGATTAAATATGGTAAGAAGTCTTTACCGTAGGCGGCACGACAAGAATTACAGGGATCCCACAAAAGTAGGATACAAATCCTAACAAGGCTCTTACAAGAAAACCATGTTCCAAAAGGAGTAGATTTTTCCTAGGCGAATATTTCTAGGTTTCATAGACGGCAACAATTCTCTATAAAAGCAAATTGAGAAAGAAAAGAGAGGTGGTCTCTTCTCACACAGAAAGTCGATATTCTCAGCAAGAGGCACAAAGCTTTGAAGGCAAGAGACTTAGCAACCACGTCGTCACAACACTCAAGTTGTTATTGTTTTGATATTGTAATAGTTAAGTTATTGAGTTGTAATCTATCTATTTGGTGCGTAGCTAAAGGTGAGGTTGTGTGATTTGTAAGAGAAGACAAGTTTCATCTTTTTTGAAAGAATAGTAACAGTTAGAGTCAATTGTTATGTGAGGTACTCGAGGTAGTCCCTTAGATTATAGAGTTGTAATCTAAAACCGCTTTTGTGTTAGTGAAGTTTGGTTGAAAATCCTACTCTCGTAGGTCATAATTTTTACTCTCTTGAGTAAGGAGATTTTTCACGGTACGTTGTGTTGGTTTTAGTTTATTGCACTGTTACTCAGAAGGAACCTGGTTCCTGAAGCATATTGGTAGGAAACTGTGTTTTCAATTGGTATCAAAGCGGGTCTTTTTACGTAAGGTTAACACCTTGAAAAGGATCAAATGGCTGCACCACCAATTGCACAGGAAGGCGTTTCGCAGACAAGACCACCACTATTTAATAGAAAGTATTACGGATGGTGGAAAAATCAAATGATGGATCACCTGATAGGAGAAAATCATGATCTAAGGAACACAGTTCTTGATGGACCAACTATTCCTATGAAGCTAGGAGAAGATGGAAAGACTCAAGTCCCTAAAGGGAGACTTGAATTGAATGCTGATGACAAGACTGCCGTTCAAAACAATGCGAAGGCTAGAAAGATCTTGGTTTGTGGAATTGGACCTGACGAGTACAATTGAATATCCTCTTGTGCAATAACCAAACAAATATGGGATACTTTGCAAATCGCTCATGAGGGTATGAATCAGGTTAAAAAATCCAAGATAGACTTACTCAATAAGAAGTATGAACTATTCAGGATGAAAGAAGGTGAATCGATTCAGGACATGCACACTAGGTTCACGTCTATCATAAATGAGATATTCTCTTTGGGAGAAGTGGTTCCTCCCGGGAAAGCTGTACACAAACTATTGAGCGTCTTACCTGAATCATGGGAAAGCAAAGTTGAGGCTATCTCTGAAGCTCGAGTTCTTGACACCTTGTCCATGGATGAACTTTGGGAGTCTCATGACTTATGAATTGAAGAAAAACCAGGAGAACAAGATATCAGGAAACAGGAAAGACAAGAACCTGGTTCTCAAAGCTACTGAGAAGTCTGATTTGGAGGAAGAGAATATGGCAACTCATGACTAGACAATTTCATAAATTTCTCAAAAAGGGACAGAACAACCTACAGAAACGCAATCAGGCCTCTAGAAACAATGACAAGCCAAGACTGGATCAAGTATGCCACAAGTGTGGAAGTCCAAAGGACTTTATCAAGTTCTGTCCCCAGTGGGAAATTGAATATCAAAAAAATCATCCAGAAAAGGGCAAGGAAATAAGAAGAGATCAATCAGTGCCCTCAAACAAAAGAATGACTACTTAGAAAGCTGTTGTTGCTGTGAAAAAGGCTCTAGCAGCAATGGGAAACTCTTCAGGTGATGACTCAGACAATGACAAAGGTGACAATCAATCTTTCATGGCTATTGATCACTCAGATTCAGAGGACACTCTCACCCTCATGGCATTCTCCGAATCTGACGAGGAAAAAGAAGAAAAAAAGGCCGAGGAGGATATCTGTGCATTGATGGCCAGCTCCAATTCAGACAAAGAAGATGAGGATGGAAAATCCGAGGTAAGCTTTCTTGAAATTAAGTCAAAAATTAACTCCTATTCTAAAACAAAACTGGAATCTCTTGCATCAGTTTTTATTGAAACATATCAGGCCATGAGTTTGAAGAAAATTCAATTAATGGATGAATATGCCTCATTAAGACTTGACTACAAGATGTTGGAAGATAAGAATACTCACCTAATGAATGACATTAAAAAACTCCAAGAACCCACTAAAAAACAACTCTCTTCAAAAGGGAAAAATGGCTGCCAACACTCTTCAATTAACTTTGGAAGAAGACATAGAACGGCTAACCGTTAACTTTCAAGTTGTGTCTGAAAGAAATAGAGTGTTATAGGAAAACCTTGACAAAGCTAAATGTGAGTTGGAAAGAACACTCAAATATACCGGTTCCTCTGAAATGCTCTCTCAAATTCATAACAACCAATCCACAAGTAGACATGGCATAGGTTTTAAAGGAGAAAAATTCCTAGGTGCTAAACCTACTGCTGCACACAAAAACTTCTATGCTCATTGTGGAAAAGCAGGACATCTGAAAAGTGAATGTCAAGCTCAATCCAAAGCCACTGAAAAAAATATAAATTTTATGAAAAGCAAAAAATAAATAAATATGAGGAACTCGGTTCAAAAAAATAGGGCGCTCCCTCACTGGGCTAGAAAGAATCTCATTCATCCTTTTACACAAAAGAAGGGACCCAAGCTGATATGGGTGCCCAAAACTAACCCTTGATTTTATGTGCAGGTGAAAGTGAGAGGTGGAACAAGCTGCTGGTATCTGGATAGTGCCTGCTCCAGACACATGACAGGAACACGCGAAAACTTCCTCTCACTCACCGACTTCCAAAGGGGCAACGTGGCCTTTGGAAATGGAAAGAAAGGAGAAATAGTTAGTATATGCAAAGTAGGAAAGTAACAATCACATGCAATTGAAGAAGTCTATTATGTTTTAGGCCTCAAACACAACCTGTTGAGTGTCTCTCAGATATGTGATAAAGGGAATAACGTACTATTCACTTCAGCTGATTGCAAAGTAACAAATTCAAAATCTGGACACCTGGTTCTGAGAGGAAAACGACACAAAAATATATATAAAGCTGACATTATGGCTCCACGAGGAGAAGAACTGACTTGTCTTAGCGCAATCACTGACAACTCTCTATTGTGGCACAAAAGACTTGGACATGCAAGCCAATCTCTCATAAACAAGTTGATAGCAAAGGACCTGGTCCTTGCAATTCCCAAAACAAGGTTTAGTGAAAATATGGTATGTGATACATGTTCTAAAGGGAAGCATGTCAAAGCCTCGTTCAAACAAAAAAAAAAGTTAGTTCCTCCAAAGCTCTGGAATTGCTTCACATGGATCTATGTGGACCGATGAGGGTCCAAAGCAGAGGAGGTAAAAAGTATGTCTTCGTTATTATTGATGACTTCACCAGATTCACATGAACAATGTTTTTGACCTCAAAAGATGAGACTTTTGATGTTTTTGTTATCTTTGTGAAACTAGTTCAGAAAAAATAAAAACAGAACTTATGAGTATCAGATCTGACCATGGCACAGAGTTTGAAAACTCTAAATTTCTCGATTACTGTGTAGAACATAGAATAAATCACAACTTTTCTTTTCTGAACACCATAACAAAATGGTATAGTGGAAAGAAAAAAATAGAACTCTAGAAGACATGGCAAGAACTATGTTAATTGCCAGTGGTCTTCCAAAGAGTTTTTGGGAAGAAGCAATAAATACAACTTGTTATCTCATTAACAGATGTATGATTCGCCCAATGCTTGAGAAAACTCCCTACGAATTACTAAAAGGCAGAAAACCAAATCTAACTTATCTAAGTGCCTTTGGGTGCAAGTGTTTCGTTCATAATAATGGAAAGGACTCTCTAGGTAAGTTTGATGCCAAAAGTGATGAGAGAATTTTTCTCGGTTATTCCTCACATAGCAAGGCACATAGCAAGGCATATAAGATTCTGAACAAATGAACAAACTGTGTAGAAGAAAGTGTTCACGTTATTTTTGATGAGGCTAATCACTTGGTCAAGAAAGGTGTGCAGGTATATAATATAAATAAAGGAATTAGCCTAATTCCAGAACCGTTTGATTCTCATGAAGAAACTACAAATGATGAATCTGGCTCACATCAAACAAGTGAGGTAGATTCTGACCAACACCAGCCTGATGCTGAACCTGGTTCAGAAGAAGAAGTAATAGTGTCAGAGGGAACTACAATCTCACCAACTGAGCCACAAGATTCCTCCCGTCATGAATCAAGCACCTCTAGCTCACCTACACCACAGGATTTTCAAATCAGAAACTGGAAACACATAAGTTCCCATCCAGTGTAAAACATTCTAACTCTATTGGACTCAGGAATGCATACCAGATCCAAGATGAAAAACTTGTGGGATTTCTCTGCATACCTCTCCGTGATCAAGCCTAAGAATATCAAAGAGGCTTTTCTAGATGCAAACTGGATTATAGCCATGCAGGAGGAGTTGAACCAATTGGACCGTAGAAAAGTCTAGCACTTGGTTCCAAAACCTGCAAACAGAACCGTTACTGGAACAAGGTGGGTATTCAGAAATAAATTGGATGATCAGAGGAAAATCACATGGAACAAGGCATGATTGGTGGTTCAAGGTTAGAACCAAGAGGAAGGCATTGATTATGATGAGACATTTACACCAGTAGCAAGAATGGAGGTAATTCAAATGCTGATTGCTTTTGCCGCACACATGGAGTTCACCCTATATCAAATGGATGTAAAGAGCATCCTTTTAAATAGATACCTCCAAGAGGAAGTATATGTCAAACAACCCCCGGATTCGAGGATCATCAAAATCCAAACCATATGTATAATCTTGACAAAGTCTTGTACGACTTAAAACAAGACCCCCGAGCATGGTATGATAGGTTGTCGACCTTCTTACTGAATCATGGGTACTCTAGGGGGAAGATTGATAATACATTGTTCATCCAAAATAAAGATAAAAGAATGCTCATAGTTCAAATATATGTTGATGACATTATTTATGGAGCTACAAATGAGTCGCTGTGCAGTAAATTCTCACAACTAATGAGTAGTGAATTTGAAATGAGTATGATGGGGGAATTAAACTTTTTTCTTGGGCTATAAATAAAGAAATCACCCTCTGGGACTTCCATTCACTAACAAAAGTACATAAAATAACTACTGCAAAGATTTTACATGGGAGGTGCTAAAGTAAATGACACTCCGATAGCCACAACAACTAGGCTTTATACTGATGAACATGGTTCACCCATCGGTGAAATAAAATATAGAGGGATGATTGGTTCTCTGCTATATTTGACTGCCAGTAGACCCGACATTGTTTTTAGTGTAGGCCTATGTGCTCAATTTCAGGCATGTCCCAAGGAATCACACCTCAAGGCAGTAAAGAGAATCTTGCGATATTTGAAAGGCACGCAGGACCTGGTTCTCTGGTATCCTACTGGAGACTCCTTTGATCTTTTGGGTTTCACTAATGCAGGCTATACAGGATATATGGTGGACCACAAAAGTACGTCATGTATGGAACACTTCTTAGGACCTTGCTTGGTGTCATGTGCTACAAAGAAACAAAATTCAGTGGCACTATCCACCGCTGAAGCCGAATATGTGGCATCAGCCTCTTGTTGTGCTCAAATTCTTTGGATCAAACAACAACTTCAAGACTTTGGGGTCTCCATGGGATTCATACCTATTAGGTGTGAAAATACCTGTGCGGTCAACATGGCGAAGAACCTGGTCCATCATAAGAGAACCAAGCATATCGACATTCGTCATCACTTTCTCTAAGATAATATTGAGAAAGGCATGATTATAATGCAGCCTTGCATAACAGAGAACCAGGTTGCTGACATATTCACCAAAGCTTTAGGGAGGGAATAATTTGAACAAAATCGCGTTGCTTTGGGACTCATCAAGCTGACCTAGCATGCTCTGCTGATTCCTCCTGAGAGGTTACCGATTCAGGGCTTTTAGACTCCTAGGCATAACCTGCTGCTGTTGTAGCTCCTCGCATTGATGCTTTACCAGTCAGACTTATTGCTCCACCAAATATGGCTAGGTCAGTGATGTCAGTTGAGAAGTAGAAGACATTTGATAAATTCGTGAGGTTGGGTCCTCCCATGTTTACAGGTGGTCTTAGTGAGAATACTTATTAGTTCTTGGTTATTTTTCAGGAGAGGTTACATAATCTTGGGTTGGTCGAGTCTCATGATGTGGATTACACCACCTTTCAGATGGTAGGGACAACAAAGTAGTGGTGGAGATTGTATCTTAGTTATAGACTAGCGGGTTCACCTTCTATGACTTGGGCACAATTCTGTGGAGGCCTTTCTTGGAAAGTATACGCTTTGAAACTTGAGAGAGAGTTTAAGAGATTAGTTTAATGGCTTAGAGAAGGGTATCATGATAGTTATCAAGTATGAGATAAGGTTTCACGCCCTGTCTAGGCATGCCTTGATAAGTATTCCATTAGAGGAGGAGCAAATTAGGAAGTTTTTGAAGGGATTGATTACTCTATTAATTTGGCTACAATGTAGTTAGTGACTACTGGGGTACCTTCCAGCAGATAGTGGATCATGCTAGGAGTGTGAAGGGCATTCGTCATGATGCCTATGGAGGTGGTGGCAAGGGAGCTCGCAGTCATGGTGGTTTTAGTGGTTCATCATCTCGGGACAGAGGCTTCTCAGGTAGGGGTCATCATTATCAACCTAGTAGGCCAGTTCAAGCAACATTGCAGATTTTGGATGATGGTTTTTCTGGGTATGAAATTCAGGGTGGTCAGAGTTCAGTACAAGTGTCTAGGGATTCTCATTCAGGATTAGGTCATAACTGTTACACTAGTTTGTCCAAACATGCACATTGCTCTTTTTTGAGCAAAGAGTGTTATGATTATGATGAGTTGGATCATATTGTGAGGGATTGTCCCAAGCTCAGGAAGGGTCATCCATATTAGGATTCTCAGATGCAGTCATATCGAGCACCTGGACCACTGGCTAAAGAAGGTACGTATATGAGTAAGGGTGGTTTTTAGGGTGCTAGGGGTGGATCCCAAGTGACTCATAAAGTTACTCAGTCCGAGGGTAGATGTGGTTAGTGTTACACATTTCTATCTAGACCCGGGTAGAGGACTCTGATGTGATTATTACAAGTATCATCCCAGTTTGCCATTGGCATGCTTTGGTACTATTTGATCCTGGTTCTACTTATTTGTATATGTATGTATATTTTTCTTTGGATATTGATATGATGTGTGAGTCCCTTGTTATGCCTATTTGTGTTGCTACCTCGGTATATGATTTTTTAGTAGTGGATCGGGTGCACCGATCCTTTGTGGTGACTCTTTTGGGGTATGACACTTGGGTGGATTTGATTATTCTGGATATGGTAGATTTTAATATCATTTTGTGTATGGATATTCTCTCTTCACATCATGCTATTGTAAATTATCATGCCAAGACTATTACATTAGTTATGACAGAGGTACCAAGGTTGGAATAGAAGGGTACTTAGGTCTCGTATCCTAAAAGCGTTATTTCCTTTCTTCAGGTCCAGCAGATGGCAGAGAAAGGGCATATTTCTTATTTGGTGTATGTGCATGATACTAGTGCTAACACGCCTCCTTTAGAGTTAGTGACAGTGGCGAGAAAGTTCATGGATGTGTTCTCTATGAATATTCCAGGTGTTCCTACTAATAGAGATATTCAATTTTTATATTGATTTAGAGGCGAGCACCAAGCCCATTTCTATTCCTCCTTCGAGGATGAATCTGGTGGAGTTTATGTGTATGTGTGTGTGCACTCCAGTGTTTTTTGTGAAAAGAAGGATGGGTTTATGTGTATGTGTATCGATTATTGATAGTTGAACAAGGTGACCATTAAGAATAAGTATCCTCTTTTGTGCATTGATTATTTGTTTGATCAACTTCTGGGTGCTTTTGTGTTTTCAAAGATTGAGTTAAGGTCGGGGTACCATGAGTTGGGGATTAGGGCTTTAGATATCCCTAAGATGGCTTTCAGGACCCGATATGATCATTTGAGTTCTTGGTGATGTAATTTGGGTTGACTAACGCCCTAACATAATTTATGAAGTTGATGAATGGGTGTTTTGATTATATCTCGATTCTTTTATAATTGTGTTTATAGATGATATCTTAGTGTATTCCAAGAGTGAGGAAGATCATGTGAAGCATTTGAGAATTTTTCTCCAGAGGTTGAGGGATGAGAAGTTGTATGTTAAGTCTTGAAGTGTGAGTTTTTGCTTTGTTTTATGGCATTTTTGGGATATGTTGTGTCCAAGGATGGTATTATGATTGATCCAACCGAGGTTGAGATGGTTTGAGATTGGTCTAGACCTACTTCACCTATTGAGATTAGGAGTTTCCTTTATTTGGCGGGGTAATATAGACGGTTTGTGCAAAGTTTCTCTTCTATTGCATCTCCTTTCACCAAGTTGATTGAGAAAAATATTATTTTTTAGTGGTCCGATGAGTGTAAGAAGAGCTTTCAAAAGTTTAAGGCTTTGTTAACATCAACATCTATCTTGACTTTATTTGTGGAGGGTGAAAGTTTTATCGTGTATTGTGATACTTTGGGAGTTTGAGTTGGTGGTGTTTTAATGCAAAAGGGGAAGGTGATAGCTTATGCTTTGAGGCAGTTGAAGACTAATGAGAAGAACTAACCCACTCATGATTTGGAGTTGGCAATGGTAGTGTTTGTTTTGAAGTTGTGGCAGCATTACTTTTATGGAGTTGTTGAAGGACTATGACATGACTATCCTCTATCATCTGGGAAAGGCTAATGTAGTGGCAAATTCCTTAAGTAGGAAAGCGGTGAATATGTATAGTCTTGCTATGTCAGTGGCTGATGAGCGATCTTTGGCTATGGATGTTCAGTGTTTAGTCAATAGCTTTGTTAGAATTCATATTTCTGAACCTGGTAGAGTTCTTGCTTGTGTTGAGGCATGGTCTTTGCTATGGGAGCATATTAAGAATAGACAGTTTGAGGATGGAAAGTTCTGTATCATTTGGGACAAGGTATTAAGTGGTGAAGCTAAGAAAGCAATTCTTAACTTGGAGGGTGTTTTGAGGATCAAGGGTCAAATTTGTGTTTCTAGAGTTGGTGACTTGACTAGATTGATCATGGAGGAAGCTCACAGTTTAGGGTATTTTATTCATCTGGGTGCACCCAAGATGTCTCATGATCTGAATAAGCATTGTTGATGTTGTAGGATGAAAAAGGACATTGTGGAGTTCGTGGCCAAGTATTTCAATTATCAGCAAATGAAATATGAACACCAAAGATCGGATAGTATGACTCAAAGGATGCCTATACCTGAGTGGAAGTGGGAGTATATCACTATGGACTTCATGGTTAGGTTGCCTCAGACTTTGGGAAAGTTTGATTTCATTTGGGTGATTGTGGATAGATTGACCAAATCAGTTCATTTTGTTTTGGTGAAGATGACCTACAAAACAGAAAAATTGGCAAGGATATACCTTCGGGAGATAGTCTATTTGCATGATGTGCCCATTTCTATCATTTCAGATAGGGTACTCAGTTCACTTCACATTTTTAGAGTTCTATGCAGCGAGAGTCGGATACTCAATTGGAGATGAGTATAACTTTTCACTCACAGACAAATAATCAGTCAAAGTAGAATGTTCAGGTTTTAGAGAATATGATTCGAGCTTATGTGATTGACTTTAGTGGTCAATGGAACCGGTCTTGCCTTTAGAAGAGTTTGCCTACAATAACAGTTACCATTCCAACATCTAGATAACACTATTTGAGGCTTTGTATGGACGGAAGTATAGATCTCCAGTTGTTTGGTTTGATTCCTTCAAGGTTAGGCCTTGGAGTATGAATCTATTGCGAGTAAGAGTAGATAAAAGAGTTATACTAATAGGAGGGTACGTGACTTGGAGTTCATAGTTGGTGAGTGGATCTTGTTGAAAGTATCACCATGAAGGGTTGATGAGGTTTGGGAAAAAGGGAATGCTTAGCCTGAGGTTTTTTTGTCCTTTTGAGATCCTTCAGAGTATTGGGGAGGTGGTCTATGAGTTGGCTTTGCCTCCGAGTTTTTCAGTTGTTCATCGAAGTTTCTATGTCTCAATGTTGAAGATGTATCATTCCGATGGTTCTCATGTAATTCAGTGGAACTCGGTTGATTTGGATCATAATCTAATTTTTGAGGAGAAGCCTATAGCCATTTTTGATAGGTAGACTAAGAAGTTGAGGTCTAAGAGTATTGATTTAGTGAAGGTTCAATGGAAGCATCATCCAGTTAAGGAGGCTACGTGGGAGACAGATTCAAATATGGAGAGTAGATATCCCCAACTTTTTGACAACTCAGGTACCTTTCTCACTCTTACGTTTGAGAACGAACGTGCATTTTAGTGGTGAATAATATAACAACCCTCATAGTAATTTTGGATATTTATGTATTTTAACAATTTTAGCCCTCCATGTAGTTGCATTATAGTATTTATGGTCTGCGGAAGTGGGTGACATGGTTTCTGAGGTATTTGATTGGGTTTTAAGTGACTTTTTTATTTTAAAAGGTTTTGAAGTTGATATTATTAACTTTGGTCAATATTTGGAGATTTAGACGTTGTATAAGAGTTTTGTCTGTTCTGTTAGCTCAGAAATAATATTTTTGGGATAGTAGCACTGTTAGTTTGAGTCCTGAGGTGTTCAAAGGCATTTTGAGTAGTTAGTTGGAAAGTTAGAAATTTAGTGTAGAGTTGACTTCGATCATATTCATTGATAACAACCTCTGTTTATGAATCCCATGATTTCATTTAGAATGAAATATTGATTTTAATTTATTAGCATAGTCAATTTATATTTGCGGGTTTCGAACGAATCCCGATGACTCATTCTGAAGATTTTTGTCCTTAGCTTGTTGCTGGTGCAAAAGTTGTTGGTGCAACTGTAAATGCTCTTTTGCATTTGCGAGGGCCTCATCGCATTCACGAAAGAGGATGACTATTGGCCTTTGCATTTGTGATAGGCCGATCGTGTTCCCAAATAGATAAGTGGGTCAAGGTCAATAATGTTACTCATTGCGTTCGCAGTGGTGGGCTTGCATTCGTGATGGGTAGTGGGCCAGGTCAGTCGCATTTGCGATAGGCCCACCGTGTTTGCGATGAACAACGTCACCTGCACAAATCTTTAATGTATTTTTTGAACATAGACTCCATATCTCAATTCTTTGAGCTTTGAAACTCATTTTGGGGAGAATCAAAAGGGGATTTTTGAGGTTTCCTCATCAGGTAAGTTTCTTATACCATTTTTTCACATTTCCCAATGATTATTTCATGATTTCATCTTCAAATCTTAGTTTTTAAACTTAGAATGTTGGAGTTTTTTGGTGAAGTTAAAGAATAGTTTTTTGATTATTTTAAGGTAGATTTTAACTCTGTTTTTAATGAGATTTCATAACTGAACTTCTTAAGCTTTGGGTGAATTGATTTTCTAATAAAATTTCTGTTTAGCCTTATGGGTTCAAGGTTAACTTTTGGATTGACTTTTTAGATCTAGATTAGAACCTTAGCAATATGTGTATTGTTAAATTCATGTTTACACGTAAAACTTATTATTGGTAGATTAGTTGCATTCGAATATCATTCGAAAAGGAAAGTCTCAGGTCTGATCAATTAGAGACTAGTGAGTCAGCTTCAAGGTAGGTTATGATTTATCTTGCTTTAAACTTTACTTGGGTGGGGACTTATCGTATAAAGCATATTATGTGATGGATAATTTAGTGATGTAAAGTAGCATATGAGATGAAGTATTGTTGAGATACCTAAATTAGGGTGTTAAAAGTGCTAGTAAATTGTGATTTAGATTCCTGACGTGTTATTGAGGCTTGTAGCCTGTGTTCATGAGTTGATTGATATCTTGATTTTTTTTACGTATATTTTATGTTTGAATCATCTTATTATCATAATCATGTATACTCATTCATCTCATGGGTTACTAATTTGTACCATTAGAAATACTGGCTTTGAAAGAAAATAATATGCTTTCTATTGATGCAGTTCGATACAAGATTCTGAGCATAAATATATGATACCTTATTGATTTCATACGAGGAAAAATCTCGGGTGAGGTATATGGACCTCATGAGTCCCTAATGAATCCCACCTCTCAGCAAAGACTAAGGAGGGATGTATACCGATAGGCATTGGTCATTGCATATTATCCCATATCATTGCATTGTATTACCATTTGAATTTTTATGGTAATTATGATATTTTGTGTTGTTATTGATATTGAACAGCTGGTACTTTTCTGCGTGCAAGATTATTTTAATATTATTTATTCGGTATAGTAACTGGTTAAGCTCAATCGACCTATGATGCTTATTGAGTACAAATAGACCTCACTCTTACTTTTCTGCATTTTTCTGATGTAGATCCTGTTACAAGCAGACTCTATGAATAGAGATCGTTCCTTTCGGTATCTTCGAGGCTGTGGTGAGCTCCTATGTTCATAGACTGTCCCGGTTTCATGTATCTTTATTTTTGTCTTACTTAGTTCTTCAAAAGCCATGTATTTTGGTTTAACATCCTATATTAGACTGCACTCACTTCTATTTTTCTGCATTCTTCTGATGCAGATCTTGGTACAAACGGACTCTGCGGATAGAGATCGTGCCTTTTGGTATCTTTGAGGCTGGGGTGAGCACATATGTTCATAGACTGTCTCAGTTTCATGTATCTTTATTTTTGTGTTAGTTAGTTCTTGAAAAGCCATGTATTTTGGTTTAACATCCTGTATTAGAGTCTCTCTTGTACTATGACTTCTGATTCTTGGAATTTTAGATTGCTTTGGTTAGTAATATTTGATGATGTCTTGGGTTATTATTAGTATTGATGCATTTGATTTTCTCTTTATTTTGAGCATGACTGTTTGTTGAGTCAGGCTTACCTACCACTGTTGGGTTGGGGTAGGTGCCATCACAACCTTGAAATTTTAGGTCGTGACACATACTCGTATAAATTGAGTTATGTCTGTTTCATCAGTTACATACACATATTTTCAGATAGAATGACTTTGCTTTTACATATTTTTCCATCAGTTACATACAAATATTTTCAGATATAATGACTTTGCTTTTACATTAAGTTTTACAGTTATCAGTAGGAATGAATATACGGTTGTTCAGAACATTGGTTTGATACTTCAATTCTCAGTTCTTCAGTGGTGCATATCAAATACCGAACAAAAATTAGTTTTGTTTGATTAGATAGTTCTAATTCAATTTGATTTCTCGGTATGTGCCTGATTATATTGCCTTTTTTCCCTTGTAAAATAGACTATCTTCTAATATACATCTTCAATTCTAATTATGTAAAGAATATTCAAAGTGTTTTGCACTGATTTTACACTATCACCAAAACTGATTATATTTTGTATTGAATGCTTAAGTTCTTCATAATATGTCACTTTATTTAAGTTTTACCTTTTATTAACATTAGTGTCAAAAGTCACACGATGTGCGAATAGTTATCTAATCTAACTGTTTAAGCATATTAGATCATATCGCTTTAACAGAGTTTAAAATGACATTTTGTTTTTCTTTTTCCTTTTTAGTAGAAAGATAATCATATTATTATACTTTAAAATCTATTACATAACTTTGCCTTTGTAGAAAATATATTTTCTTTACAATCACTAAAATGATTACCAAATATAAGACAATGAATTAAAATATAATATGAAGTCATTGAAAAAAATTCAGATTGCAACAATCATCCTTGTCAAGTTGTTAGCAAACCTTATTCTCTTTATTATGTATGTGATTAATATTTACATTATCAACTTCAAATAATATTAACTCGTGATCGTCTATTCAAATTGAGTTAAAGTATGTTGAGAAGTTTTTGAAGTTACTCATTACTACAAATTTTGGAACTTCTCTATGACAATTGCAACATTAGAACTTCTGTTTTCATTTTAAAATATATTACCTGTCATTTTATTTCATAGTACAATGTATTCATTTTTTTTTATGAAATTAAAGAAAATAAACTATAAAGTTATTTTAACTTTTTTGTTCCTTATTTATTTTATTATATTATCCACTATTTAATATTATTATTGTAATGATCTGTTCCGTCGTTATTTTTAAATTGCCTTATATCAGATTTCAGGAATGATTAAAATACGATTTGATTTAAGTGGAGTTGATGTGACGAAAATTTTAGATTTTTAAAATTCGTCCGGGCTGACATCACCCTGCTATAGCAGAAATTTTACCGCAATAGCATCGCTGCTGTAGCTGTCAGCCAGCCGCTATAGCGGTATGACGGAGGCAGTAGATTAAAAACAACAACAACAACAACATGCCAAGTGTAATCCCACAAAGTGGGGTCTGGGGAGGGTAGAATGTACGTAAACCGTACCTTTACCTCAGATGAAGTAAAGAGGCTGTTTCCGATAGACCCCCAGCTCAAGACCAAAAAGGACCATAAGAGGTCGGAATAAAAGTATAAGAGATATACATAATAAAAGGACAATCGGTAATCACAGAAGTAAACTATAACAAAATAGTACTATACCCGAACCACATGAAACCCTAAGAAAGCAACAAAACTGAAGAAGATGAAACTACCAGAGTAGACCTACAACTACTAACTAGTGCACACGATACTGCAACCCTACCTTCTAGTATGAAGCAGACCTACCTACTAACCGGCTACCCTAATTCGAGCCCTCCACACCTTCCTATCTAAGGTCATGTCCTCGGTAAGCCGTAACTGCGCCAAATCTTGTCTAATCACCTCTCGCCAATATTTCTTTGGTCTACCTATACCCCTCTTGAAACCATCCATAGCCAATCTCTCACACCTCCTCACCAGGGTCTCCCTGCATCTCCTGTTCACGTGTCCGAACCACCTCATTCTCACTTCTCGCATCTTGTCTTCTACTGAAGCCACTCCCACCTTGTCTCGAATATCCTCATTCCTAATCCTATCCCTCCTAGTAAACCCACACATCCATCGCAACATCCTCATCTCCGCTACCTTCAACTTCTGAACATGAGAGTTCTCGACTGGCCAACACTCTGCCCCGTACAACATAGCCAGTCTAACTGCCACTTTGTAGAACTTGTCTTTCAGTCTAGGAGGAACCTTCTTATCACACAAGACTCCGGAAATGAGCCTCCATTTCATCCACCCTGCACCGATACG
This sequence comes from Jaltomata sinuosa, assembly GCA_003996215.1. Taxonomy (NCBI): domain Eukaryota; kingdom Viridiplantae; phylum Streptophyta; class Magnoliopsida; order Solanales; family Solanaceae; genus Jaltomata; species Jaltomata sinuosa. Next base: position 401,195 of record QJPP01001451.1, read on the forward strand.
ATGGGTAACATTCTCGTCAATCTCCCCATCTCTTTGGATAATAGACCCAAGGTACTTGAAGCTACCTCTCCCCTGGATGGCATGCGTATCGAGCCTCACTTCCACACTAGATTCCTGAGACATGCCACTAAATTTGCACTCCAAATATTTTGTCTTCGTCTTGCTCAACCAGAATCCTTTAGACTCTAGAGTTTGTATCCAAACCTCCAACTTGGTATTAAATCCCTCACGGGTCTCGTCAATCAAAACAATATCGTCCGCAAATAACATACACCATGACACTTCACCTTGGATTTGTCTTGTCAAAACATTCATTACTAAGGAAAATAGAAATGGGCTAAGGGATGATCCTTGGTGCAATCCCATCATCACGGGGAACTGCTTCGAATCTCCGCCCACAGTTCTGACTCTAGTCTTTGCACCATCGTACATGTCCTTAATCGACTGAGTGTACGCCACACACGATTTTTATTTTAACCTTCTCTTCCTAAGTTGGGAAATAGATGGGGGTTGCTCCAAAAATCCTCCTAGGTTGCTCCAAAGCTTGGGAGCCATGGGGAGGGGAGATTTCGGCTAAGAAAGGGAAAAATCATGGATTTCAGGTCCGTCCTCCATCAGGAATCGCATTCACGAAGACAGATTCTTCTTGTTCAGACCTCTGCAGTTGATGCTTGGCATCCAGTTAGGCTAGGTTTAATTGAGTAGCTGCAGACTTAAGTTTTCTTGCATACTATTATGTAGAATGACTGGAGGATTTATGCTTAGGCCTTCGGGCATGGAGTCCTAAGGATTATTGTATTTGTCTGGCTGGTTGATTGAATAGGGAATGATGGGGTTGGGGTGATGAGTTTCCATTTTGGATTTTTTATACTTGTTAACTTGTGTGTGATTCTAGATTTGAGGGAACTTGACTGTTAAGTAGGTTCGGGGAACTAGAATTGTTATGAACAAGTAAGTGGCTAGTTATAATAGACTTCGGGAATAATTCAATTGAAGGAAATGGGATAGAACATGAAGGGTTTGGAGCCTCAATGTCAGGGGATCTTTCCCTGGACTGTGTTTATCTTTAAGAAAGGGTTCCAAGATTGATGTATCAATTGAATAGGTGTCTAGAGTGATAACGGAGAATTAGTCTCCGGACAGGATTTCAAGGTTGGGGTTATGGACTCGGTTGATGGGTAGGTGATGGTTATTATTTTCCCATATGCAATATGTGTTCATGTAACTGTGGCTTAGTACTATATGTACATTACATGCTTAGGGAATGGGTTTATGAATGTCTAAGTGTCTGGACGTCAATCTTGTGAAATGAACTTGATTTGATTGCTTATTGGTTTGCAAGTGTGATTTGTTCATTGATTATTGACTTGTCAGACTGTGTGTGACATTCGGTTGACTAGGGTACCACGCCTGGTATGAGATACATAATAGTTGGCTCAGGTACCACGCCTGGTACGAGATACTTATTGGTTGGCTTGGGTACCACACATGGTACAAGTTCTATATTTTGGCTCGAGTACTACGCCTGGTGCAGGTTCTATATCGATTGGCTTGGGTACCACGCTTGGTACGTGTCATGACCCAACTATCGGGCCGTGTGGGAACCTACTCTAATCCACCTAGATAAGAGAACCCTTACCACCCGATCCAATAGGTAATGCGAAAAAGAAATAAAACCATGAAAATAAACCTTTTTAATACAAGAAAATCGTTTACAATTAAACCATTTACAATTTGGAAACAACCCTTCCCAGAACCTAGTCTAAGCCGATACAAGAGCTATTACAAGAGTGATACAAAAATGAAAAAAGACACAACTCCATCGTAGAAACAAGAAGTAGGAGTTGCTGGAGATTGCCATCATCGTGTACCTATGAAACATCACCAACTCTGCAACCAGACTATACCAAAAGGCATAGCAAGAGTAGAATCAGTACAAACACACGTGATGGTAGGCATCATTGGTCAACCCGAATCCACTCATACCATCATATAAGAAGTCAAGGAAAATACATAAGTTAAATACTTCAACCCGTCGATATTCACCTTACCAAAACCCAATATCAACCCAAGCCTTCCTATCCCTTAGACTTCCCAAGTCACCTTGACCCTTAGACTCCCCAAGTCACACTTGTCACCTCGACTTCCCAAGTCATCTTGACACCTAGACTTCCCAAGTCACCTGGTCACCTAGACACCTAGACTTCCCAAGTCACACTCATCATTATCCGACATCTATGCCCATACCCAGACTACCATTCCATTACCCCAGTCAACTACTATGACTCAACAACCTGGAGTAAACCCCACTACTTAGTGACGTAGACCACAACCGTCATACCGCCACCTACTATTACAAACTGTCCCAATGACCGCTAGGGCCATACTCGACAAGTAATCACAACCAACATTATAAACAGACCACAAGTCTCCTCTTTAGCTTATCAACCACACGTAACAATGTCTAACCGATATTGACGATTCTCAGTGACAGTAAACACATATGCTTTTTACATAACCCGGACCAAAAAAGGATCCCTAGGATATCATTTATGCCAATAACATGCAACCCCGCTTCACTGAAGAACCACCTTGTCACTTAAGCGCACTAACCCGGCCCTTGAAGGACCAACTATACGCCAAATAATAATAACTCCCGCCCTATCAGGAACCTAACAAGTGAAGAACAATAAGTAACAATTAGACTTATAACAATATAATTCCAGACTCTCAGTCTTCCTTTTAAACTTATCAACCATATGAAACAGGTTCAACAACCAACTTAAACAATGAGCAAGTAACAATAGTAAATACCTTTTTTATCCTTCTCGGAACAACCAAGGATCCCTATACCAACACCTAGTGTTAACCTACAGTGCCCGGACCACCCCAGGACCAACCCCATAATTAAGTGTAACAACTCGGCCTCTCAAGAACCAACATACACAAGCACAATTTCAGCAATCAACCCGGTCCACTTATGGAACCTTTGACAAACCCAGTCAACAATGTATAATTAAACCTATACCAGGCGTGGTACCCGAGCCAACCAATATAAAACCTGTACCAGGCATAGTACCTGAGCCAACCATTAGTATCCTGTACCAGGTGTGGTACCCGAGTCAACCATTAGTATTCCCATATTAGGCGTGGTACCCAAGCCAACCATTAGTATCCCGTACCAGGCGTGGTACCCATTTTGTCCCTTTTTCACTTGTCCATTTTTCTACTCCATGCATTCCCTACAAACACACCAAAAATAACAAAAGATAACCAAAAACAAAGTAAAGAAACTTGGGTTGCCTCCCTAGCAGTGCTTGATTTAACGTAGCGGCTCAACGATACTACCTCAAATCAGTCATTCTTTGGATTGGTGATGGTATCACTGGGTAGTGTCCCCTTCATCCTCAGGTTCATTTGGCTCGAGAGGTGGTTCATTTGGGCCTCAATATGCTTGATCGAGGCTAAGTGAGAGCTCATAGTTTGTTGAAGTGTTGAAACTTCACTCTTTAGCTCACTCACTCCAGTATTTTTAATATCCACTTTCTTGAGAACCAAGGACAACATGTTCTCTAGCTTGGAATGACCGGGGTTTCTTGTGGCTAGTTGATAGAGAGAGTCTGCTTTGTTTGGAGGCACTTAGGGGTTGGAGCTTCGGTGATTGAATTGATCACCATCCTTATCTCTCTGTCCAATTGCCATCCCTTTCCTTATCTCTTATCCAACCTTGGTTCTCTTACCTCAGGAAATAATACCCAGGATGAGAAACCGCTGATACAAAGCACAGTTTACCATCAACAACTATCATCAGCTCATCATCACTCGCTTTAATTTTTGGTGTACTCACATCATTCACTGCCTTAGCACCACTAGCTGCCATTACATGCTTGGCCACCAAATCATTTTGTGTCATCATTTTTGCCATTGTCTCATATCGATCCTCATCCCTCTTCCTCATTTCATTGGTTAAGATGGATGAGGGTGCCCTCGAAGTTGGCACATGCGCTTCTCTCGTATGCCAAGCTTGGTTGGTCTTGGTAATTTTCTCTAACAAGGTCGAGGCAATAGGAAACTCTAAGTCCATGAAGGTGCCACCTCTGAGGTTGTTAGCCACTGACTTATTCATGGAGTTCAATGACCGGTAATAGCTTTAGAGCCATACATTGTCCAATAACTCATTATTCGGACACACGATAAGCTTCTTTTTAAACTGTTCACTCCCAAGAGCACACACAAGTGTACGTGATCGTGCAAGTAATAAAGTGGCTCTTGCGAGCCGAATATCAATCCAACAGGGACTTGTGCTTAGCAAACAATCTAATCTTAATTAATACTATTGAAGTTGAACAAATGCAATTTGTAACCAAGAGTTGAACTTTGTTTTATAACTAAAAATAGAATTAACGACGATGTGAAACTTCGGATTGTAAACAATATATGGAAAAATCCAGGGTTGAGGCAGCTACTACACAATCATGCTTAACTATGGTTTATAGCCGCTGTTGGTGTTTATCATGATTGTTGATCTACGGGGTTAAAATTATAACCCGGGAATGGTCATCCTCTAAGTCATCTATCCAAATTAATCTTACAACTACATCGTTAAGCGGGTATGTGAGTCTTTAACTTGGATGTATTAAACTATCTTCCCGTTTTATCAACCAAGTGAGGCGTTTAGGTATATCGCTATCCTAACCATAAATCATCCTTCACAATTAATATCTACTAGTTAAGGACATGATCCACACTCCCTACATTCTTCATTCTGTCCCTCAACTCCTATGGTCAATTCGTTTTGAGACTTAGATTTATCCTAAAGTTCATGACGCTTTAGAATAGTAAAACAAGAACGCAAGAATAATCACATGACTTGATAAACAAATGAACCAACTATAAAACAATAACTAAGCAATCATATTGTAGCCTCAACCCTAGAAAGAGGGTGTTTAGCCACTCATAATCAAATTCGCGATTTCAAAATTGATGTACTTCATACAATAATTAAGTAATGAAAAAGAAGAGAATAAGAACCCTAAAGTAGCCTCCTCCTTGTGTTTTTACAATCCAAAGTCGTCCAAAGATGTGTGCAATTGAAACCAAGTGTCTTATTTATAGTAGGGACAAAATTTAACGCGTCGGGAACAAGGTCCATGACACGCTGCCAAATGCCCTCACTAGCTGGCGTGTTAAGCTCATAACGCGGACCCTTACTGGAGTTTACAGCTTCAAGATGCCTCACCTCCATGTCACTCCTCCCATGGTAGAGGCTAGCTTCTGTGGCACGGGGGTGGGTCTTTTGACGTTCGTTTTCACTCCTATGAACTCTTTCCACCTTGCTTTGTATCCCAATGGATTGTAGCATGTTTGTAGGCTCCAACTAGCTTCCTCAACTCCTTCAGATGGCTCCTACAAGAGATGACAATACACATAAGTCCATACAACACAATAAAACTCATACAAGTACGCTAGAATAGGCATAGCTCAAGCTAGCAAAGCTAGTTTCCTTGTCTAAACTCTATTTGATTCTTTTAACTCATTATTTGTTCCAAATGCTACCCAAACACTATAAACAAACACGTTAGTCACAAAGTACATCCGTTATACACTAAATACATCAATAGTATATCAAGTTATTCTCAAAACTGAGGTAAACATGCATAGATAATGATACTTACAAATACGCTTAAGATCACCACCCCACACTTAAAGCCTTGTTCATCTTCGAACAACTCTCTATTCTAATCACAATCAAGGAAGACTTCAACACTACATTAAGATACTCAAGCTAGAATGACAACGATCACAAGAATAGCAAGTTCTACATTTGGCATGCAATATTACACATAGAATCACATGAATACTACTTCAAGACCTCCTAGCCTCAATAATTGACTCTTATCAGTTGACAAACTCATGCATAATACTCAACAAAGAGATCATATAAGCCACCTATATATCATCAAACAAGTGCCCTCACCATAAGAGAGCTACCCATGTTTACTCACACATATGCAAGTTATCACAAGAATGGGTGTAGGAGTCAAATTTCGCTCACTCTCACAAAGAATTCACATATCACATAAGATAAACCATAGGCTTTCCCATAGTATAGTACTCCACTAATGTCATATTGTCAAAGCTCAAGATCAAGTAGGACTTTAGTTTACACATATTTAGCAGGGAGTATGTGCTATCAACACACGATTTACTTCTTTTCATTACTTTACTCCCTACCAATCTATACATAAACATTTTCAACACACCAAAAGCTATTTTCTTGGGCTTCAATTTCACTTTTCCTTCCTCAATATTACACTCCTTAACATCTTAATTTTTCAACTAAAGCGCTTAGGAGTTTTAGATCAAATTTTGAGCAATTGAAAAAAAAGGAATAAGCTATATACGAGGCTACCAAAGAACAGGCTAAAGGCTCAATGGGGTTGTCTAATGTTATGCACAAGGGTAGATAAAGATGGAATAAAAACATGGCTACCAAAGAAATGCCTCTATAATCTCCTAAACTCAACATTCTTTATTTCGCTTTGCAAACACACGGGACAAGTTCTAGACACCAAAATGCAATCATGGAATAACAAAATCCTCATTCACACATGACACATGTCCAAATCAAGCAGGGTACTTATAGATTCTCAACCAAGCAATTGCAAGAATTCACATTTAAGCCAACATTACACAAGAGTTAAATAAAAGAGCCTTAGGTGTCTCACAATAGTCATTCAAATTTTTAAATCATGCCATAGAATTTAATACCAACTTGTAACAAGTAGTCATGTGTAGCACCTAGCAAGAGCATCTCTCATTACTCTACAAAACAAAAAAATTAAATTTACTCCTAAAAATCAAAAAGGGATACTAGATTCAAAGGGCTTCCCCCAAAAAAGAACCAAAAAGAAAAACTGAGGGGTGGGTGAAGTTTGCTTCTACTAAATAGACCAAACAAAAAAAAATTAAACAAAGATAAAATCTTTTTGTAATATTTTTCAATTCAATTAAAAAAAACTTGCAAATAAATAAACATAGACACCCTACAGCATACTTTACCCTAAACAAATCAGAAGATTCCCACCCCACACTTAAAATCATACTTTGTCCCCAAAGTATAAATTACAAGTAGAGAAATAAATACTCCCTGAGGCCTCTAGGCCTAGCTAGTAGCATCATATCCATCAAAAGGGTCCGAAGGACCCCACACTTTTTGTTTTCTATGCTCCTTAGCTCAAATCTCAGGTACTCAGACTTCCCCTCAACCTGTTGAGACAAGACAAAAAAAAAAATAAAACCAAAAGTGATACTAAAGAAAGACTAAAAAGAATAGAAATATTACCTAAACTTGGGTTGCCCCCCAAGCAGCGCCTGATTTACCATCGTGGTATGAACCAGATCATAACTCTCAGTCCCATTCTCTCATCCTCTTCCTCCTACTCGGGACCCATCTTCTTCTTCTTTTCAACCTCTTGGGTGCTTATGCTCGAGGTCTGGGGCCTTTCTCACATAGTTGTGATCATGCATAGATCCTTGTAGTGTGAGGGTGTGTTGAGTGTTATGTATACTCTAAAGGTCACCTCTTCATCATTCAGCCTCATCTTGAGCGTGCCCTCTCTTACATCAATTAGTGCTCCACCAGTAGCCAAGAATGGGCATCCCAATATGATTGGTACCCTTTCATCTGCCTCATAATCAAGAACAATAAATTCATCTTGAATAATGAACTTACCAACTTTGATGAGAACATACTTTATGATTCCTTCGGGGAACACTCTGGTTCTGTCCGCTATCTGTGATACGCCCAAATTACAACTCCAATTAAGAAGCGTAAGTGGTCACTGTCAAATATAGAACCCAACTAAGGTTGGGGTCGATCCCACAGGGAATAAGGTGCAAATTAAGTCGTTAGTGACTTAGTTGACTAGTAATTGATAGTTTCCGGTAATTTGGGGGGGGGGTTTAAATGTCAAATTTACCCAAGTTAACTAACAGGCAACAAATTTTCACTAGTTTATAATCAATGCGAGAATGAACTAGGGAAGTGTTCACCATGGCGTCGTAACAATTTTGACTCAAAGCTTAATCGGGTTCTTTCTATATGCATATCACGATGTGATTGAATTAATGGTATCATCTAAACGTTTCTCAACCAAATAGACGAATTTCCTTTTCAATTCTCTCGAACTTGAAAAGGTGAACTTTCTTATTTCAATCCTAAACATCAAGTAGATTAATCTAGTTACAGCATTAATAAACCTAGGCATGTCCTAATGTTTGCAACCGCTAGAAAACATTAATAATGAATGATTAACGACGTGATAACATATAGATTGAACCCAATGCTACCCGAAATTTATATTTCTACTTTTGCCATGGCTCCCACAACCCTAGTTGTGGGAAGTTAGCTACTCATGCTATTAGGGAAAGAGAAGAAAATCATATTCATAATAGTAAGAAAAGATTCTTACGATATATGAACACAAGCTTCAATTATCCAAGAACAAGAAGCCAATATCCCAAGAACAATGGAAGAATAATAAGAAGAAGAAAACGTGTTTGTCGTGTTTTCTCCTCTCAAAAAGTCGCTCAAACCGTCGCACAAACTATTAGTTAATGAATAAATAAAATAACCCTAACACTGGGTATTTATAGCAATCCAGGAAATGAAGTCCAAAAATAGAATTTTCGGAGTCCCGCTTCGCATTGACGGGTCGCCTGACGGACCGTCACCCATGAGACTGACCGTCACCCATGAGACTCACCGTCACTCCAAGCCATCGCCACTATCCAGTGCATGATCTCCATTAGCTCTAACTTGACGGCTTGGCTCACGGTCAGTCACAGGTGTGACGACCCGTCATGCCAACCGTCACCCATAACCAGTGCATGATCTCCATTAGCTCTAATTTGACGGCTAGGCTGACGGTCAGTCACAGGTGTGATGGGCCGTCACACCAACCGTCGCCACTATCCAGTGCCTCCTTTAGCTGCTACCAGGTTTGGTGGCTCCCCTGACGGTCAGTCACCTGTGTGACGAGCCGTCAGGCCCTCCGTCAAGCCTAACCAGTTGAGGTTTTTGAACATTTTTTCTTCTGTTTCTATCTCTAGCTCCATTCCCTGCAAATATAACAATAAAACATCAAAAACCACAAAAGTTGCTTGAAAACTCGCGAGTATTCTTAGTTAAAGGCGTCAAATGTGCCGTAGAATCCCGGCACATCAACACCCTCAACTTAAAACGTTCGCTTGTCCTCAAGCAACATGACAACAAAAACAAAATGACGACTCAACTAAGAATACCAACACATATCTCTATCAAATCATGGCCACTCAACAGTTTATTAAATTTAAATCAAGCCCCCCGGTAGCACACAAATGTATGAAATGCTAACTTGCAAGGATCCAATCATGTCATTCCGATATGATAGAATATTCTACATACACATACAACAGCTATCCCAACAGTCAATAGATAATACAGAAATCTCGGTGTCCTCACCACAAAGAAGTCCCACACACAAGATTTGGGACTAGGTAAGGTGCTCACACTCACAAATGATTTCAAACAATGCACATGCGATGCCATAAGCTTGCCCTTGCTATCCTATTTTAGTTTTTCAGAAAGCCGCTCAGGATCACAACAAGACTTGTTTTGGCTTGTAATGAGGCTTTGGGTGCAGGTAGGATACATTTCGGGGTTATTGACTAAGCCCTCCTTGGAATCACCGACCGACTATTTCTACTCTACTTTACTTCGTCCATCCTTATTCACCTTTTTATTCCCTTTTTTCTAGATACAGGTGCGACCTCTTTATTTTGACTATTCTTTTTCATCTCTTTTTTGTTTCTTTTTCTTTCTTTTCTTAGGCACACACTCGAAATTTTTATTCTATCCACAACCAAGCTTATCCATCCTATTTTTCTTATCATTTACCTCTATAGTAGCCACCCTCAACTTAGGCTGATTGCCTGAGTTGAGGTGCACGATGTCCAAGGAAGGACCAGGGCCAAAATAGTGATTCAAAGTTAAAAAGAAACGGTGACATGTTATCAAAAGAATAGGGTCAATTATGGCTCAAACAGGGATCAAAGGGATTATTTGCATTTGGACGGTCTTATAGGCTAAGTGGACTGCACACAAAAAGGGCCTGTGATTCTTTCCTAAGCAACCAAACTTCAAACTTAACAACATAGGCCAGGCAAGTTCTAGATGCATGCACAGAGTACGAGTTTATAACAATACGCTCACACACACTTGGCACCAAGAAACCATACCACTACCAACTACCAAAACAACAGCTCGGCTTAAGCATAATTATTACAATCACAACCACACAATGACATTCAAGGATCCAGAACAGTCAATCATTTCAAACATAAGTACAAAATCAACTTTTTCAGAGGGGGCTCCTTTTAGTTCAACTTTCCAAAAAGCCATGCTTGCTATAGACAGCAGAACACAACACAAACAAAATTTAAAATGACAACCTAAACATGCCGGTTCTACTAGATAGCACACCGGAGGGAAAATAAACACGGCAACAAAAACCCTCGGTGGTGAAAGACTCACAGGTATCACAATAACACCCTCAACTTAGACTCATGCATTGCCCCTAATGCATACATATGAAAGCTAAAACTGTGAGAGAAAGGAATACCTGTGAAGCCCATAGGACTCAGAGTCTAGCATGATGTTGGAGACCGCCAGGGTCTCCATAGCAGGAGCAATTGCTGGAATAGGTGCAAGCGACATCATCCTGTTGAGCTCCAACTTTTTCTTTTATCGGCTCCTCAGCTAGTCGAGACAACTTCTTTACTCTTTCTAACTCTTTTTCTTTGCTGGTTCTCTTGCGGTGTTTTCTTTTCCTTGATTTGTTCTCACCGCCTTCCTCTATAGGTTTCTCTTCTTGCGATCCTAACACCATTCTCATAACAGCTACGATCTCAACAAAACCCTGCTCCTCAATATGCACATCCGTAGGGGATTCATCAATAACATTGATAACCGAGACCACCCTCATGTCTCTTGGTGGCTTCATCAATATACACACATCAAACTTGACCAATTCATTATTTAATCTGAATGTCAGTTCGTTTCTTTCCATGTCAACCAACACTCTTGCAGTGGCTAACAATGGTCATCCCAAGATTATGGGAACTTCAAAGTCCACTTCGCAATCTAAGATTACAAAGTCAACTGGGAATATAAACTTACCAACCTTTACCAGCACATCAGACAATATTCCCACCGGTCGCTTTACTGAACGGTCAGCCATTAACACCCTCATGGTAGTTGGTTTGGGAGCTCCCAAACCCAATTGTTTATAGACTGCTAGCGGCATCAAATTGATGCTAGCACCAAGATCACATAAGGCTTTTTCAAAGTTGAATTTCCCAATAGTACAGGGAACAGTAAAAGTACCTGGATCTTCCTTCTTTTCCACTAACGATCTTGAAGAAATAGCACTGCAGTGGTGGAGGTTATCTTCTGGTTTAAAGCTCACTGACCTCTTCTTGGTAATCAAGTCCTTCATGAACTTGGCATATCCGGGCATTTGTTCAAGAGCGTCCACCAGTGGGATGTTCACTGATATCTGCTTGAGCATGGTCATGAAATTTAGGAACTTTCTATTTTCCACTTTCTTCTTCAACCGTTGTGGGAAAGGAGGCGGTGGTCGAGGCATCATAGTTGGAAGTTTTTCAACTTCCTTGATTTTATTCGTGAGCACTTGAGTAGCATACTCTACCACATTTTCATCCGCAACATCACCTTTCTGAGTCTGAATTACCAGATGTGATTCCGATAATATTTTACCGCTTCTTGTAGTGATCGCCATACAGCTCCCGTCATTCCTCGAGTTTTGAATGGTGTCACTCGGCAAGGTACCTGTCTTTCTTTGATTTAGAGACGCCAAAATTTGACTCACTTGCTGTTCTAATTGCTTGATCGAGGTGGAATGTGAATCCACTACCTGGCTTATTGCTGATAATTCAGTCCTCATATCCTTTACCCCGGAGTCAGTAGATTCCACCTTCAACAACATCTTTGCCATCATGTTCTCCAATTTGGACGTCTCTGTATCGTTGCTAGATCTTTCCCGATTACCAGGTAGTACATACAACCCACCTCTATCAGTTTTATTCTTCCAGTTCCCCTGCTCACGATCTTTGTAGCCAGCTTTTTTATAGTAGTTGTCCTTCTGATAGTTCCGACCTTTGTTTCCCTGACCATTGGCCTGGAAACCACCCAAATAATTTGCCTCCTCATCATACCAAACTCTGCTGCTCTACCTTGGGAACCCACAACTTTCACTTTCTCCATATCTCCTGACAGCAAATGTTTTGTCAATAAATCCATTTGCGTTTTCAGATGGGCCATATCTTGATCCCGCTCTTCCTCCTTCGTGCGCTGCTCTGCTGACATAAATATTGCATAAGTGCTAGTTGCTACCTCTGTATCCCGTGTATGCTAAACCCGGTTGGTTTTGGTGAGCCGGTCCAAAATAGTTGTGGCCTCAATAAAAGTGAGACCCATAAATGCTCCACCTGCTGCGTTATCCAGTATTGGCTTGGTAGCCGAATTCAGTGCCCTATAGAATATTTGCATTAGGAAATTTTCGGTCAACTGATGGTTCAGGCATTGTGTTAGCTTCTTCTTGAACCGCAACCAAGTCTCATGTAAAGCCTCATGAGGTTGTTGTCTGAAATTGCTAATTTCATCCCTCAACTGTATCATCCTGGAGGGAGGAAAGAACCTTTTAAGGAAAGCTCTTTTCAACTCTCCCCAGGTTGTGATAGAGTCGGGGGTTAGCTCTGTCAACCATAACGCAGTCTCATCAGCCAGAGACAGTGGAAACAACCTGAACCTGATCGCTGTCTGACTTACTCCAGGCAATTCGAATGACTTGCAGATACCCACAAAATTTATCAGGTGTCGGTTTGGATCATCACCAGCAACTCCACGAAACAACCCTCTCAAGTTCAACAGCTGAATCATTGTGCTAGTAATGTTGAACTTGGCCCCGGGCGTTAGCGGAGGAAGAACAATGGCGCCCGTAGCGCCAACTCCATCCAGGTCGATATCCTCATCATCATCCAGAGCATACTGCTTTGGCTGCTGTCGACCTCTACCTCGCTGTTATGGTCTCTGATCTGTAGGAGCATTATTGTTAATAAAATCAGCTGGTCTGCCCTCACCCACTAAAACCTCATCATTCAACTCAATTTCGTCCTCAATACCATCAGCATTCAAATGTTGTTGGGCTTGCTGAGCTGCAGCGAGTCTCGCTGCCTCTTGTTGTTGTGCATTCATGGTTTGCCTTAACGTTCTAGCAAGCTCGGGATCGTACGGTAATGTTGGTTCACCCGAGTGCCGGGTACTTGGCATGCACAACTATGTAGCCTGTAAAAATATAACAAAAACAACAAACAAAAGTAAAAGCAGGAAATATGACTAAGAGTCAAATAAACACACCGGACTTAATAAACAACTCCAATTCCCCGGCAACGGCGCCAAAATTTGATACGCCCAAATTACAACTCCAATTAGGAAGCGTAAGTGGTCGCTGTCAAATATAGAACCCAACTAAGGTTGGGGTCTATCCCACAGGGAATAAGGTGCGAATTAAGTCGTTAGTGACTTAGTTGACTAGTAATCGATAGTTTCCGGTAAATTGGGGGGGGTTTAAATGTCAAATTCACCCAAGTTAACTAACATGCAGCAAATTTTCACGAGTTTATAATCAATGCGAGAATGAACTAGGGAAGTGTTCACCATGGCATCGTAACAATTTCGACTCAAAGCTTAACCGGGTTCTTTCTATATGCATATCACGATGTGATTGAATTAATGGTATCATCTAAATGTTTCTCAACCAAATAGACGAATTTCCTTTTCAATTCTCTTGAACTTGAAAAGGTGAACTTTCTTATTTCAATCATAAACATCAAGTAGATTAATCTAGTTACAACATTAATCATAAGACGAGAGTTGGTAGTCTCGAATCCTTGTAGTTAATCAAATTTCCCGGTTTTAATCTCTTTGCTCAAGCAAATTAAACCTAGGCATGTCCTAATGTTTGCAACCACTAGAAAACATTAATAATGAATGATTAACGATATGACAACATATAGATTGAACCCAATGCTACCCGGAATTTATATTGCTACTTTTGCCATGGCTCTCACAACCCTAGTTGTGGGAAGTTAGCTACTCATGCTATTAGGGAAAGAGAAGAAAATCATATTCACAATAGAAAGAAAAGATTCTTACGATATATGAACACAAGCTTCAATTATCCAAGAACAAGAAGCCAAAATCCCAAGAACAATGGAAGAATAATAATAAGAAGAAAACGTGTTTGTCGTGTTTTCTCCTCTCAAAAAGTCGCTCAAACCGTCGCACAAACTATTAGTTAATGAATAAATAAAATAACCCTAACACTGGGTTATAGCAATCCAGGAAATGAAGTCCAAAAATAGAATTTTTGGAGTCCCGCTTCACGTTGACGGGTCGCCTGACGGACCATCACCCATGAGACTGGCCGTCACTTCAAGCTGTCGCCACTATCCAGTGCATGATCTCCATTAGCTCTAACTTGATGGCTTGGCTGATGGTCAGTCACAGGTGTAATGGCCCGTCACACTAACCGTCACCCATAACCAGTGCATGATCTCCATTAGCTCTAATTTGACGGCTTGGCTGACGGTCAGTCACGGGTGTGACGGGCCGTCACGCCAACCGTCGCCACTATCCAGTGCCTCCTTTAGCTGCTGCCAGGTTTGGTGGCTCCCCTGACGGTCAGTCACCTGCGTGACGAGCCGTCAGGCCCTCCGTCAAGCCTAACCAGTTGAGGTTTTTGAACTTTTTTTCTTCCGTTTCTATCTCTAGCTCCATTCCCTGCAAATATAACAATAAAACATCAAAAACCACAAAAGTTGCTTGAAAACTCGCGAGTATTCTTAGTTAAAGGCGTCAAATGTGTCGTAGAATCCCGGCACATCAGGCATGCAATATTACACATAGAATCACATAAATACTACTTCACGACCTCCTAGCCTCAAGAATTGACTCTTATCAGTTGACAAACTCATGAATAATACTCAACAAAGAGATCATATAATCCACCTATCTATCATCAAACAAGTTCCCTCACCACAAGAGAGCTACCCATGTTTACTCACACATATGCAAGTTATTACAAGAATGGGTGTAGGAGTTAAATGTCGCTCACTCTCACAAAGAATTCATATGTCACATAAGATGAACCATAGTCTTACCCGTAGTGTAGTACTCTACTAAAGTCAGAATGTCAAAGCTCAAGATCAAGTATGACTTTAATAGTTGTAATGTAGGCTAAGGGATGGGTAGGAACTATTTGGTCAAGAATAGTGACTATCATTCCTAAGTGCTTTAATACATCACATTTTTCATTAGCTCTCATCTTCAACCAACCTATTTTACACCATTATTATCTTCCCAACTCTCTTCTACATTGCCCCATCTTTTAAGCTAGCTTACACATCTTTAGCAGGGAGTATGTGCTATCAACACATGATATACTTCTTTTCATTACATTACTCCTTACCAATCTATACATAAACATTTTCAACACACCAAATGCTATTTTCTTGGGCATCAATTTCACTTTTCCTTCCTCTATATTAAACTCCTTAACATCTTAATTTTTCAACTAAAGCGCTTAGGAGTTTTGGATCAAATTTCGAGCAATTGAAAGAAAAGGAATAAGCTATATATGAGGCTACCAAAGAACAAGCTAAAGGCTTAACGAGGTTGTCTAAGGTTATGCACAAGGGTAGATAATGATGGAATAAAAACACAGCTACCAAAGAAATGCCTCTATCATCTCCTAAACTCAACATTCTTTATTTTGCTTTGCAAAAACACATGGAAAGTTCTAGACACAAAAATGCAATCATGGAATAACAAAATCCTCACTCACACATGGCACATGTCCAAATCAAGCAGGGTACTTATAGATTCTCAACCAAGCAATTACAAGAATTCACATTTAAGCCAACATTACACAAGAGTCAAATAAAAGAGCCTTAGGTGTCTTACAATAATCATTCAAATTTTTAAATCATGACATAGAATTTAACACCAACTTGCAACAAGTAGTCATGTGTAGCACCTAGAAAGAGCATCTCTCATTACTCTACAAAATAAAAAAATTAAATTTACTCCTAAAAATCAAAAAGGGATACTGGGTTCAAAGGGCTTCCCCAGGAAAAGAACCGAAAAGAAAAATCGAGGGGTGGGTGAATTTTGATTCTACTAAACAGACCAAATAGAAAACAAGCCAACAAAGATAAAATCTTTTTGTAATCTTTTTCAATTTAATCAAAAAAAACTTGCAAATAAATAAACATAGACACACTACAACGCACTTCACTCTAAAAAAATTGGAAGATTCCCACCTCACACTTAAAATCATACTTTGCCCCCAAAGTATAAATTACAAGTAGAGAAAGAAATACTCCCTGAGGCCTCTAGGCTTAGCTAGTAGAATCATATCCATCAAAAGGGTCTGGAGAACCCCACACTTGGTGTTTTCTATGCTCCTTAGCTCATATCTCAGGTACTCAGACTTCCCCTCAACCTGTTAACACAACACAAAAATACAAAACCAAAAATGATATCAAAGAAAAATAAAAAAGAATAGAAATATTACCTAAACTTGGGTTGCCTCCTAAGAAGCGCTTGATTTACCGTCGCGGCACGACCAAGATCATAACTCTCCATCCCATTCTCTCATCCTCTTCCTCCTAATCGAGGCCCATCTTCTTCTTCTTTTCAGACCTCTTGGGTGCTCATGCTCGAGGTCTGGGGCCTTTCTCGCATTTACCTTCTTAAAATTTTGTTCAGGTCTCTCAGGTCAGGATCTTTTGGCACTTTGGCCAGCTCAATGAGAGTGTCCAAAGAGGTAAGTAGACGTATGCACTCATCCACTTCCATAGCTGTGATCATGCATAGATCCTTGTAGTGTGAGGGTGTGTTGAGTGTTGTGTTTACTCTGAAGGTCACTTCTTCATCATTCAACCTCATCTTGAGCATGCCCTATCTTACATCAATCAGTGCTACACCAGTAGCCAAGAATGGGCATCCCAATATGATTGGTACCCTTTCATCTGCCTTATAATCAAGAATAATAAAGTCAACAGGAAAAATGAACTTACCAGCCTTGATAAGAACATCCTCTATGATTCCTCTGGAGAACACTCTGGTTTTGTTCGCCATCTGTAGCACCACTGAGGAAGGCCTTGGCTTCCCTAACCCAAGAGTTTTAAACAATGATAAGGGAATCAAATTGATGCTTGCCCCCAAATCACTTAAGGCCTGGACCACATCACTTTCACCGAGTTGTATAGGGAGGGTGAAACTCCCAGGATCCTTGAGCTTTTTGGGCATCTTGCTCATCACCACAGAACTGCACTCTTCAGTAAGTGCCACAGTCTCAATATCTACCAACCTTCTTTTATTTGCCACCACATCCTTCTAAGTACTTAGCATACTTGGGCATTCCCTGCAAAACATATAACAAAGGAAGGTAATGTGAAGTTCTCTGAAAGTGTCAAAGAACTTCTTAAAACTGGCATCCTCAGTTACTTTCTTAAGCCTCTGTGGGAAAGGTGGTGGTGGTTTGTTTTGGGGATGCTCAATTGTCTTTTCAGTAAGGTACTCAGACTTCCCCTTTTTGCTAGCTTTTTTCAACTCAAGCTGCTTCTCTGTGTTTTTGGAAGTGATCAACTCTTTTTGCACCTCATGATTTTTCTTTGGGGGTGCATCAGTCAAATCTCTACCACTTCTCAAGGTGATTGCCATCACTTGCTTTGGCTTTTCTGTATCACTAGGCAAACCCCCTTGAGGTCATGTATTATGTGCCTGAGCTAGCTGTCCCATTTACACTTCTAATGTTTTTGTGGCTAATTGCTTATTTTTATGTCAGCAACCATCTTTGCTTGCTCCCCAGAAATCTGTTCTTGATTATCCATGATCTTCTTCAACATGTCCTCAATATTGCTGGCATGAGTGTTATTCTGCATAGCTCGCTGCGGTTTAGCCTGATTACTGCCCCAAGAGTAGTTGGGTTGTCCCTGCCAATTTTGGTTGTAGGCATTCCCATTGTTTATATTTCCTTTCTGTGCATTCCCTACAAAGTTTACTGACTCCGGATTCTCTCCACATAAGTATGCCGAATGACCACTCAAACCACAAGTTTTGCACCAAGTCTGAACCTGCTGCACTACATTAACTTGAGCCTGAGGTTGAGTCGCACTCAACTTATTGAACTGAGCCATCATTTGAGTCTGAAAACTGGCCAACTGTGCTGCTAAAGTTGTGACACTATCTAACTCAATCATACCTGCAACCTTCTTCACCGTATTTCTGGACATGTCACCATTCCACTCTGGATTCCCTTGTGCAATATGATTTAGGAGAGTATATAGCTCATCATATGTCTTCTCCAAAGCTTGACCGCCTGCCGCTGAATCTAGCAAATTTTTTGTGTTATGGTCAAGACTTTCTACAAAGGTGTGAGCTAATACCTCATTAGTCTATTGGTGATGTGGGAAATCCTTGAGAAGAGACTTGAATCTCTCCCATGCATGATAGAGATTCTCGTTTTGTTTCTTCTTGAAGCTTAGAATCTCACTCCTCAACTTTGCAATTTTTCCTGATGGGAAGAGTGGATGAGGAACTTCTTTGCAAAATCATCCCATGTTGTGATCGAATTTGAAGGTTCTGCCTTCAATCATTTCTTTTCTTCTCCCAATAGTGAGAATGGAAAAGCGTGAGCCTCACGTAGTTTGTGGAGACTCCCTCAGGGATAAAAGTGTCACTAATCTCCAGAAAGTTCCATAGATGAACCTGTGGATCCTCTTGTGAAAAGCCTGTAAATTTCCCGCTTGTGTGCAACAGTTGCACCATATTTTGCTTCAGTTTAAATCTGCCTCTTGCGGCTGGCTTCTGCATGCAGGAGGTCATATTAGTTACGAGTGGGATTACATACATTCGTTATACACTAAATACCTCAATAGTATATCAAGTTATCCTCAAAACTAAGCTAAACATGCATAGATAATGACACTTAGGTGTACAAATACGCCTAAGATCACGAACCTTAACGAAACCTCATGTAGAGGCTCATCCGGGAGTTGCCTAAAGTTGGTAATCTCGTCTCTTTGCTGCATCATGTGATATGGAGGGAAGAATGTCGAAGTGAAAACCTCAACCAACTCGGCCCAAGATGTGATAGACTCTTTCGGCAATTCGTCCAACCACGATGTGGCTTCCCCCGTCAAGGAGAAAGGGAATAGGCGTAATCGGATGGATTCTTGGGAGATATTTTGAAATATAAATGGTTGGCAAATCTCCACAAAATTCTGGATATGTCGATTGGCATCTTGATTTGCTATTCCACTAAACATGCCCTTCATTTGGATCAAGTGAAGCATGGTGCTAGTAACGTGAAAGACAGCATTTCCCACTGTGGGGGGTAGGCAGATTGTACCCACACCCCCTTGCATCACAGGCTTAGCAGCGTTGGCATCCATGAAGCCATCGACGCACTCATTGTCATCGGCTTCGCTCATAGGCTAGCCTGCTCAATCACAACACAAACAACAAACAAAAGTAAAAGAAACAAGTACTCTCAAAGTGATTTCAAATCAACAATCAAAAAAATATCTATCAAATCATGTCCCCGACAATGGCGCCATTTTTGATAAATGCTTAAACGTACTCTCCCATGAGGAGGTATCAGTGATCGTCAAGCAAAATATATTTATAAGTACCCAATGGATGTTGGGGTCGTATCCACAGAGACTTGTAGATAGCATAATAATAATTGTATAAAAACGACTTCACTAAGAGAGTAAGTGTTTAAGTGCAAGAAAGTAAAGGATTGGGGGGAATTAGGAATTCTGTCACAAAAATCCAATTCAAGCAAGACAGTAAAGTAAAATGGGTGTACAAATTAGAGTAGGCGACTAGGGATGCTATCACGCCCCGAGGCTACCCCCTAGACGTAACACAGGACCTAGGACCACAAGTGTCCCAAGTTAACCCTTGGTCATAGCATACTCAGATCAATACAAGAAACATAGCGGAAGCATACTAGGTAAAGATAGACAACCATAACTTTAATAGGAACAAGGTCTAAGAAGTATCAAATCCATAAAATGGAATACAAGTCTAGCTATGTCTGAAGCCTCTAAACTATCATAAGAGTTGATGGGACAAGACCCTAACTAACTCGAGAAAACCCAAGAAAAGACATGATAGTAACTAACATAGCTATGGCCCTCGAGTAATGAGGACTTACCAACCAAGTCTGGAGAATTGACAATGTCTAGCCACGAACCGGAGGGAAAGACCCTGAATCTGCATTATCAAAAGGATGCAGCGCAGGATATGCATCAGTACTATAGGATGTACCGAGTATGTAAGATATGTATAAATGAAATCAAAACTTGCTTAAAACATAGTTAAGGCTGAGATCATGCATAAAAGAGAACAACAACAACAACAATATACCCAGTAGATTCTCACAAAGTGGGGTCTAGGGAGGGTAGAATGTACACAGACCGTACCTTTACCCCAGAGTGAAGTAAAGAGGCTGGTCCCGATAGACCCTCGGCTCAAAATAGTCTAAGATATATAACCAATAACAAAACAACAAATTATCACAAAACTATACCACAACAAAATAATATAATAATCTAACTATACAAAGCACTAGCAAGTATCCGGCGCAGATAAAACAAAAAACTTCAAGCGTAGCCATACAAGTACTACTAAAAAGGCAACAAAATACTGCACTCCTCCCTACTAAGGAGCCAACCAACCTACTAACCTTCTACCCTAATATGTTTCCTCCAGTCCTTCCTATCTAAGGTCATGTCTTTGGTAAGCTGCAACTGCACCAAATCCTGCCTAATCACCTCTCTCCAATATTTCTTTGCTTTACCACGACCTCTCTTAAAACCATCCATAGCCAACCTCTCACACCGCCGAATAGGGGCCTCTGTATCTCTCCTCATCACATGCCCAAACCATCACAACCTCACTTCCCATATCTTGTCTTCCACTAAAGACACTCCCACCTTGTCTCGTATATCCACATTACCAATCCTATCCCTCATAGTAAACACACACATCCAACGTAACATCCTCATCTCATCCACCTTCATCTTCTGAACGTGAGAGTTCTTGATCGGCCAACACTCCACCCCATACACTCCACCTTCAACTTCCACGTCGGTCACAGATGTCACCTCACTAAACTTGCACTCCACATATTCCGTCTTGGTCTTGCTCAACCTAAACCTTTTAGACTCCAGGGTCTGTCTCCAAACCTTCAATTTGTCATTAACTCCTTTGCGGGTCTCCTCAATCAAAACTACATCGTCTGTAAATAAAATACACCAGGGCACTTTGCCTTCAATTTTCCGTGTCAACACATCCATCACCAAGGCAAATAAAAAAGGGCTAAGAGATGATCCCTGGTGCAATACCATCACCACATGGAATTGCTCGAAATCTCCCCCCGATGTCCTAACTCGAGTCTTTGCGCCATCGTACATGTACCTGATCAATCTAGTGTATGGCATAGGTACACCTTTAACCTCCAAGCACCTCCAAAGAACCTCCTTGGGAACTTGGTCATAGGTCGTTTCTAGGTCGATAAACACCATATGCAAATCCTTATAACCGATAACATACCATGTAAGTTGCATGGAATCCAACTACATAACCCTAGTTGACAAAGCTACCCCGAACCTTGCCAAGGAATGGGGCACTATACATATCATAGCGTGGAACCAATTTCATAAAGGGACACTCTCAACTAATGAGGACTCATTTTCATGAGGAGACACTCTCAACTAACGAGGACCCTCTTCACCTATGCTGGCAATGTAGTTTTGGACTTGAGTAATCGAAACCTCATTGCTCGGTGCTAAATACTAGTCCCAAAATATGCATACATATAGCTCATATATACTTGTGACATATCTGATGTCAAATCTATTTGAAAAGCATAAGGACATATCTAATGTCATGCAAATTCAAATCATAAGTCTTAAAGCTTAGCATAGCCATAATTCACTTTTCTTTCTAAATTCATAAATTGAAGAAGTTGGCATGCAATTTCATAAATACTTGAGATTATAATATCAATGCATGCAATTTTCCTTAAATCAAGTCATGCATGCAAAATTTAACTAGGGTTAGCCTTCAAACCATAAGGTAAATAATAAATTGCAAAACCCATGTAAATCATGAAATTGAACTTAGAATTTATTGAAGAACCATGAGAAAATACTTAATAGAAAAGCCCATAAGAACTGGGTAAGAACCCTAACTTGAAATTCATAAATATTAAGAAAAATTGGGGTTTTGGGCATAAGGGTGAAAGAATCCCCTTATTGAATACCCACATACCTTGATTGAAGCTTTCTAAACCTTGGGTGAGAAGAATGGAGACTTGGAATTGAATCCCTTGCTATGGGGCTTGAACTTGGAGCTTGGAGAAGTTCTTTCCTCTTTTTGGGAGATGAATGAGGGATAATGAGAGTCTAATAAGAGTAGAAACCCTACTAAAAGTGGACAAAACAACCTCACTTAAGAGTTAAAAGGGTGGGTAATTATAAAAATACCCCTAGAATTTAATTAAGAAAAACCGTAAAATTTCCCGGCTTCAGGTTCCACGGATGGGTTGCACGGGTCGTAGACTGAACCACTACTCATGGTTCCCATTTGTGGTTCTTGATACAAAAGACAAGCTACAGAACAGGTTCTACGAGTCAACATAACGACTCATAGAATGGACCACGATTCGTAGACCTCAGTCGTAGTTTTTGGGAAATTAGAAGATCTTTGATTTGATTCTACGAGTTGACAGTATGGTCCGTGGTTTAGACTATGGTCCGTAGAAGTCACTAGTGGTTCTAGAGGAAACAGGCAACCCTCAGATCAAGTTCCACGAGTCAACAGTATGGTCCGTAGAGTGAACTACGATCTGTAGAATCAACTCGTAGTTCTCAGACCAGAGGTTGAACTGTAGAAGGTAAACCACGACTCCATTCCACGACTCGTGGTTCAAACCATGGTCCATGGTTTGGACCCATAATTCCTGAAAACTTAAGATTTTTTAGAGATTTTAACTTAAACAATTGAATCCAATTCTGGGGTGTTACAATATCTCCTCTTTGGGATCATTCGTCCTTGAATGAAGATTAAGTAAGGAAAACTGGAGAGAAAACAACCCAACCACCACCAAAACAGGAAAACTGAAGTATAAACATGAATACTGAGCTTTTCAACTTAAAACATGACTGAACTAACTTTTGAAAACATGAATGCATGCTAGGATCACGAGGAAAACTGATGGAATAGAATCAGAGGAACATACTAAGGAGGAAACTAATAGCTGAAACTGGGTCGGAAGGAAAGAGATGAGGGTACTTGGCTTTCATGGCTGCTTCTGCTTCCCAAGTAGCTCCCTCAACTAGCTGATTTCTCAAAAGAACCTTCATCAAAGTGACTTCTTTATTTCTCAACCTCTGAACCCGACGATCAAAAATCTCCATGGGAACTTCCTCATAAATAAGGTTATCCTTCACACTCACATCTTCCAAAGGAACAATCAAGGTCGGATCACCTACACACTTCTTCAACAAGGAAACATGAAAAACTGGATGAACCGCTTCTAAATCTGATGGCAAGTCCAACTCATAAGCAACACTACCAACTCTCCTCAGAATACGATAAGGACCTACATAGCGGGGACTAAGCTTTCCTTTATTACCAAATCTCATCACACCCTTCATGGGTGATACTTTCAAAAATACCCAATCATTAACCTCAAACTCCAACTCTCTCCTTCTTACATCCACATATGATTTATGTCGACTCTGAGCGGTCTTCAACCTCTCTCTAATGAGCTGAACCTTTTCCATAGTCTCATGAACTAAATTTGGACCAATCAGTACTGCCTCACCTACCTCAAACCAACCAATAGGAGATCTACACCTTTGCCCATCAAGTGCCTCATAAGGAGCCATCTGGATGCTAGAATGAAAGTTGTTGTTGTAGGCAAACTCGATAAGAGGTAAGTGATCATCTCAATTATCTTTGAAATCAATCACCCAAGCTCTCAACATATCCTCCAAAGTCTGAATGGTATGCTCTGCCTGGCCATCCGTCTGTGGATGAAAAGTTGTGCTAAGCTTAACCTGAGTACCAAGACCTTTATGAAATGACTTCCAAAACATGGATGTAAACTGATTACCCATATCTGAAATGATAGACAATGGAACACCATGAAATCTGACTATCTCTCGAATGTAGAGTCTGGCATAATCATCCGTTGAATCCGTAGTCTTAACAACCAAAAAGTAGGATGACTTAGTCATCCAGTCGACAATCACCCAAATTGAATCATGTTGCCTTTGAGTACGAGGCAAACCAGTAATGAAGTCCATATTGATCGCTTACCACTTCCAAGTAGGAAGATCAATATCCTGAGTCATATCACCCGGTCGTTGATGCTCTACTTTCACTTGTTGACAGTTGGGACACTTAGCCATAAAATATGTTATGTCCCTCTTTATGCCATTCCACTAGTAGACTTTTTATAGATCACGGTACATCTTGGTGGCACCGAGGTGATTAGAATACCTGGAACTTGTATCCTCTATAAAAATCTTCTGTCTCAACCCATCAACGTCAGGAACACACAATCGACCCTGATATCGAAGAACACCATATCCCTCTTGGGAGAAAACCTCTACCCTTTGCTGATGGAACTGCACCCTTCAACTGGTGCAAAATAGGATCACTGTCTTTCTTTTCTTTCACTTCGGCTACCAAAGATGATTTGAAACCATTTTGAACAATAACACCACCTTCTGTTGAATACATAAGGCAAACTCCTAATCGAGTAAGTCGATGAACATCCTTGGCCAATTTCTTCTTTTCGTCCTCAACCAAAGACACACTACCCATAGATAACCTACTAAGTGTGTCTGCCATGACATTGGCCTTACCCAGTGGTAAAGCACACTCATGTCATAATCCTTAAAAAGCTCAAGCCATCTCATTTGACGAAGATTCAATTCCTTTTGAGTGAACACATACTGAAGACTCTTATAATCGATGAATATCCATGTGGATACCATACAAATAGTGTCTCCTAATCTTCAAAGAAAACACCACAGCCGCTAACTCAAGATCATGAGTAGGGTAGTTTTTATCATGAGTCTTGAGTTGTCTAGAAGCATAAGCAATCACCTTACCGTGTTGCATCAACACACAACCCAAACCAATCCTAGAAGCATCAGAATACATCACAAAATTATCCAAACCCTCGGGTAGGGTCAACACAGGAGTGGTGGTAAACCTAGTCTTCAATTCCTGAAAGCTCTTCTCACAAAGATCAGACTACTGAAATTTTACCTTCTTCTAAGTCAAGTCAATGGGGCAGCAATGGAAGAAAACCCCTCCACAAACCTGAAAAGCCCCTAATATCATACGAAGAAGTGGGTCTAGGCTAGTTCTTTTCTGCCTCAATCTTTTAAGAATCGACCCGAATATCATCACTAGACATAATATGACCCAGAAAAGCAACAGACTACATCCAAAACTCACACTTGCTAAACTTAGCAAATAACTGCTGGTCCTTGAGAGTTTGCAACACCACTCTCAAATGGTCTGCATGCTCCTCCTTATTCCAAAAATAGATAAAGATATCATCAATGAACATAATCACAAACATATCCAAATACTGCTTGAACACATGGTTTATCAAATCTATAAAAGCTGCGGGAGCATTCGTTAGACCAAAAGACATCACAATAAATTTATAATGACCATACCGAGTTCTGAAGGCTGTCTTCAGAATATCACACCCTCTAACCCGAAGCTGATGATAATCAGATCTAAGGTCGATCTTGGAAAAAAAACTAGCACCCTGAAGCTGGTCAAACAAGTCATCAATCCTAAGAATGGGATACTTATTCTTGATTGTGACCTTGTTCAACTGATGGTAGTCGATACACATTCTGAGGGAACCATCTTTCTTTCGCACAAATAGGACTAGAGCACCCCATAGAGAGATGCTGGGTCAAATGAAACCCTTATCAAAGAGGTTTTTCAACTGATCTTTCAATTCCTTAAGCTCCATGGGAGCCATTATATAGGGAGGAATAGAGATAGGATTCATATCTGGAAGAAGATCTATC
Organism: Jaltomata sinuosa; assembly: GCA_003996215.1. Lineage (NCBI taxonomy): Eukaryota > Viridiplantae > Streptophyta > Magnoliopsida > Solanales > Solanaceae > Jaltomata > Jaltomata sinuosa. Next base: position 427,469 of record QJPP01001451.1, read on the forward strand.
CCAAAGTCGATCTCCCGCTCGGGAGGGACTCCAAGAAAATCCTCGGGAAACACTTCGAGAAACTCCCTTACAACCAGAACTGACTGGAGGGATGGGGTTTTGGACTCCGTGTCCATAACCGAACTATATGATAAACATAACCCTTAGAGATTATATTCCTAGCCTTGAGATAAGATATAAAATGACCCTTTGAGGATAGAGGACTACCTTTCCACTCTAAGACAGGTTCATTTGGAAATTTGAAACTGATGACTAGAGTACGACAATCAACCGAGGCATAACATGCATACAACTAATCTATACTAAGAATAATATCAAAATCAGTCATCTCCAACTCTACTAGATCCGCTGAAATAACTCTATGGAGGACTGAGATAGGGCAATTTTGGTATATTCTTTTGTCTAGGACTGACTCACCAATAGGAGTAGAAACACAAAAGGTTTCAAAAGCTGATACGGACTAATATCAAACTTGCAAGCAACATAAGGGATCACAAAAGATAAGGATGCACCAGTATCCAATGAAGCATACACATCAAAAGAGAAGACTTTCAACATACCAGTAATAACATCCGGTGAGCTCTCCTGGTCCTGGCGAGAAGACATAGCATAAATGTGGTTCTGGCGCTGACCACCCGAACTAGAAGCAGTGCCCTACGAGGATGGTCGATCTCCTGATGTTGTTGGGGCAGGCTTAGTCCTACTACCTCCCTGTACCTTCTTAACTGAAGGGTAATTCCTAATCTTGTGTCCAACCTGACCACATCCAAAGCATCCACCTGAACCAGCTATACACTCGCCGAGATGACTTCTACCACACTTATTACAAAAAGGGTAAGGAGCACCCTTTGCAACACTCCCTTGCAAATAGGAACCAGCTCCTCTACCAGTCTTATCATAATAAGGCCTGGGGACCTGGGTAGGAGCACTAGATGAAAAATAAATGGGGCCTGATGATTTCTTCTGAAACAAAGAGCGATGTCCACCCCCGAACTTCTGATGGCTAAAACCTGAGCTCTCCAACCTAACCCTCTTGTTCTCCCTTGCCTTCTCCCTTATTTTGTCTCTCTCGATCTGTTGGACATGGGTCATAAGTCGGGAAATATTCATGTCACCCAAAAGCATCGCAGACCTATACTCTTTCTTCACCGAATCCGACACTCCATAAACATACTTACTCATCTCATCCCATGGGTCAGCCACCATGGAAGGAGCATACCTAGAAAGCTAGGTGAACTTCAACCTGTACTCCTGAGCCGACATAGAGCCTTGCCTCAAATTCATAAATTCTTTGATCTTAGCTTGCCTCATCTCCCTCCAGAAGAATCGGTCAAGAAAAACCCTTTCAAACCATTCCCAAGTTATAGGGACCACGTCCCTAGCCCTAGCATCTTTCCATTGAGTGAACCAAATATGAGCCACGTCCTTGAGTTGATAGGAAGCTAGCTCAATACAATCAACACCACCTACTTGCATCACACTGAAGATCTTTTGTACCTCATCCAAGAAAAATTATGGATCCTCACCAATATTTGAACCACAGAACTCAGGTGGGTTTATGCGAATAAAATCTCAAACTCGAGCCGTTGTTCCACTTTAAGGATGGACGGGGATGGGAGCCTACTAATTGGCCTGAGTAGCCATAGTCTGAGCTAGCATATGGATGGCATTTCTGAACTCCGCATTGGTGACCTCGGGGTCTAGAATTAGAGGATTAACATTTCGGGAATTGGTCTGGTGAGGCATAGCACGACGAGAAGGCATAATCTAAAATATAACAAGAATGGATTAGAGGAGTAACAGAGTTAACCTCTATCACATGATACTGATCATGAATGAAGGGAACTTTTCCTAAGACATCTCATAGCTTCCCTCTCATAAGTGTGGCATGCTTCACACACATGAAAAAGACTCTACTCGATGCGGCTTCAGACACCCTAGGACTCTTGAACTTGGCTCTGATACCAAGTTTGTCACGCCTCGAGGCTACCTCCTAGACGTAACACGGGACTCGGGACCACAAGTGTCCCAAGTTAACCCTTGGTCATAGCATACTCAGATCAATACAAGAAATATAGTGGAAGCATACTAGGTAAAGATAGACAACCATAACTTTAATAGGAACAAGGTCTAAGAATTATCAAATCCATAAAATAGAATACAAGTTTAGCTATGTCTGAAGCCTCTAAACTATCATAAGAGTTGATGGGACAAGACTCTAACTAACTCGAGAAAAAACAAGAAAAGACATGACAATAAATAACATAGCTATGGTCCTCGAGTAATAAGGATTCACCAACTAAGTATGAAGAACTGACAACTTTTAGCCATGAACCGAAGGGAAAGATCCTGAATCTGCATCATCAAAAGGATGCAGCGCAAGATATGCGTCAGTACTATAGGATGTATCTAGTATATGAGATATGCATAACTGAAATCAAAACTTGCTTAGAACATAGTTAAGGATGAGATCATGCAGAAAAGAGAAGTCATAAGAAAATCATAATTTAAGCATAAGGTAAAAGGTATCAAAGCATAAGACTTAAAAATATTCATACGGGAGTTTCTTATAACCGACAATAGACCATGTGAGCTGCATGGAATCCAACTACATAACCCTAGTTGGCAAAGCTACCCCGAACCTTGCCAAGGAATGGTTCACTATATATATCATAGTGTGAACCACTTTCATAAGGGGACACTCTCAATTAACGAGGACCCATCTTCATGAGGAGACACTCTTAACTAACGAGGATCCTCTTTGCCTATACTGGCAACATAGTTTTGGACTTGGGTAATCGAACCCTCATCACTCAGTACTAAATACTACTCCCAAAACATGCATATATATAGCTCATATATACTTATGACATATCTGATGTCAAATTTGTTTGAAAAGCATAAGGACATATCTAATGTCATGCAAATTCAAATCATAAGTCTTAAAGCTTAGCATAGCCTTAATTACTTTTCTTTCTAAATTCATAAATTGAAGAATTTGGTATGCAATTTCATAAATACTTGAGATCATAATATCAATGCATGCAATTTTGCTTAAATCAAGCCATGCATGCAAAATTTAACTAGGGTTAGCCTTCAAATCATAAGGTAAATAATCAATTGCAAAACTCATGTAAATCATGAAATTAAACTTATAATTTATTGAAGAATCATGAGAAAATACTTAATAGAAAAGCCCATGAGAATTGGGTAAGAACCCTAACTTGAAATTCATAAATTCAATTTAGAAGAATTGGGGTTTTGGGCATAAGGGTTTAAGAATCCCCTTATTAAATATACACATACCTTGATTGAAGCTTTCTAAACCTTGGGTGGGAAGAATTGAGACTTGGAATTGAATCCCTTGCCATGGAGCTTGAACTTGGAGCTTGGAGAAGTTTTTTCCTCTTTTTGGGAGATGAATGAGGGATAATGAGAGTCTTAGGCTAATAAGAGTAGAAACCCTACTAAAAGTGGCAAAAACAACCTCACTTAAGAGTTAAAAGGGTGAGTAATTACAAAAATACCCCTAGAATTTAATTACGAAAAATAGTTAAATTTCCCGACTTCAGGTTCCACGGATGGGTTCCATGGGTTGTAGACTGAATCACGACTCGTGGTTCCTGAGCCAAAAGACAGGCTGCAAAACAGGTTCTATGATTCAACAAGAAGACTCGTAGAATAGACCACGGTCCGTAGACCTCAGTCGTAGTTTCTGGGAAATTAGCAGATCTCTGATTTAATTCATATTGACAGTACGGTCTGTGGTTCAGACTATGGTCCGTAGAAGTCACTCGTGGTTCTATAAGAAACAAGCAACCCTCAGATCAAGTTCCACGAGTCAACAGTACAATCTGTAGAGTGAACTACGGTCCATAGAATCGACTCGTGGTTGAATTGCAGAAGGCAAACCACGTCTCCATTCCACGACTCATAGTTCAAACCACGGTCCATCGTTTGGATCCGTAATTCTTGGAAATTTAAGATTTTTTAGCGATTTTAACTTAAACAATTGAATCCAATTCTAAAGTGTTAGAGATGTGTATCTAATGGGTCTCTAATGCGAGATACGGTAATTGCTTATTCACGCTTATTCTTGGTTATTGGCATAGGTAGCCTTGGTCATGGGTATGGTTGTTTATCTCTCGATCAACAACTATATGTACGATAATCTCGATTAGAGCACCATTGGCTTAACAACAAACAACCAATCTAAAGCTTAGGGAGGTCACACTATCTCTAGCTTAGACCCTTAAATGGGTGATTTCGTCGATATGAGCTATTTCTAGCCTTAAATCTGAATGGAGTCCCAAGTTCCCACTGGTAACTTCACATCTGAAACAATTAAATTCTCTTTCAAGTAACAACATAGCCAAGTAAGAAAAATCAATGTTTGCAACCATCAATTTTAGGATTAAAACTTGGTGAAACTACTAGACCCATGTCAAATAAGCAATTATAAGCAAGACTTAGCAACACCCATACCCATTTGTCAAGAACCCATTATTAACACATCCCTAGACAAATGAAATTAGCTACTTATGTGTACGACCGAGTCTGTCATTACGGGTAGTTCCATCGTGCCAAGTTTTAGAGTTAGAAAACTCCGAGTTTGGGATTTTGAAATTCTGGGATAGGCTAGCCTCGACCAGTTTTGGAGTGAGGTAGAGTCTAGGAAAATCCAGGTAAAAATAGGTTTAGGTGTCTTGGATTGATCTAGTTTTCCACGTATCCAAGACGTAAAAGAGTCCGGGGGAATTTTCAAAATCATATTTGGATAAGTAGAACTCCCGAAATCGCGCTTGACATGAAGGGATTATTTTGGGTTGTCGAGGAAAGCGAGTGTGTTGCGAAATGGCCAAAACTGGCAGATTTTTGGACATTTTGTCCGTGATGAGCGCGGTCATATGCAATAGCGGCCACCGCTGTAGCGGCGGTCAAAGGGCAGTCAACCTACTTAAGACCGCTATAGCGGCAGCCTACCGCTATAGCGGGACCGCTATAGTGGAGCAGGGACCGCTATAGCGGGCCGATGAGTTTTTAATGCAGAAACAACTCCCAAAATATTCATTTTTTCACAAGTTCATTTTGGGAGAAGGTCTAGGCGATTCCAGGCTTTTTCTTCCTTTTTCCGTCAAAATTCTTCCCTAAGGTAAGGTTTTCGTTCCCCAATCTTTGTATTATGTTTCCTATGCGGTAGGATTGCTAGGAGGGAAATTGGGGAAGGTTAGAATAACCTAGGGATGGTGGAATTCGGGGAAGGAAGGGGATTCCAAGCATGTGTGTTCTTGGGTATTGATTAAAGTATATTATTATGATCATAGGTTGTTTAATTCCCTGTTTTATCCGTAAAAAATGATAGAACTAGGAGAATTAATGGTGGAAAAGCCCGGGAAAGGGGTGGGATGATCATGGGTGGCCTGGGGTTTGAGGATTTAGTATAATCCGGGTAATGTACAGGCCTTGGGTGTTAACTATATGTCCGGTGTGTTATTTTTAGACCAAGAACGAGAGAGGAATCTGGAACACGGGAAAGCTCAGGTCGAATAGAGCTTGGAACATTTTGAGGTAGGTGATGGCTTATGATTTTCTGTGAATGTGTATATTCATGTACTCATGTCTAAGTGATTGTATGCATTACATTGCTTAGGGAAGTTGTGTGGAATGTCTAGGTTCCTGTTTACAGTCTGTGATTAAACGGTGTTTACTTGTTGGTTTTACAAGTTGTGTGTGTTCATATATTGACTGTGGTTTGTTGACATTCAGTTGGCTCGGGTACCATGCCTGGTACGGGTATAAAAAATGGTTGGCAAGGGTACCACGCTTAGTATGGGTTAACACTTGGTTGGCACGGGTACCACGCCTGGTACGGGTTTACTTTATTGCATCTTGCATTGTTTTATTGACTATTGTATTGCATTGGTTGATATTGGTTCCCTGAGTGGACTGGGTTGTTTTACTGAATGTGATACTTGGTATTGGTTCCATGAGTGGACCGAGTTATCTAGTTAAAGGTTTTATTGTTGGTGGTCCTTGAGTGGTCGGGAACTTGTTTAACTGATGTATTGGTCTTGGATTAGGCCGGGTTGAATCATTACTTTGGTATGTGTCTAGAGGGGATTCCAGGGTGAGTCTGGGCTAGACTGAAGGGTATAGTTAATGGCTCATGTTTGTGGTATAGAACTGTAAGAGATGGATTTCATGCTGGGACAAGGTATGTAGAGACTTGTAGTCTAGGGCATGTATACTTGCTGCATGTTTTCTATATATTTACTTGTATATGTTGTACTGTTATATATACTGTTTACTTGGAAACTGGCTGATGATCCTACCAGTACACAGTGGTGGTGTACTGATACTACACTTGTCTTTCTTTTGGTGAGTACAGGAAATCTACTAGCGATTGAGACACGACCTCGCATCTAGCACCAGCGATTTCTGACTTTCAAGGGTGAGCTGCTTGTTTGGAGCTACCTTGGGTTATCTTAGAGTTTTAGTCTATTTGTTTCAGACTTAAAACTATTTCATTTTGTCTTTTGGGTTTGCATCCCCGTATTCTAGATATTTGGTATTAATGTTTGGTACAATGACTTTCAGTTCCTAGGACGGATTTTCCGCAGTATAATAATTATGTTTAGTTATGGAATTGTTTGATTGTTAGTTTACTTTTTGCTTGCTGGTTTTAGGATGTTAGTCTAGGCAAGAGTTGAACTCTATTAGTTCGCTCATCTAGGGGTTAGGTGGATGCCACTCACCGTAGTCTGGGTCATGACAAAGATGATATCAGATCCTAGGTTTGTTGATCTCGTTGTACCAAACAGGTCTAGTAGAGTCTTGCGGAACGGTGCGGAGACGTCAGTACTTTTCTTCGAGAGGCTATGGGGATTTAGGAAAAACTATCTCTTCCTTCTTTCCTTCATGCTATAACTCAATTCCAATTGGTATCTGGTGATACAAATTGGTATCTAACCTCATTCACTCTTCTGTCCGCAGATGGTTACTACAAGGAATAATGGATCAAGGCCATCGGTCCCAGCAACGGGGCCGATAGTTCATGGTAGAGGTAGGGAAAGGGGCAGGGGACGAGCTAGAGCCGCACCCGCCAGTGGTGGAGCTCGAGTTGCTGTTGCACGTGAGGTAACCCCTCCCCCACCGCAGGATCATGTGGCTGAGGACGTAGAAGAAATGGTTGTAGAGAATGGAGGGGCTCAGGAGGAGGCGACACCGGTTGGGGGTGCAGGCCTTCCTACTATGACACTAGAAGCTTTTAGGCATGCGTGGGATATTCTGAGTGGGTTGGTTGGTACTGGAGCCATACCCACAGCTTATGCAAATCAGGTCTTGGATACTCAGCCAGCGGTTACTACTACACCAAGGATGGATGCAGCTTCGGGCACAAATGATCTCCTCAGGCCAATGCTAGGCCCAACGATGACAGGTAATGAGCATGAGATGATGACTAAGTTCCTTAAGATGAAACCTCCGATGTTTCAGGGTACAAACAAAGAGGATGCCTATGAGTTCATCCTGGATTGCCATGAGAGGTTGCACAAGTTGGGTATTGTATGTCAGCATGGGGTGGAGTTTGTCACTTTTCAGCTGCAGGGTGATACCAAGCAGTGTTGGAGGTCTCATGTTGAGTGTTGGTCTTCTATCCTACCTCCACTGACTTGGGATCAGTTACATGCGTTGTTTCTAGAGAAGTACCTTCCCCGTACTTTGAGGGACCGGAAGAAGGATGAGTTTCTGAACTTGGAGCAGGGTTGCATGTCGATCTCAGCTTATGAGGCTAAGTTCCATGTGTTGTCTCATTTTACTACACAAATGTTGGGTTCCGAGGAGGAATGGGTCCAGTTATTTATCAAGGGTCTGAATAGTGATTTACAGGTACTGTCAGTGCATATGACTTCTTCAGAAAAGGGTTTTAATGATGTGGTGGATTATATGAAAAAGATTTAGGGAGTTAGGCAAGCGGGGCAGGCTAAGGCTTTAGCTAAGAAGCCCCGGAATGAGGAAAACTATGGTGGTTCATACTCCCAGGGCCAGCATCAGTAGGCTTATCCGGTCTGTCCTATTCAGTCAGCTCTTCCAGCTACAAAAGGTGGTCGTCAGGGAGCTCAGTCTTCATCTCCTAGAGGCCAGGGAGCATCCTATACATCAGCTAGAAGACCTACTCTTGACCGTGGTTGCTTCCATTGTGGTGAGTTGGGCCACTTTAAGAGGGAGTCTCCACATAGACAGATAGGTAATCAGGGTCAGCAGCAGACTAGAGCAATGGTTTCGGCAGGCAGAGGCGGTAACGCTTATGTGCCGGGATTCTACGGCACATTTGACGCCTTTAACTAAGAATACTCACAATTTTTCAAGCAACTTTTGTGGTTTTTGATGTTTTATTGTCATATTTGTAGGGAATGGAGCTAGAGATAGAAACGAAAGAAAAAATATTCAAAAATCTCAACTGGTTACGCTTGGCGGCTGGCATGATTGACCGTCACTGGCCATCAGCCAGGCCGCCATGACGAGACAGCAAGTCATCAAGCACTTCCTAGGAGTGACGACCCGTCTGACGGCCCATCACTGACTTGACGGACCGTCACCCAAGCCACCAAGATAAAATGCACTTTTCAAAATGCGTTTTTACCCTATATACATGTAAGTCGTCGAGCAGGTGACGACTTACCTGAAAATTTGTCATAAAACCCATATAAAGTTGTAAGTCGTCACTTGCTGGATGACTTACCTGAGAATTTTCCTGGAAGCTCACTGTTTAGCAGTGACGGCTCAAGTGACGGCCAGTCACATTCGTGACGGTCCGTCAGCAGACCCGTCAACGCGATGCGGGATTCCGAAAATTCTATTTTTGGACTTTATTTCCTGGGCAACTATAAATACCCTGTGTTAGGGTTATTTTATTATTCATTAACTAATAGTTTGTGCGACGGTTTGAGCGACTTTTTGAGAGGAGAAAACATGACAAACACGTTTTTCTTCTTAATATTATTCTTCCATTGTTCTTGGGATTTTGGCTTCTTGTTCTTGGATAATTGAAGCTTGTGTTCATATATCATAAGAATCTTTTCTCTCTATTATGAATATGATTTTATTCTCTTTCCCTAATAGCATGAGTAGCTAACTTCCCACAACTAGGGTTGTGGGAGCCATGGCAAAAGTAGCAATATAAAATTCGGGTAGCATTGGGTTCAATCTATATGTTGTCACATCGTTAATCATTCATTATTATTGTTTTCTAGTGATTGCAAACATTAGGACATGCCTAGGTTTAATTTGCTTGAGCAAAGAGATTAAAACCGGGAAATTTAATTAACTATGAGGATTCGAGACTACCAACTCTCGTCTTATGATTAATGCTGTAACTAGATTAATCTACTTGATGTTTAGGATTGAAATAAGAAAGTTCACCTTTTCAAGTTCGAGAGAATTGAAAAGGAAATTCGTCTATTTGGTTGAGAAACGTTTAGATGATACCATTAATTCAATCACATCGTGATATGCATATAGAAAGAACCCGGTTAAACTTTGAGTCAAAACTGTTACGATGCCATGGTGAACACTTCCCTAATTCACTTCTTCTACTGAATTTTACTTGTTAAAACTTGCAATTTGTTATTTGAAACAATCAAAATTTGATCTATACAAACCCCCTATTTACCGGAAACTATTGATTATTAGTCATCTAATTTACTAACGACTTAATTTGCACCTTATTCCCTGTGGGATCGACCCCAACCTCTGTTGGGTTCTATATTTGACGATGACCGCTTACGCTTCTTAATTGGAGTCGTAATTTGGGCGTATCAAATTTTGGCGCCGTTGCCGGAGAATACGGTTGTTTATTAAGTCTGGTGTGTTTATTTGACTCTTAGTCATATTTCCTGCTTTTACTTTTATTTGTTATTTTTGTTTGGTACAGGGTACAGAGTTGTGCATGCCAAGTACCCGACGCTCGGGTGAACCAATATTACCCTACGACCCCGAGCTCGCAAGAATGCTAAGGCAAACCATGAATGTACAATAGCAGGAGGCAGCAAGGCTCGCTGCAGAACAGCAGGCTCAACAGGCTCAGCATCACTTGAATGTTGAGGATATAGAGGATGATATTGCATTAGATGGAGTTGGTGCTACGGGCGCCATTGTTCTTCCTCCGCTAGCGCCCGGGGCCAAGTTCAACTTTACGAGCACAATGATTCAGCTGTTGAATTTGAGAAGGGTGTTTCGTGGTGTGGCTGGTGATGACCCAAACCGACACCTGATGAATTTTGTGGGTATCTGCAAGTCATTCGAATTGCCTGGAGTAAGTCAGACAACGATCAGGATCAGGTTGTTTCCATTGTCTCTGTTTGATGAGGCAGCATTATGGTTGACAGAGATAACCCCCGACTCTATCACAACCTGGGGAGAGTTTAAAGGAGCTTTCCTAGAAAGGTTATTTCCTCCCTCTAGGATGATACAGTTGAGGGATGAAATTAGCAACTTCAGACAACAACCTCATGAGGCTTTACATGAGGCTTGATTGCTGTTCAAGAAGAAGCTAACACAATGCCCGAACCATCAGTTGATCGATAATTTCCTAATGCAAACATTCTACAGGGCACTGAATTCGGCTACCAAGCCGACACTGGATAATGCAGCAGGTGGAGCGTTTATGGGTCTTACCTTTATCGATGCCACAACTATTTTGGACCGGCTCACTAAAACCAACAGGGCCTGGCATACACGGGATACAGAGGTGGCTGTTAGCACTTATGCAGTCGTTATGTCAGCGGAACAACGCTGGAAAGAGGAAGAGCGGGACCAAGATATGGCCCATCTGAAAACGCAAATGGACCTACTGACTAAACATTTGCTGTCAGGAGGTATGGAGAAAGTGAAAGTTGTGGGTTCCCAAAGTAGAGCAACAGAGTTTGAATATGATGAGGAGGCTAATTATTTGGGGGGTTTCCAGACCAATGGCCAGGGAAACCAAGGTCGGAACTATCAGAAGGACAACTACTATAAAAACGCTGGCTACAGAGATCGTGAACAGGGGAACTGGAAGAATAAAACTGATAGAGGTGGGTTGTATGTACCACCTGGTAATCGGGAAAGAGCTAGCAACGAGACAGGGACGTCCAAATTGGAGAATATGATGGCGAAGATGTTGTTGAAGGTGGAATCTACTGACTCCGGGGTAAAGGAGATGAGGACTGAATTATCAGCAATAAGCCAGGTAGTGGATTCACATTCCACCTCGATCAAGCAATTAGAGCAGCAAGTGAGTCAAATCTCGGCGTCTCTAAATCAAAGAAAGACAGGTAACTTGCCGAGTGACACCATTCAAAACCCGAGGAATGATGGGAGTTGTATGGTGATCACTACGAGAAGCGGTAAAATATTATCGGAATCACATCTGGTAATTCAGACTCAGAAAGGTGATGTTGCGGATGAAAATGTGGTAGAGGATGCTACTCAAGTGCTCACGGATAAAAGCAAGGAAATTGAAAAACTTCCAACTATGATGCCTCGGCCACCGCCTCCTTTCCCACAACGGTTGAAGAAGAAAGTGGAAGATAGCAAGTTCCTAAATTTCATGACCATGCTCAAGCAGATATCAGTAAATATCCCACTGGTGGACGCTCTTGAACAAATTCCCGGATATGCCAAGTTCATGAAGGACTTGATTACCAAGAAGAGGTCAGTGAGCTTTGAACCAGAAGATAACCTCCACCACTGCAGTGCTATTTCTTCAAGATCGTTAGTGGAAAAGAAGGAAGATCCAGGTACTTTTCCATGTACTATTGGGAAATTCAACTTTGAAAAAGCCTTATGTGATCTTGGTACTAGCATCAACTTGATGCCACTAGCAGTCTATAAACAATTGGGTTTGGGAGCTCCCAAACCAACTACCATGAGGGTGTTAATGGCTACCGTTCAGTAAAGCGACCGGTGGGAATATTGTCTGATGTGCTGGTAAAGGTTGGTAAGTTTATATTCCCAGCTGACTTTGTAATTTTAGATTGCGAAGTGGACTTTGAAGTTCCTATAATCTTGGGACGACCATTGTTAGCCACTGCAAGAGTGTTGGTCGACATGGAAAGAAACGAACTGACATTCAGATTAAATAATGAATTGGGTAAGTTTGATGTGTGTAAATTGATGAAGACACCAAGAGACATGAGGGTGGTCTCGGTTATCAATGTTATTGATGAAGCCCCTACAGATGTGCATATTGAGGAGAAGGGTTTTGTTAAAACCGTAGCTGTTATGAGAATGGTGTTGGGATCGCAAGAAGAGAAACCTATAGAGGAAGGCAGTGAGAACAAATCAAGGAATAGAAAACACCGCAAGAGAACCAACAAAGAAAAAGAGTTAGAAAGAGTAAAGAATTTGTCTCAACTAGTTGAGGAGCCGATAAAAGAGAAAGTTGGAGCTCAACAAGATGATGTCGCTTTCACCTATTCTAGCAATTGCTCCTGCTTTGGAGACCCTGATGGTCTCTAACATCATGCTAGACTCTGAGTCCTATGGGCTTCACAGGTATTCCTTTCTCTCACAGTTTTAGCTTTCACATGTATGCATTAGGGACAATGCATGAGTCTAAGTTGAGGGTGCTGTTGGGATACCTGTGAGTCTTTCACCACCAAGGATTTTTGTTGCCGTGTTTCTTTTCCCTCCAGTGTGCTATCTAGTAGAACCGGCATGTTTAGGTTGTCGTTTAAATTTTGGTTGTGTTGTGATGTCTATAGCAAGCATGGCTTTTTGAAAGTTGAACTAAAAGGAGCCCCCTCTGAAAAAGTTGATTTTGTACTTATGTTTGAAACGATTGACTGTTCTGGATCCTTGAATGTCATTGTGTGGTTGTGATTGTAATAATTATGCTTAAGCCGAGCTGATGTTTTAATAGTTGGTAGTGGTATGGTTTCTTGGTGCCAAGTGTGTGTGAGATTATTGTTATAAACTCTTACTCTGTACATACATCTAGAACTTGCCCGGTCTATTTTGTTAAGCTTGAAGTTGGTTGCTTAGGAAAGGATCACAGGCCTTTTTTGTGTGCAGTCCACTTAGCCTATAAGACCGTCCAAATGCAAATAATCCCTTTGATCCCTGTTTGAGCCATAATTGACCCTATTCTTTCAATAACCTGTCACCGTTTCTTTTTAGCTTTGAATCCCTATTTTGGCCCTGGTCCTTCCTTGGACATCGTGCACCTCAACTCAGGCAATCAGCCTAAGTTGAGGGTGGCTACTATAGAGGTAAATGATAAGAAAAATAGGATGGATAATATTGGTTGTGGATAGAATAAAAATTTCAGGTGTGTGCCTAAGAAAAGAAAGAAAAAGAAACGAAAAAGAGATGAAAAAAAAAGAAAAAAAGAATTGTCAAAAGAAAGAGGCCGCACCTGTAGCTAGAAAGAAGGGAATAAAAAGGTGAATAAGGATGGATGAAGTAAAGTTAAGTGGAAATAGTAGGTCGGTGATTCCAAGGAGGGTTTAGTCACTATTCCCCAAACGTATCCTACCTGCACCCGAAGCCTCATTACAAGCCAAAACAAGTCCTGTAGTGTTCCTGAGCGGCTTTCTGAAAAACTGAAATAGAATAGCAAGGGCAAGCTTATGGCATCACATGTGCATTGTTTGAAATCGTTTGTGAGTGTGAGTCCCAAATCTTGTGTGTGGGACTTCTTTGTAGTGAGGGCACCGAGATTTCTGTATCATCTATTGACTGTTGGGATAGTTGTTGTGTGTGTGTGTAGAATATTCTATCATATAGGAATGACATGTTTGGATCCTTGCAAGTTAGCGTTTTATACATTTGTGTACTACCGAGGGGGTTGATTTATATTTAATAGACTGTTGAGTGGCCATGATTTGCTAAAGATATGTGTTTGTATTCTTAGTTGAGTCGTCATTTTATTTTGTTGTCATGTTGCTTGAGGGCAAGCGAACATTTTAAGTTGAGGGTATTGATATGCCGGGATTCTACGACACATTTGACGCCTTTAACTAAGAATACTCGCGAGTTTTCAAGCAAATTTTGTGGTTTTTGATGTTTTATTGTTATATTTGCAGGGAATGGAGCTAGAGATAGAAACGGAAGAAAGGGAATGGAGCTTAACGGCTGGCATGACTGATCGTCACACCTGTGACTGGCCGTCAGCCAGGCAGCCAGGACGAGATAGCAAGTCATCGAGCACTGCCTAGGAGTGATGGCCCGTCACTGACCTGACGGACCATCACCCAAGCCACCAATATAAAACACACTCCTCAAAATGCATTTTTACCCTATATACATGTAAGTCGTCGAGCAGGTGACGACTGACCTGAAAATTTGTCATAAAACACATATAAAGCTGTAAGTCATCACCTACTAGACGACTTACCTAAGAATTTTCTTGGAAGCTCACTGTTTAGCAGTGACGGCCAGTCACATTCGTGACGGTCCGTCAGGCGACCCGTCAACGCGACGCGGGATTCCGAAAATTCTATTTTTGGACTTTACTTCCTGGGAAACTATAAATACCCTGTGTTAGGGTTATTTTATTATTCATTAACTAATAGTTTGTGCGACGGTTTGAGCAACTTTTTGAGAGGAGAAAACACAACAAACACGTTTTTCTTCTTATTATTATTCTTCCATTGTTCTTGGGATTTTGGCTTCTTGTTCTTGGATAATTGAAGCTTGTGTTCATATATCGTAAGAATCTTTTCTCTCTATTATGAATATGATTTTCTTCTCTTTCCCTAATAGCATGAGTAGCTAATTTCCTACAACTAGGGTTGTGGGAGCCATGGCAAAAGTAGCAATATAAATTCCGGGTAGCATTGGGTTCAATCTATATGTTGTCACATCGTTAATCATTCATTATTAATGTTTTCTAGTGGTTGCAAACATTAGGACATGCCTAGGTTTAATTTGCTTGAGCAAAGAGATTAAAACCGGGAAATTTGATTAACTACGAGGATTCGAGACTACCAACTCTAGTCTTATGATTAATGTTGTAACTAGATTAATCTACTTGATGTTTAGGATTTAAATAAGAAAGTTCACCTTTTCAAGTTCGAGAGAATTGAAAAGGAAATTCGTCTATTTGGTTGAGAAACGTTTAGATGATACCATTAATTCAATCACAGCGTGATATGCATATAGAAAGAACCCGGTTAAACTTTGAGTCGAAACTGTTACGACGCCATGGTGAACACTTCCCTAGTTCACCTCTTCTACTAAATTTTACTCGTTAAAACTTGCAATTTATTATTTGAAACAATCAAAATTTGATCTATACAAACCCCCCATTTACCGGAAACTATTGATTATTAGTCATCTAATTCACTAACGACTTAATTTGCACCTTATTCCCTGTGGGATCGACCCCAACCTCTGTTGGGTTCTATATTTGACGACGACCGCTTACGCTTCTTAATTGGAATCATAATTTGGGCGTATCAAATGCTAGGGGTCGCCCACAGGGTGGGCAAGGTAATTTTTAGGGAGGTCGGGGAGAAAGAGGGAACTGTGACGCAGGCAGGGTGCGGCCAGTTGGCCCAAGAAGTTGCCTAGATTGATGATCGGGCACATTGCTATGCTTTTCCAGGAAGGACTGGGGTGGAAGCCTTAGATGCGGTGATCACAGATACTATTCTTGTCTGTGATAAAATGGCTTCGGTATTATTTGACCCAGGTTCCACATATTCTTATGTGTCTGTGAGTTTTGCTTTAGGGCTGGGTTTGACCTGTGATATCCTTGATTCCCCTATCTATGTTTCTACCCAGTGGGAGAGTCAGTGGTTGTGACTCATGTATATCGTGACTATTCTGTTGTTTTTGTGGGGTTACATACTTGGGTAGACTTGGTAATCCTAGATATGGCTGATTTTGATATTGTCTTGGGTATGATCTGGCTATCTCCTTATCATACTGTGGTTAACTGTAACACCAAGACTGTGGCTCTAGAAATTCCGGGAAAGGATAGGCTAGAGTGGGAAGGTGTGTACAGGTCTAATCCAGTTAAGATAATATCATTCGTCTGGGCTAGGAGGATAGTGGGGAGGGGGTGTCTAGCCTTCTTGGCTCATATTCGGGATGATTTTGTGGAGTCTCCTCCTATTGAGTCAGTTCCAGTGGTTTCTAAATTTTTAGAGGTGTTTCCAGCGGACTTGCCTGGCATGCCTCCGGATAGAGACATAGATTTTTGTATTGATTTGGAGCCGGGCACTCATCCCATTTCCATTCCTCTATATAGAATGGCTCCGGCAGAGTTAAGGGAACTTAAGACTCAGCTGCAGGAACTCCTAGATAAGGGATTTATACATCCCAGTGCTTCACCTTGGGGTGCTCCGGTCTTGTTTGTAAAGAAGAAGGATGGTTGTGCATTGATTATAGGCAGTTGAACAAGGTGACAATCCGGAATAAGTACCCTCTACCCCGTATAGATGATTTGTTTGACCAGCTTCAGGGTGCATCAGTGTTCTCAAAAATTGACTTGAGGTCGGGGTACCATCAGCTAAAGATTAGACCCAAGGACATTTTGAAAACTGCTTTTCGGACCTGGTATGGGTATTATGAGTTTCTAGTAATGTCGTTTGGTTTGACCAATGCGCCGGCAGCATTCATGAGTTTGATGAATGGGGTGTTTAAGTCCTACTTGGATTCTTTCTTTATCGTGTTCATCGATGATATATTGATCTACTCTAAGAGTAGGGAGGAGCATGCTAATCATCTTCATATTGTGCTGGATATCTTGAGGCACCAAAAGCTTTATGCAAAATTCACTAAGTGTGTGTTTTGGTTGACGTATGTGGCATTCTTGGGGCATGTAGTGTCAGAAAAAAGGGTGATGGTGGATCCCCAGAAAATTGAGGCAGTCAAGAGTTGGGTTCGGCTTAGCTCTGTGACTGAGGTGAGGAGTTTTGTTGGGCTCGCGGGGTACTACCAGAGGTTTGTTAAGAATTTTGCTTTTATTGCTACTCACCTGACCAGGCTGACACAGAAGGAGGTACCGTTCGTGTGGTCCGACAAGTGCGAGGAGAGCTTCCAAAAGCTCAAGACACTTCTGACCACAGCCCCTATTTTGTCCTTGCCGGTTGAAGGTAAAGACTTTATTGTTTACTGTGATGCTTCATATTCTGCTTTGGGTGTTGTATTGATGCAGGATAAGAATGTGATAGCCTATGCATCCAGGCAGTTAAAGGTGCATGAGAGGAATTACCTGACTCATGATTTAGAGTTGGCAGCGGTGGTCTTGAAAATCTGGAGACACTATCTTTATGGTGTCAAGTGTGAGGTATTCACAAATCATTGTAGTCTGCAGCACGTTTTCAGGAGATTCGGGCTTTGGAGGACAAGTTCATGCACTTGGGTGTTTCAGATCAAGGTGGGTTTTTGGCCAGCATTGAGGTCAATGCCATCTTCATAGAGGAAGTAAAAGCAAAATAGTTTCAGGATCCAAAACTGGGTAAGTTGCGAGGTAAGGTAATATCCGGGGAGTCCAGAGACGTCATGTTAGACTCTGGTTGAGTGTTGCATTTCAGGGAGAGGATTTGTGTTCCTCGGGTGGATGATATAATTTAGAAAATCTTGACAGAAGCTCATGATTCGTGGTACTCAATTCATCTGGGTGTGAACAAAATGTACAGGAACTTGAGGCAGTATTACTGGTGGCACGGGATGAAAAGGGACATAGTAGATTTTGTGTCCAAATGTCAGAACTGCCAGCAGGTGTAACAACTTGGTCCGTCGTTATGGGTAATCCAATCGTGCCAAGTGTTAGAGTTAGAAAACTTTGGGTTTGGGAGTTTGAAATTCTGGGCTAGGCTAGCCTCAGCCAGTTTTAGAGCGAGGTGGAGTCTAGGGAAATTCGGGTATGGATTGGACTAGGTGTCTTGGGTTAAGCTAGTTTTACGCATAGCCAAGACATAGAGGAGTCCGAGGGACTTTTTGAAATTGAATTTGGGTAATTAGAACTCCCAGAATTGCGTTTGACATGAAAGGGTTGCTTCAGGTCATCGGGAGAAGCAAGTGTGTTGTGAAATGGCCAAAACTGGCAGTTTTCCAGACATTCTATCCGTGATGAGCGCGACCACGCGTGATAGCGGCCACCGCTATAGCGGTGGAAATTACCGCTATAGCGGCCGTCAAAGGCCGGTCAACCTGCTTAAAACTGCTATACCGGTAGCCGACCACTATAGCGGTACCGCTATAGCAGAGCGGGGACCGCTATAGCAGGCCGACGGGGTTTTAGTGCAGAAACATTCCCCAAAACAGAAGTTTTTCACAAGTTTATTTTAGGAGAAGGGCTAGGCGATTCCAGGCGTTTTTCCTCATTCTTCCATCAAAAATCTTCCCAAAAGTAAGGCTTTCATTCCCCAAACTCTGTAATACGTTTCCTATGCGGTAGAATTGCTAGGAGGAAAATTGGGGAAGGATTGGAATGACCTAGGGATGGTGGAATTTGGGGAAAGAAGGGGATTCCAAGCATGTATGTTCTTGGGTATTGTTAATGGTATGTTATTATGATCATAGGTTGTTAAATATCTAATTTATCCATAAAAATGATAGAACTAGGAGATTTAACGGTGGAAATCCCGGGAAAAGGGTGGGATGATCATGGGTGGCCTAGTGTTTGGGGATTTGGTATAGTCTGGGTAATATGCAGGCCTTGTGTGTTAATTGTATGTACTGTGTGTTATTTTTAGATCAAGAACGAGAAAGGAATTCCGGTAAAAAGGACGCGAAACCATGGATTCGGGCTTACAGGACCACCAGGAATGCCTTTATGGAGCCAGAAATGCATGGTTGCAGCTGCTTGGTGGCCAGGTTGGCAAGGTTTTCATGAGTAGTTAGACCTGTTTACTTTCCGTACTTGTTGTATAGTAGAAACGGAGAAACCATATTTTAGGCCTCCGGGCACAAAGTCTGGCAGATTCGGGATTTGTTATGTTGTTTCTAGTATGTATAGAATGGCTGGTCTTGTGAATGGTATTATGTGTTCAACTTATTCATATTGTCGTGATAACATGATGGGTTGAGGGACTAGCGTGTCGGGAAGGTTCGGGGAATCGGGGAAGTGCTTGGGAGCATGGGAAGCGGGAATAGGAAGCTCCTAGGTGGGGTTTCAGGAATGTTTATTGCTTGAGACTTAGCGGTGGTCTGACTAAAGTTAGAAAGGGAAGTGTGTTGAATGCTTGTGTGTTTATCTAAAAAGGGAAATCGCTAGTTACATGTTAGAATAAAAAGGGTGAACTGGGGAATAGTCTTCGGACGGGATTTAACGGCTCACCGGTTACCTAGAAATGGGGTAGGTGATGGCTTATGATTTTATGTGAATGTGTATATTCATGTACTCATGTCTAAGTGATTGTATGCTTTACATTGCTTAGGAAAGTTGTGTAGAATGTCTAGGTTCCTGTTTACACTCTGTGTTGAACGGTGTTTACTTGTTGGTCTTACAAGTTGTGTGTGTTCATCAATTGACTGTGGTTATTGATATTCGGTTGGCTCGGGTACCACGCTTGGTACAGGTTACTATTTGGTTAGCACGGGTACCACGCCTGGTATAGGTTACTAATTGGTTGGCACGGGTACTACGCCTGGTATAGGTTACTAATTGGTTGGCACGGGTACCACGCCAGGTACAGGTTACTAATTGGTTGGCACGGGTACCACACCTGGTACAGGTTACTATTTGGTTGGCTCGAGTACCACGCCTGGTACGGGTTTACTTTGTTGCATATTGCATAATGACTTGTATCACATTGATTGTTATTGGTTTCGTGAGTGGACCGGGCTATTTTTATTAAATCGTGATGTCCAATGGTGGTCCTTGAGTGACTGGGAATTATGTTATATCATGTTATTAGTTTGGACTTGGTTTAGGCCGGGTTGTTATATCATGTTATTAGTTCGGTCTTGGTGCAGGCCGGGTTGTTATACTATGTTATTAGTTTGGTCTTGGTGTAGGCCGGGTTGTTGTATCATGCTATTAGTTGGTCTTGGTGTAGGCCGGGTTGTTGCATCATGTATTAGTTGGTCTTGGTGTAGGCCGGGTTGTTGCATCATGTTATGAGTTGGTCTTGGTATAGACCGGGTTTTCATGTTTAACACCTAGATGTGTTAGGGGGATCCGGGTGGGTTCGGACTATGTAAAAGAGGTTATGAGTTCATGTTTTATTGTCATTAAGTGTGTTAATGACAGTCAAGGATTAATTGCATTAATAAGCATAAGGATGGGTCTTTGGGTAGACCGGGTAGCCTGTTGAACACTTAGGTGTGGCTAGAGGATCCTTGGAGGGTCCGGGTTTTGGGATGAGAAAGGGATTTAGATATAACTCTATTGTTGTCATTGAAGGTGTCAATGGTTGCTAGGTGAGTTGCATGTCATTGGTAAATATAGAGGAAGACAGAGAGTCTGGACGTGGTTATTGGTTAATATAACCAGGTGGTAAAGCTGTCCTAGAGGTCCGAGAAAGTGCTTGGAAATGGTAGGTAATACTTGGGTATAATAGCGGT
Organism: Jaltomata sinuosa; assembly: GCA_003996215.1. Taxonomy (NCBI): domain Eukaryota; kingdom Viridiplantae; phylum Streptophyta; class Magnoliopsida; order Solanales; family Solanaceae; genus Jaltomata; species Jaltomata sinuosa. Next base: position 447,971 of record QJPP01001451.1, read on the forward strand.
TTTGGTTGGGCAGCTAGCCAGGTCAAGTCTGAATATTTAGTCAAGGTAGTTGACTAGGGTAAAGGTTAAATCTGACTTGGGAAGTCTACGTGACAAGGTGACTTGGGAAGTCCTAGATGTCAGGTTCAAAGTTAAAGGTGAAGAAGGGAGCTATAATGTTTATTTCATATCCTTCCCTGTTTTTCTTATATGATGGTAGGAATGGATTTGGGTCGATCTATGATGCCTACCAGTACGTGTGTTTTTACTGACTCTACTCTTGCTATACCTTTTTGGTATAGTCTGGTTGCAGGTTGGTGATGTTTCATAGGTTCACGGCGATGAGGGTCTCCAGCAACTTCTGTCTTCGATTCCATGGCGGAAGTTGGGTCTTTTATCTCTTTGTGTCACCTTGTAGAAGATCTTGTACTTGTTTAGACTAGATCCTAGGGAAGGGATTAAATATTGTAAAGGTTTTTTCGTAATTTCTTATGTAGCCTATTTCTGAACAGGATTTGTAAAGGTGGCTTAATTTAAAGGTTTACTTTAATTCTGCATGTTACTTGTTGGACGGGTGGTAAGGGTTCATCTAGCTAGGTGATTAGAGTAGGCACTTGCACAACCCAGTAGGTTGGGTCGTGATAACAGGTAAAGTATGAACATCAGAGACCTGCAGGACTACTTCAGAGAATGCCAATTTCAGAGTAGAAGTGGGAAAGGATAGCCATGGATTTCGTGGTTGGTCTTCCCAAGACATTGGGGAAGTATGACTCAATTTGGGTCATTGTTGACAGGCTGACCAAGTCCGCTCATTTCATTTCGGTCAGGGTAGATTACAATTCGCAGCAATTTGCTAAGATCTATGTGAAAGAGATTGTGAGACTACATGGGGTATCACTGTCCATCATTTTAGACAGGGGTACGCAGTTTACTTCTAAGTTCTGGGGCAAGCTACATGAAGATTTGGGTACACAACTCACTTTTAGCACAACCTTCCATCCTCAGATTGATGGTCAATCGGAGAGGACGATTCAGGTATTGGAGGACATGTTGAGAGAATGTGTGATGGACTTCGGGGGATATTGAGACCAGTTTGTACCGTTGTGCAAATTCTCGTACAACAATATCTACCACTCCATTATTGACATGGTACCATTTGAGGCATTGTATGGGAGGAACTGCAGATCACCAGTTAGGTGGTTTGAGGAAGGTGATGTGAAGCCTCTGGGCATAGATTTAGTGAAGGAAGCGCAAGAAAAGGTAAGGGGCATACAGACCAAGTTGTTGGCTGCTCAAAGAAGGCAGAAGGAGTATGCAGATCGCAAGGTCCGGGACATGGACTTTCAGGTTAGTGAACAAGTATTGCTAAAAGTATCGCCAATGAAAGGGGTTATGTGGTTTGGTAAGAAAGGCAAGCTTAGCCTCGGTTCATCGGTCCGTTTGAAGTGCTGGAAATTATGGGGCCAGTGGTGTACAAGTTAGCACTGCCACCTAGTTTGTCGTGCGTCCATCCGGTATTTCATGTATCCATGCTCAAGCGATACCATAGGGATGGGGACTACATCATCAAGTGGGATGAGGTACTTTTTGATAAGGATCTTCGTTATGAGGAGGAACCGGTTTTGATCCTTGCTTGGGATGTCCGGAGGTTGAGGAAAAAGGTGATTGTTACGGTAAAGGTTCAGTGAAAGCATCGTCCGGTTGAGGAAGCCATTTGGGAAACCGAGAAGGACATGCGGGACAAGTACCCTCAATTGTTTGAGGATTCAGGTACTACACTTCCTTCCTTTTATTTCCGTAATTTCGGTTGATCGTTCGGGGATGAACGATGGGTAAATTGGTATCTGTTGTAACGACCGGGTCCGTCGTTACAGGAAGTTCTATCGTGCCAATTTTTAGAGTTAGAAAACTCTGGTTTTGGGAGTTTGAAATTCAGGGCTAGGCTAGCCTCGGTCGGTTTTGGAGCGAGGTAGAGTCTAGGGAAATCCGGGTAAAATGGGTTTAGGTGTCGTAGATTGAGCTAGTTTTCCATGTAGCCAAGACATAAAAGAGCCTGGTGGACTTTTCAGAATCGCATTTGGGTAAGTAGAACTCCCGAAATTGCGCTTAATGTGAAGGGATTGCTTTGGATTATCGTGGAAAGCAAGTGTGTTAAGAAATAGCCAAAACTGGCAGATTTCCGGACATTCTGTTCGTGACGAGCGCGGTCACGTGCGATAGCGGCCATCGCTATAGCGATAAAAATTACCGCTATAGCAGCGGTCAAAGGGAGGTCAACCTACTTAAGACCGCTATAACAGCAGCCTACCACTATAGCGGGACCGCTATAGCAGAGCGGGGACCGCTATAGCGGGTCAACAGGTTTTTAATGTAGAAACAGCTCCTAAAACATTCAGTTTTTCACAAGTTCAATTTGGGAGAAGGGCTAGGCGATTCTAGGCATTTTTCTTTCTTTTTCCGTCAACTATTCTTCCCTAAGGTAAGGTTTTTGTTCCCCAATCTTTGTATTATGTTTCCTTTGCGATAGGATTACTAGGAGGGAAATTGGGGAAGGTTAGAATAACCTAGGGATGGTGGAATTCGGGGAAGGAAGGGGATTCCAAGCATGTGTGTTCTTGGGTATGGATTAAAGTACATTATTATGATCATAGGTTGTTTAATTTCCTGTTTTATCCGTAAAAAATGATAGAACTAGGAGAACTAACGGAGGAAAATCCCGGGAAAAGGGTGGGATGATCATGGGTGGCTGGGGTTTAGGGATTTAGTATAATCCGGGTAATGTACGGGTTTTGGGTGTTAACTATATGTCCTGTGTGTTGTTTTTAGACCAAGAACGAGAGAGGAATCCAGAACACGGGAAAGCTCGGGTCGAATAGAGCTTGGAACATTTCGAGGTAGGTGATGGCTTATGATTTTCTGTGAATGCTTATATTCATGTACTCATGTCTAAGTGATTGTATGCCTTATATTTCTTAGGGAAGTTGTGTGGAATGTCTAGGTTCCTGTTTACAGTCTGTGATTGAACGGTGTTTACTTGTTGGTTTTATAAGTTGTGTGTGTTCATATATTGTCTATGATTTATTGACATTCGATTGGCTCGGGTACCACGCCTCGTACGAGTATAACAAATGGTTGACACGGGTACCACGCATGGTATGGGTATAACACTTGGTTGGCACGTGTACCACACCTTGTACGGGTTTGCTTTATTGCATCTTGCATTATTTTATTGACTATTGTATTGCATTAGTTGATATTGATTCCGTGAGTGGACCAGGTTGTTTTACTGAATGTGATACTTGGTATTGGTTTCATGAGTAGACCGGGTTGTCTAGTTAAAGGTGCTATTGTTGGTGGTCCTTGAGTGGCCGGGGACTTGTTTAACTGCTGTGTTGGTATTGGTTTAGCCCGGGTTGAATTATTACTTTGGTATGTGTCTAGAGGGGATTCCAGGGTGAGTACGGGCTAGACTAAAAGGTATAGTTAATGTCTCATGTTCATGGTATAGAACTGTAAGAGATGGATTTCATGCTGGGACAAGGTAGGTAGAGACTTGTAGTATAGGGCCTGTATACTTGCTGCATGTTTTCCATATATTTACTTGTAAATGTTGTACTGTTATATATATTGTTTACTTGGAAACTGGCTTATGATCCTACCAGTACACAATGGTGGTGTACTGATACTGTACTTGTCTTTCTTTTGGTGAGTACAGGATATCTACCAGTGACTGAGATGCGACCTCGCATCTAGCACCGGCGATTTCTGACTTTCAAGGGTGAGCTACTTGTTTTGAGCTACCTTGGGTTATCTTAGAGCATTTGTTTCAAACTTAAAACTATTTCATTTTGTCTTCTGGGGTTGCATCTCCGTATTCTAGATATTTGGTATTGATTTTGGTACAATGACTTTCAGTTCCTAGAAGGAATTTTTCGCAGGATAATACTTATGTTTAGTTATGGAATTGTTTGATTGTTAGTTTACTTTTCGCTTGCTGGTTTTAGGCTGTTAGTCTAGGCAAGGGTTGAACTCTATTGGTTCGCTCATCCAGGGGTTGGGTGGGAGCCACTCACAGCGGTCTGAGTCGTGACATCATGCTAAAGGAAAGAAATATACCAAATAGGTAAGTCAAATTCCTCTTCATTCAAGTGTAATTTCAAGTTCTAAGCTCAATTTTTGTACACAAATGGTTAACCAAGATTTGAAAGAGAGAATGGATTGAAACCCACTTCTTCTTGGAGAGGAAACTTATTCTCAAAGCTAAAATTACTTGCAAATATTCTGAGCTGAAAGATTCTTTTTACAATTGTACCAAAATTGGCTTTTTATACTTTTTCAAAACGTCTATAATTTTTTGGACAAAATTGCCCTTCAAGTGGAGTGCAACCCAACGTGCAGTTCGCACGTCATGATGTGCGCGTTGCACACCGTCTTCAGTTGGACCAGTGACTTCAGCTAATTTGGAGGCTTCGTGCAAAGGAGGTGTGGTTTGCACCATGAGTTGTGCGCGTCACACAGCGACCGCACCCCTTAGCAGATTCTTCAGTAAATTTTATAGCTCTATGCGGCGTAGGTGCATTCCATACCACAGCTTGTGTGTGTCGCACGGGCACCGCATCTTAGGGAAGAATCTCCATCTTTTTCGATCACTTCACACTTCACTGCTTTTGAGCTCTTTTTGGGTCCATTTCCTTGTTTTCCATCATTGATCAAAAGTACCTGCATAGACATCAATAAAGACCATAAGAACCTCCAAGTCTATTCAAAATATAGCAATCAAGCATGGATAAAGGCTCAATAAGTTGGTAGTTCCTCAGATAATTTTGTTTGTGATACAATATGCTTATCTTTAATTAGAATTTCTCACCGATGCCTGAAAATCAGAATGCTTTGCGATTAATCTCGCCATTTATTCCGATTCTTCTGATTCAGGTGCTTTTTGCTTTCCTTTTATTTTTGCTTTTCTACTACCTAGGCTCATTGTTCTTCCTCTTCTTGTTTCTTCTTCTGCCTCTTCTTCTTTCTATTAGACAACATAAATGAGCTAATAATGATTTTTTTGTGCAGAGAACAAAAGCTAGTAGTACAGAGCATCCCGTACCTTATGCTTCTTTGACCCTCTTTTTTGTTTTTCGAGTGTGAGAAAAAAGATACAGCTCTACCAGTACTCCCATTTGTTTTTTCATTTTCTTTAGCTTCCTTCCCAGTTCTGAAAAATTTCAACCTCTTTTTTCACCAAAAATGAGAAGTTGTTGAATCATTTTAGTGCAAATCTCTACACTTACAAGGATGATTCTTTGCTTTTCACTTTTGCAAAAAGTGAAAAGCAAAACGTTTACCTTTTCATTGATAAACTAAATATAGTTTTGGGTTTACAGAATTTAAAATTGAAATTTGAATATTGAAAAACTATATCGAAAGTACTATAAGTTGCAAACTATTCAATAATGCTTTTGTATCTTTCAGTGGCATCATAGGTTTTTATTTTGATCCGTTTGATCCAAATAAAGTTCTGTTATCGGACATTACACTAGAAGATATATATTTAAGATGCGATATGGTAATATTTATGCCTAAAATCATCGTGCATCCGTTATCAGACCAATTACGTATAGACCATATAGACTATTTGCAGCGTCTAATATATGAGTTTGTGGGACGTCCTCTACCAAAGGATGTGAAGCATCTAACAGACAAAAGTCTTGAAAGCTTTAAGCTTTGCCCGTAAGAATCTTTTATATTTTATTATAATTTTGTCTGTATGCATCTCTTCGAAAAGCAAATAATCTATTTTTCTTCCTTTGTAGTGACATGAAGATGGTGGTATTGATGCATCCTTCTCTTCACATGAATTGTACAATGTCTGCATTTCTGATGTACTTGTATGAGAGTACCACAGACATAGATATTCTCCTACTTCAGTTGTCCTCAGTCAATTTTCGGACATAGATGCTCGCATAGAAGTTAAACTTAATTGGCAGGACAGAATAATCGCAGATGCAAATTGTAGTATGAAATGGAACAAATTCTTCAATGATACAAAAGGGCATCTTAATCGCGTTGAAAAGCTCAAATATTTTCTAGATAACTTAGGTGTATTCGTATTAATGAGACATGTTGTTGTCCACTATCGAAAGTCACATGTTCGTGTTTCTACCTTTTTAATCTAATTTTCAATTTTTTTTTCATAGTGTATGAAATAATGTAAGATTTTTATAATTCCAGGGACATTCTATAGGCATTTCTCTTAAAAATGATGTGTATGTTCTATTTTCTGACTATTTATGCTAATTTATCCATTGCATGGTCGATTTGAAGTATTTTGAAGGTAACAAGAACATTTTATTTGTGTTCGAAGGTAATAAAAACATTTTATTCGTGATATTATTAGTTTTATGTTTAATGGTATTTAATAATATATTTTAAAAATTGCCTCCTACAGATTTCTGGATGAAGTAGGTGGCCAAACTCACAAGAAATTGTTCTTTTGAGATTAAAGGTATTTTTTCTATGTTAATTTTGATATTTTGTCTTTTTGTATACCAGTACCAAAAATTTAGATGTTGGGTTCTTTGAACAATTAATTAATTTTTAAAACTCAAATTTCAGATGATAAACGAGGATTCTCTCTTTGTGGTCGAATCAGGCCCTAACTGAAAAGAGTTAAAGATTCTTTCTACTTTTCAAAGTTAGGGGTCAAATCGGGCCTAGAAAATCAACAACTGTTAAGTCACTCATCAGAGTCAAAAAATTCTTCATCGACAACTTTAAGTTAGAATACGTTTTGTTTAATCTCGTCGCGTATTTTGTTTCATCTAATTCACCTATTTTCTTCTTTCCTTTTTTTTTGATTAGGTAGTAGCTTGACTCATATTACAAAAACTAATGATATCTGACTCCTATACCTTATAGGAAATAATTTAAGTAACAAGCAATCAATGTGCACACAAACGGTGAACAATATCTCTCGTTGAAGCTTTTCTTTTTTCTCTTTATTTTTTTTTCAAATCTTGAAGGTAAAAGATACAATACACTACCCATTCTGCTTCTTCTTCCTCCCCTTCCTCTTATTCTTCTTTTTCTGATCTCGTAGAAGAGTAAAAAGATACACCACCTGTTCTTCTTCTTTTTATGATCTTGTAGAGGAGAAAAAAGATACACCACCCATACTACTTATTTTTCATTTATTTTTTCAATATTTTTTACCTTCTTCTCTAATTATGAAAAATGTCAAGCTCTTTTTTTTCATTTTACGAGTTGTAATGGGCGAAAGGAGTTAAAAGATTGTCTCTACTTTTTAAAATTACAAATTAAATTGGGTCCACAAAATTAGAAGTGGCTAAGTCACTCATCCAGTCGACAAAATCAGATGGAAGCTAATCAAGAAAGTATATAAGGTTCTTATAAAAAATTTGCTTTAAACCTCTACTGTTAATATCTTTTTTCCCATTTAAGTGGTTGAATTGGGCTCTATCTTAAAAGATTTAAAGGATTCTCTCTAATTTTCAAAATTATTGATGAATTGGGCCCACAAAATCAAATCATGCCATCAGTGTATTTATCAACAATTTCAAACTTGAACTACACAATGCCCAAAAACTTATGATAATATGAAACAATAATTGGTTATTATACTCATTGTATTACACCCTGAGCCTTGGAAGTGAAACGTTCTGCATACAATTTTATTTATGACACAATATGCTTATCTTTAATTAGATCGAAATAAAGTTCTGTTATCGGACATTACACTAGCGCACGCGCGCACATACACATATATATAAGATACGATATGATAGTATTTATGCCTAAAGTCACCGTATTGGACTAGTTATGTATAGACCACATAGACCATTTGCAGCGTCTAATATCTGAGTTTGTGGGACATCCTCGACCAAAGAATGTGGAGCTTCTAACAGACAAAAGCCTTGAAAGCTTTAAGCTTCACATGTAAGAATTTTTTATATTTTATTACTATTTTGTCTTTATGCATCTCTTCAAAAAACAAATAACTAATTTTTTTCCTTTGTAGTGACGTGAAGATGGCAGTATTGATGCATCCGTTTCTTCACATGAATTGTACAATGTCTGCATTTTTTATGTACTTATATGACGAGTACCACAAACATAGACATTCTCCTACTTCAGTTATCCTCCGTCAGTTTTTGGATGTAGCTACTTGTATATAAGTTAGACTTATTTGGTAGGACAGAATAATTGCAAATGCAAATGGTAGTATGAAATGGAACAAAATCCTCAACAATACAAAAAGGCATATTAGTCGCGTTGAAAAGCTCAAATATTTCTGAGATAACTTAGGTGTATTCATATTAATGATGCATGCAGTTGTCCACTATCAAAAGTCACATGTATGTGTTGCTACCTTTTTAATCTAATTTTAAATATTTTTCATAGTGCGTGAAATAATGTAAGATTTTTGTAATTCCATGGATGTTCTATAGGCATTTCTCTTGAAAATGCAGAAAATGATGTGTACGTTCTATTTCCTGACTATCTATGCCAATTTATCCATTGCATGGTTGATTTAAAGTATTTCGAATGTAACGAGAATATTTTTTCGTAATATTATTAGATTTTTGTTTAATGGTATTTCGTAATATATTTTAAATTTACCTCATGCAGATTTCTGGATGAAGTAAGTGCTCGAACTCATGAGAAGTTGTTCGTTTCAAATTAAAGTTATTTTTTCCTCTTTAATTCAGACTTGTTTTTCCCATTTTACTCTTTCAACTATTTATGCTCGATGATAAAGTTATATAAAGCATAGAATAAATCTAATTAAATAACATGTATGGGGTTAAATTCTATGTTCAATCTTAACTTTCCTCCTCCTATTATTAAGTTAACTAATTTAGTATACGTGCATTGCACGTGTGTGTCACGTTAATAATAAAATTATGTAAATAAATGAATAAATTATTACGTATATGACTTATATCATTGAGTACACAACTTTAAAAAATTAAAGTAAATATAACTAAGCAATATATTTGAGTTACAAAATAAATAAATTTAATTTGTTACTAAGTAATACTATGTAAATAACGTACATGATTCGCTTTCAAACTTAATTGAAAGAGTCTACTATGACCCTAATTTATAGGTTCGTCATTCAAATAAAAGCTTTGCATATCAAGATTCAACACTTAACTAAAATCTTATATTTTAAATTCAATAGATAAGTTTAATTAAAGATTTAACTACAATACTAACGGATAATATATGAAAATATAGTTAAATAAAATAATTAAAATTAAGTCACGATTAAACAAAGAAAGAAAAAGATAAACCTTTGATTTTTTGACTACTTTATTCGGTAGAAACATGCTTATTCATCCAATTCTTTGATCATAAATTTTCAAATAAAAAAGAAACACGAGAAATTATCAACAAGTGAGAATTCATTGTCATATTGATTATTTATAATTTATATATAATATTTAAAGCTATGAACTAAAAAAAATAAAGAAAAACAGAAAGGATGATAATAATGAAAGCAAGAAGGCAGCTTGAATCAAAACCAAAATAAGAAGAAACAATAGAAGTAAAAGAACCGTTTGTTTCTTATAAGTTTTTATCCAAATTATTACTTAAATAGTATTGTATAAAACTCTTTTTACATAAGACAAAATTCTAATTAATTTAGAAGTGTTAAATATTATGATATCTTACCTAATCAAATACCCAAACATAATTTTCTTACCTTATATAAATCCACGTTATACTTGTGACTTTGTTACTTTTATATTTAATCAAATTTAAAGTCATAATAAAATAAGGTTATATGTGATTTGAAAAAGTTGAACAATTAATTTCATTAAATATCGTCGTGTATAAAACCCTTTTTACATAAGACAAAATTTTAATTAATTTAAAAGTGTTAAATATTATGATTTCTTACCTAATCAAATACCCAAACGTAATTTTCTTACCATATCTAAATCAACGTTATACTAGTGACTTTGTTACTTTTATATTTAATCAATTCTAAAGTCATAATAAAATAAGGTTATATGTGATTTGAAAAAGTTGAACAATTAATGTCATTAAATGTCATCGTGTTTTTATTCCAAATTTTATAAGGAAGTTTTTGAAAGAGTTTTGTGAGTGATATATTTAGGAGTCTTCCCATTTATTTATTTTTTCAATATTTATTATAGTAAATATTAAATATTATAAAAATAATGATATAATAATTTAAAAAAAATAGTAAAAAGATGATTTTGTATAAAGAAATTTTTTTTAATGAAGGGCAAAAAGTTTAAATCATATTATAAGGTCCTTCACACTTTTAATATATACTAGTTTAGTGTACGTGCAAAAGCACGTGTGTCTTACGTCAATCAATAAAATTATATATAATATTTAAGACATTAAATCAAATATTAAGAATAAATATAATTTATTTATTTAGTTATACACATACAGATAATAAGAAACACAATAGATAGTAACAGAACAGAAACTATAGCAAAATAATATGATAATCGAGATATCAGAACAACACTATTAAACCTAACCTTCATAAAAAATATCCGCAAAGCCTGATCAAACATTATCTACCATCTGAAATTAAGCAAAAAAAAATAGCAGCTAGTGACAAAATAAAAATTACGACAAAACAATACTATAATCGAGATATTAAAATAATACAATTAAACCTAATCTTTACACAAAATTTTCTCAAAGTCCGAACGAATTCCAGACCTAAAAAAAATACAAGTAGTATAGTTAAGGGGTGCACGAAATTGATTAAAAAAGATAGTACTTGGCTTCTTTATCAACTCCAAAGGCACCACTATGACACATCTCAATAAAAGTGCTACTTTATGTTCACAAGTTTAGAGGAACCAATAGGTTATGCCTATGATCCGACCTTTCGAATATGTCCCTGCATTTGGACATCCAGTTGCTTTATTGTTTCATCTTGTGGATTATTTTGTTCCATGGACAATGATAGTAGAACTGAGCTATGTGTTTGTAACCCAAGCAGAGAGATCAAAGAGCTTTCGTGAGGCGAATGAATTCACACGCTTTTATTGATATAGGCTAGTTGTGTTTGTGTGAATATATAGAGACTCAAATTAGAGTTTTTTCTTTCAAATTATAATTTTAGTTGATTTTAAAGTCTTAAATATTATAAATATAATAATATAATAATTAAGAAAAAGAGTGAAAAGACAATTTTATCTAAAGTAAAGATTTTTAATGAAGAGCAAAAAGTTCGAATCACATTATAAGGTGCTTCACACTTTTAATATAATAATATATATATATATATATATATATATATATATATATAAATATATAACATATATGGATGTATATACATCACTGATTAAATTTTGAGATTTTGACTATTATATCTTGAATTGCTTTACTATTACTAAAAATAAATTAGTTAAGGTTTGGGTTAGTTGGTAAGATATGGTTCACCCACCGGAGAATTAGTTTGGGTGTCAATCACGGTAATTTGGATTGTGATAAAGTTGATATCAGAGCTTTAGGTTCATCGATATTGTTGTACAAGGACATGTCTAGTAGAGTCTTCTGAAATGGTACAGAGACGTCTTTACTTTTTTTGAGAGGCTACAGGACACTAGGAAAACTCAAATTCTTACTTCTTTCATGCTATTACTTGATTCTAATGGATATATGGCAATCCAAATTGATATCTGACCTCTTTATTCTTTTCTTTCACAGATAATGGGGACATGTACAGCAGAGGCCAAAGAAGCAGTACTCAAGTCAGTCGTTCGAGCCGCAGCTTGTGGTAGAGGATGCGCAAGAGGAGGTGGTAGAGGAAGGGGACGAGGAGCAGCGCCCTCCAAGGAAAGATATCCAGCTACTGGACAGGTCCGTGATAGGTCAGAATCCCCTCCACCACCAGAGGATCACACCGGGGCAGCAACAGATAAGGTAGCAGCACCAGACCAGGAAGGTGTTGCACCTGCTCTAGCTTCTACAGATGTGCTACAACAGGTTTTGACTCTATTGAGCGGTTTGGTAGGGTATGGGGTAGCACCCACAATTTTGACATGACAGAATCTGGGGATTCAGCATGTTGTTGTTGTGACTCCTCGGATGGATGAGGCTTTTGAGACAGGGATATTTCTGAGAATGGTAGCTGGATCGGTGATGACTGGGGAGGAGCATGACTTATTTTGGAGGTTTAAAAAAATGAAGCCTCCAGTTTTATATGGTACCAAGACTGAGGGTACTTACGAGTTTATTATGATTGTCATGAGAGGCTCTATAAGATGGGGATAGTAGAGGGATATGGGGTAGAGTTTATCACTTTCCAGCTGTATGGGGATGAAAAGTGATGGTGGAGAGCTTATGTGGAGTGTTGGCCAGCTGGGTCACCTTCATTGACTTGTACACAGTTCTATTCCGTCTTCTTAGAGAAGTACGTCCCTCGTACTTTGCGAGATAAGAGACAGGATGAGTTTACTAATATTGAGTCGGAAAGTTCTTCAATTACAGCCTATAAGGCCTGATTTTACTCACTCTTTAGGTATTCATTACAGATGTTTCACACAGCGGAGGAGAGGATTCATAGGTTTGTCAAAGGGTTGAATACGGGACTTCAGCTATCAACTCTACAAATGGTGTCTTCTAAGAACACCTTTTAGGAAGTGATTGCGTATGTCAGGAATGTGGAAGGGGGAAAACAGGATGGTTATATTAAATATGCTAAAAAGAAAGCCCAAAAGGGTGGTAGATATAGTGGCTCTTTCTCAAAGGGCTCGGTTTCTCAGGGGTATTCTGGATGCCCTATTTAATCAGTTATGCAGGTATCAGTTGGGGGTCTGCCAGGGGCCAGCCAACCTTCTTCAGATCACAATGGTTACATTACTTCATCAGCTTTGGTTCAGAGGCCCACTTTGGATCGGGGCATGTGTCACGACCCAACCTACCCGGCCGTGCGGACGCCTACTCTAACAACCTAGATAGACGGACCCTCACCACCCGTCCAACAGGTAACATGCGGAAAAATAGAAAGTAGCAAAATAAACCTTTCCTTCTCAAAAGAAAACTTTTTATTACAACACTGAAAAGTAGAAGAACAGTTGTACACTTGAAAATACCCCTCCCTAGGATCTAGTCTAAACAGGTACAAGAGCTACTACAAGATTTATACAAGGAGGGAAAAGTAAATGAGACACAACTTCCATCATGGAGGAAGGACAGAAGCTGTTTCAGATCACCATCGCCGAGAACCTAAGAAACATCACCAACCCTGCAACTAGAATATACCCCAAAAGATATAGCAAGAGTAGAATCAGTACAAATACACGTACTGGTAGGCATCATCAGTCGACCCGAATCTACTCCTACCATCATATAACAAAATAAGGAAAACATGACTGCAATTAATGTAACTTAATTTCCATCTTCCAACCCCCTTCCCGTTTTATTCAATACCAACAAACCCTTCCTATTTCTTACGCTGCCAACTCCGTCACATCTCATGCTACTCGAGTCATACTAACCGTAGACCAACAGCTAAATCCAACTCTGACTGCCTCACCATTAACCTAATTAACTCCATGACTATACATCCAGAAACAACCCAGACCTTGTCATCCCAGACCCACTACGCCCAGGGCACCACACACAATCTCCCGGTCCTGTCCCGGATTTCCTAGACAATTTCCTCCCAGGATATCACCCGCTAGACACACTATGTAAGACTCTCAGTCATTCCTCTAGTTTATCAATCACAAGTAAATCACCTTTATAACCACGATCAACAATCAACAACACAATCCAATCACGACCCTGGTCGTATAGCCCAGACCCACCCTAGGATCCCCTCTAAACAACACTTAAGTGTTAAACAAACAATCCGGCCTAATCAAGACCAATTCAACAGACATAACAGGATTTCCAGTCACACAAGGACCACCAGCCAATATCACAAATCAATAAGCAGCCCGGTTCACTCACGGAACCAATGACAGTCAATGCAATGCAATAATATCCATGCAATGCAGCAGTATCAATGCAATGATGTAGTAAAATAAACCCGTACCAGGCGTGGTACCCGAGACAACCATTAGTAATTTCTACCAGGCGTGGTACCCGTGCCAACCATTTGTTATACCCTTACCAGGCGTGGTACCCGTGCCAACCATTTGTTATACCAGTACCAGGCGTAGTACCCGAGCCAATCATTAGTATACCTGTACTAGGTGTGGTACCCGAGCCAACCGAATATCAAAAATCCACAGTCTAAATAATGAACAAACAACTTGTAAACCAACAAGCAACACACCGTTCAATTCACAGACTGTAAAACAGGACCCTTGGACATTCTACACAATTCCTCTAAGTCATACAATTCATATAACACTTAGATAAGAGTAAAAAATATACAACATTCACAGGATTCGGAAGCCATCACCTACCCTCTCTCTCGGGTGTTCAACAGAACATCGACCTTTGTTCGAAGACTAAATATACTCACCCTTTATTTGTGGGATATAATGAATGGTCTATCCTTTTTTAGCATAAATTAATACCCTATTGATTTTGTAACTTACATAGATAATAATAATGTGAATTACTACCCCTTAGCCCTTAGCAAAACCAACACTACTTATCATGCCCTTCGTATTCTCGAAACCTCACCTAGGAGTTTCCTATTTTCATACCCATTTGGTTATCCTTGCAATTCTCAATTCCCTGAACCTTCCCGATATCCCAGTCCCTGAGCCCCATTATCTTATCATGCCATTACAACATAAACAGCCCCAAATAATTATCAATATCTCACAATTTAATCCAACCAATTCCTAGCATACACATAACCAACACAGAATCCACCAGACTCCATGCCCGGAGGCCCTAAACATGAAATCTCCATTCCAGTTATATGATGAATATAGAATGTAAACAGGTCTAACTACTTAAGAAAACCTAGCCTACCTGGGCGCCAAGCAGCTGTAACTGTGCATTTCTGGCACTGTGAAGGCGTTCCCGGCTGAATGATGGTCTTAGAATCTGTTGTTCCACATCCCTTCATCCATGACCCCTCCTCCTCAATATTCCCTATCCTTGGAGCAGCATGGGAGGATTTTTGGAGAAACCCTCGTATGCTTTCTAACTGAGGAGGAGAAGTTTTTTAATAAAATCCCGTTCTGAGGCTACTGCCTCCCGTCGTTCCGCTATGGTGGTTACCCCTCCGCTATGGCTGTCCCGCTATAGAGGAATAATTACCGCTATAGCAGAGTGACGTCAGCCTGGATTATTTCAAAAAAATCAGAAATTTTCCACTAAGTCACCATACTTAAATAAACGTACTTAAAATTAGCTCCCCAATCAATTCGACTTTGCGAGTCTTAAAGTAACGATGGATCCAGTCGTTACAACAGATACCAATTTACCCATCGTTCATCCCCGAACAATCCTGAAATAAACCAGAGGGGGAAGACTAACCCAGGACTCTCACCGTCCCAAGTGACCGCGTAATTAACGAACCCACGCAAGTTGTCAACCCTTCCCCTTAAGAGTCTAACCGACCAGAGGGAAAAATCTACTATTATCCCATCCTGACGAGGAATTTACGAGCCTCTCAAGGAAAAATTACACGTGTCCCAATTCCGAGCACCCAAGAAATCTGGTGACATGAATTTGAAAAGACCCGGGAGAGCCTTTCCTTTACCAATAACTGACTGACCATTCACTATAGCAGATATTACACCACTATAGCGGTCCCGCTATAGTGGACTGCCGACCGCTATAGCAGTTGACAGCAAAATGAAATAGGGGAGAAAATGGATTTCACCCCCCATTCTCCCCATATTCCCTTCGAACACACCACTTTCTCTCCCGATCACTCCGTTTTCGATGTCAAAATTTTCAAGTAAGACTCATTTCTACTCGTTTCCTTACTTTCTTGCACAATTTTGCTCATGAATATGGTAGAAAACTAGGAACTTGTAGTATTTTTAAAGTGGGTTTTTGAACTTGAACCTTTGATTGGATTTTGTTGAATTCCCGAAGCATGGATACTTCCCTTACGTTTACAATGCCTCCAAGGCGTTCTGGGCGTAAGAATTACACTATTATTGGCCAAAAATAGGGTGGAATGTAAAGGGTTATTTCTTGAATAAAAGTTGTGATTTGGACGATTTATAGGGGTTATAATGCCTAAATTTTCGTAAAACATAGTAATGGGGGACTTTGGGTAGGTAGATCTGGACTTGTGGTGTCAAAATCAGAATTTTGGACCCAAGGGTGCTATTGTTGCACCCCTTGAAGCTTTGGGGATGATGAATACCGCTATAGTGGTTAGGCTCCGCTATGGCAGTTCTACTATGGCGGACGATCATCCGCTATAGCGGAAAGCCGCAAACCAGTAGCTTCCCAAGCTGACACTTAGAAAATATTTTCCCATTTTTCTAAATCCCTTATGTCTTATCGAGTTCTAATTCGGTTTTCCTTGCTAATTTACAGGCTATACTTCCAATGGCTGGAGGAGGACAATTGCCTGTGTATGATTAGGACCGTTTTCCCGATGGAGCTAGTCGGGAGTGCTTCCTGGATTACCGAAGACTGGGCATTTGTTACAAGAGAGGTTGCAAGATGACCAGGGTGGATGGAAGAGCAGCCGCCTTCCACCGTAAGATTAGAGAGTTGTATTGGGATTCCTTGCTACTAGCTCCTCCTCCTGCACAGACGGGCTGGGTACGGGAGTTCTATGCCATACTCCTTACAGTTCATTGGGATGAGACCAACCCCACTATCCGTATCTGAGGAATGGACGTTCCAGTGGATGCTCAGACTATCAATGAGGTGCTTGGAGTGCCTCATGTCTCCAATGAGGCCTATGAGGCTAAGTTCCGAATTTGGGACATGACTTTGTTGAGGGATACTTTGGTAGATGCAGAGTTCAGAAACCAGGTCTACTGCGTCAGCCCCAAGGGCATCACTAGCACCTACTTTTCTGCGGAGGCTAGGATATGGTTAAACGTGGTATCCCGAAGGATCCGCGCATTGGGTAACAAGACTGGCGTGACCTACGCCCAGGCCCTGGTGATGTTTTGTGCCATTCAAGGCATTATCATGAATATGGGGGAGCAAATCATCTCCGAGTGGAAGGAATTATACCGGGGCCACAGGAAGGGCCCTTATCTTTTGGGTTTGGTGTCCGAGTTATACAGGAGAGTTGGAGTGCCTGAGGACCATACTGACTTAGAGGTAGCTATGGATGACCCTTTCACCCTGTCCGAGTGAAGGTGGTCTCCAAGAAGAACAGGAAGATGGATGACGCCGGGAGCAGTCAGCCGGTTGAGAAGGCCGACGACGATGATGATGACGATGACACCCCTACCCCTTCCCAACCCCAGCCCCCGATCTCTAGAGCCCAGCTAGAGGAGAACTTGGCAGCTGTCCGGAGGTTTATGGAGGATCCTAATGCTGGAGGCGCAGCCCCACACCCATCTGCTCAGGAACTTGCAACATTCCATAGGGAGTTAGAGGAAGAGAAGAAGAAGAAGAGACGCTCCTGGGACCGCATATTTGCCCGGATGTGGAAGACCATCAAGGTCATATTCTCATGTGTTGTATCGGGTCACGAGCTTCCCACACTTGAGCCTGAGGATAGGCATGAGTTTCCCTTCCTGAGCGATGATGAGGCTTAGGACCTCCCCATCCCCCTTTTACTAGATACTCCTTATTACTTTTGGTTGCCCCTGTTTTGGGGCTTGTTAAGACAATATTTCCCTTTCCCCCTTTTCCTTTTGTTTTAGCACGTGGATGGTAGTTTTAGACACTATATTCCTTTTATGCATATTATATTAGATATAAACATGCTTTTCCTTGGTTTACACAGTGATTTCGTAGCCTATTACTTGCTTTTATCTTTTCCCCGGGAAGGAATGAAAATAGGGGGAAAATAGAGCAGTCTTTCTGCCTCACGTACCTCCGCTATGGCGTATGCCACTCTGCTATAGTAGATCCACTATAGCGGAGAAAAATCCGCTATAGCGAGAGCACCGTAGCTGTGCCGTCCGCTATGGTGGTCCCGACGGTAAACAGTACAGAACTTTGATTTCCAGCTAAATGCACTCATCCCCCTTCCCGGTTACCACTGTCCAAACCTGTAAATCCCGCCATGGTCTTAAACCACCCTCAAGACCATTCCTGGCATCAAACGTATCACAATTAGGCATAACACACTATCGATTACAAGAAATCACAACAATAATTGTTTCCTGACAATACCTTCCCGCCATTACACTAATGACTCCCTTGTTCCCATGGTTCCTAACCAAGTCCCGACTGTCCTGAAACCGATGCTTTTCTACAATCACATTTCCCAATTGCTTATCATCTTAAGCAATGATAAGCCTTTTTTAACATGCAATACCACTCTTAAATCAGGACATTTAACAAATTACCACGGCCTAAGGTACACAAAAAATTTCCACTTAATGACTTTCTGCAGACTCTACATGCACGGCAGATAACAATTCACATCAAGATAACCAAATACACAAAATTTTAAGTAGGTTCTACAACTCAGCAATACACAACATTTCACTTTAGGTCACAGCAAGAATCAAGTCACATAATTTCACCTTCTATTCGTCCCATGGATGGCCATTAGCCAATCATCCATGTCTTACCGCAACCTCTCAGGCCAGACACTAATTGGAACCTTTTTGGTTCTAATTCCTCTTGCTTGTCTTATCACAACCGGAGTACAAAGACCTCCTTCACTTCATCGAGATACCAATTAGAATCGAGAGATACCAATTGGACTCAACACATACAAGCAAGTAAACAACTGCACGAAAGAATGAAAGAAGGGAGATGTTTCCTAGAGTGCTTCATAGCTTCCCAAAGATTTGATGTGGACGTCCACACACTAATCTGTAGGACTCTATTCGACACTGCTCTTATACTGGGAGACCGGTAACCTAGGCTCTGATACAATCTGTCATGACCCAACCAACTGGGCCATGTGGGAGCCTAGTCTAACCACCTAGATAGACGAACCCTCACCACCCGTCCAACAGGTAACATGCGAAAAAATAGAAAGTAGCAAAATAAACCTTTCCTTCTCAAAAGAAACCTTTTTATTACAACACTGAAAAGTAGAAGAACAGTTGTACACTTTAAAATACCCCTCCCTAGGATCTAGTCTAAACAGGTACAAGAGCTACTACAAGATTAATACAAGGAGGGAAAAGTAAATGAGACACAACTTCCGTCATGGAGGAAGGACAGAAGCTGCTGCAGATCACCATCGCCGAGAACCTAAGAAACATCACCAACCCTGCAACCAGACTATATCCCAAAAGGTATAACAAGAGTAGAATCAGTACAAACACACGTACTAGTAGGCATCATCGGTCAACCCGAATCCACTCCTACTATCATATAACAAAATAGATAAAACATGACTGCAATTAATGTAACTTAATTTCCATCCTCCAACCTCCTTCCCGTTTTATTCAATACCAACAAACCCTTCCTATTTCTTACGCTGCCAACTCCCTCACTTCTCATGCTACTCGAGTCATACTAATAGTAGACCAACTGCTAAATCCAACTCTAACTGCCTCACCATTAACCTAATCAACTCCATGACTATACATCCAAAAACAACCCAGACCTTGTCATCCCAGACCCACTATGCCCAGGGCACCACACACAATCTCCCGGTCCCACCTCGGATTTCCTAGACAATTTCCTCCCAGGATATGACCCTCTAGACACACTATGTAAGACTCTCAGTCATTCCTCTAGTTTATCAATCACAAGTAAACCACCTTTATAACCATGATCAACAATCAACAACACAATCCAACCACGACCCTGGTCGTATAGCCCGGACCCACCCTAGGATCCCCTCTAAACAACACCTAAGTGTTAAAATGACAACCCGGACTAATCCAAGACCAATTTAACAGACATAATAGGATTCCCTGTCACTCAAGGACCACTAGCCAATATCACAAATCAATAAGCAGCTCGGTCCACTCACGGAATCAATGACAGTCAATGCAATGCAACAATATCCATGCAATGCAGCAGTATCAATGCAATGATGCAGTAAAATAAACATGTACCAGGCGTGGTACCTAATCCAACTGATAGTAATTCATACAAGGTGTGGTAACCATGCCAACCATTTATTATACCCGTACCAGGCGTGGTACCCATGCCAACCATTTGTTATACCCGTACCAGGCGTGGTACCCGAGCCAACCGTTAGTATACCTATACTAGGCGTGGTACCCGAGCCAACCAAATGTCAATAATCCACAGTCAAAATAATGAACAAATAAATTGTAAACCAACAAGCAATACACCGTTCAATTTACAGACTGTAAAACAGGACCCTTAGACATTCTACACAAGTCCTCTAAGTTATGCAATTCATACAACACTTATATATGAGTACAAAATATACAACATTCACAGGAGTCGTAAGACATCACCTACCCTCTTTCTCGGGTGTACAACAGAACATCGACCTTCGTCCGAAAACTAAACATACTCACCCTTTATTTACATATAATGAACGGTCTACCCCTTTTTAGCATAAATTAACACCCCATTGATTTCGTAACTTACATAGATAATAATAATGTGAATTACCACCCCTTAGCCCTTAGCAAAACCAACACTACTTATCATGCCCTTCGTATTCTCAAAACCCCACCTAGGAGTTTCCCATTTTCATACCCATTTGGTTATCCTTGCAATTCCTGGTTCCCCGAACCTTACCGACATCCTAGTCCCTGAGCCCCATTATCTTATCATTCCAGGAAAACATAAACAGCCCCAAATAATTATCAATATCCCACAATTTAATCCAACCAATTCCTAGCACACACATAACGAACATCGAATCCACCAGACTCCATGCCCGGAGGCCCTAAACATGAAATCTCCATTCCCGCTATACGATGAATATAGAATGTAAGCAGGTCTAACTACTCAAGAAAACTTAGCCTATCTGGGTGCCAAGCAGCTGCAACCGTGCATTTCTGGCTTCGTGAAGGCGTTCGACTAAATGATGGTCCTGGAATCCGCTATTTTGCATCCCTTCAGCCATGACCCCTCCTCATCATGATTCCCTAGCCTTGGAGTAGCATGGAAGGTTTTTTGGAGAAACCCTTGTATGCTTTTTAACTGAGGAGGATAAGCTTTTTAATAAAATCCCGTTCTGAGGCTATTACCTTCTGTCGTTCTACTATGGCGGTTACCCCTCCGCTATGGCGGTCCCGCTATAGCGGAATAATTACCGCTATAGCATAGTGATGTCAGACTATATTATTTCATAAAAATCAGAAATTTTCCACTACGTCACCCTACTTAAACAAACGTACATAAAATTAGCTCCCCAATTAATTCGACTTTGCAATTTTTAAAGTAACGATGGATCCGGTCGTTACAGCATGCTATGAGTGTGGAAAGGTTAGACACATTTGGAGATGGTGTCTCAGATTTAGACAGAGTCAATAGCTCAGCAATAGGCTTCCCAAGATCCATCTCTAGCATGTAGGAGAGATGGTGCATATAGTAGAGATCATCCTCAGGGTCGGTGTGGTGGCCACATAGCTGGTAGAGGTCACACCCAGCCTAATCAAGGCAATGGACATATTGGTAGAGGTGATACTCAGTCTTACAGGGGTGGCGCGCAAACAGGTGGTTGAATCTATTTCTATGCTTTCTTGGGCAGACCCGAGGCATATGGTGTCTTAAGGATTAAAGGGTGTGTATGTGTTTCCCGTGTTGATGATTTAATCAAGACTATTCTTATAGCGGCTCATAGTTTGAGGTACTATATACATCTTGGCGCCACTAAGATGTATCGTGATCTGAGGTAGCACTATTGATTGGCAGGATGAATTACGATATTGTTGATTTTGTTGCCCAGTATCTGAATTTTTAGCAGGTTAAGTATGAGCACCAGAGACCTGGAGGGACACTTCAGAGAATCCCCATTCCTCAATGGAAGTAAGGAAGGATTGCAATGGACTTTGGGATTGATTTTCCAAAGACCTTGTACAAGTTTGATTATGTATGGATGATTGTTGATAGTTTGACTAAGTCTAAACACTTCATTCAGTTCAGATGACTTATAATGCAGAGAAATTAGCCAAGATTTACATCTGTGATGTGGTGTGATTGCATGGAGTTCTGATCTCTATCATCTCAGATAGAGGTACATACTTTACTTTTAGCTTCTGGAGTACATTGCAGGCTGAGTTGGATACTAGGTTTGACCTTAGTACAACCTTTCACCCTTTAGAGCGATGTACAATCTGAGCGGATGATTCAGGTCTTAGAATATATGCTCTGCGTGTGTGTGATAGGCTTTGATGGTCATTGGGATCAGTTCTTGCTATTGGTCGAGTTTGCATTTAACAATAGTTATCACTCGAGTATTGATATGACTCTATTTGAGGCATTGTATGGGAAAAGATATAGATCTCTTATTGGGTGGTTTGATGCTTTTGAGGTAAGGTCTTGGGGTACTAATTTGTTGAAGAAGGTGAAGTTCATTCGAGAGAAGCTTCTAGCAGTCCAGAGTAGGCAGAAAGAGTATGCAGATCGGAAGGTTAGGGATATGAAATTTATGGTAAGAGAGCAAGTATTGCTCAAAGTTTCACCCACGAAGGGTGTGATGAGGTTTGGTAAGAAAGAAAAGCTCAATCTGAGGCTCATTGGGCCATTTAAAATTCTTAAGCATGTGGGAGACATAGCCTATAAATTGGCTTTGCCTCCAGGATTGTTGGGAGTTCACCTGATATTTTATGTGTTCATGTTGAAGAAATATTATGGTGATGATAATTACATTATTCACTGAGATTTGATCATGTTCTATGAGAATCTATCGTATGAAGAGGAACCTGTGGCTATCTTCTATAGAGAGGTCCACAAGTTGAGATCAAAGGAGATTGTGTCTGTAAAGGTCCAGTGGGAGAACCGTCCTGCTGAGGAGGCCAATCGGGAGACCAAAACAGACATGCATAGAAAGTTTCCACAACTCTTTTTCGAGTTAGGTACTCTTTTCTCATTTCTTCTTGTCTGTTCGGGGACAAATAATATTTTAATTGGTATCTGATGTAATGACCCTTCCATTCGTTATAAGATGGTTAGATCTATAGTACCTTGTCAGAGTCTCCATAGTAAGTTGAGCTAATAAAATCTCAAAGGTGGGGTGGTTTAAGACTAAAAATTAGTGTTGTATGTAATTTTTATTCATGGTCTTGTGTTTTGAGGTATCGCATTCCGTTAGGGGTGACTTAATAATCTAGACCTCCATAGGAGTTTCTAAGACTACGAGTAAGTTTGCAGCATGTGATTTTAGTGGTTTTTGCATTAGGACTATTTCATGATGTCTTAAGTTTAAAAAGTATTTTGTGAAATAGAGCTGCTGAATATATTTCCCGAGCTACTAGTTTAGGCACCACTATAGTGAAAGTATTCCCATGGCAGCGATACCATCATAACGATCCGAGTGTCGTCATAGTGGAACCCAGCAAATTGATAGGGCTCTTTATAGAGAGTCCGATTTTGCCATAGCAGATCCGCTACAGCGAGAAATCATCCGCTATAGCGAGTAACGGGAGGTAGAATGCCTATTTAAGTGACTTATTTCAAATTTCATATCATAAACTTCAAAACTTCATTCCAGAGCTCTAGAGAGAGTTTTTTCAAGACTAGGTAGATTTTCTCATCGAGGTAAGTTATCCCATCAACCTCTTCTCTTAGTAATCTATTATTATCGTAGAATCGCTAGAAATATTGTGATGGTGGAATTTGTTGGTTAAAACCCTAGGTTTATGAAAATTGTGAAAAAGTCTACGGGTAGATGTAATAATCATCTAGAATTCTTCTAGAGTGTATATAAACACTTCCTAGCATGAAATTAGTGTTTCTAAACATGAATTGTAGAGATTGGAACCTTGAGTTCCATAAAAATGGGGCCTTTAGCATAAAAAAACTGCTTAAAAGGGGGAAATTAGGGTAGAAACTCTATGAATTATAGTAATGTGAACATTGTGAGAGTAATTAATGATTAATCGATCCTTGGGTAATGTTATGGACCTCGAATAAGGGTAGAACTAGTGGGTTTAAATTTCCAAAAGCTTGAAACTGAAGAGTAGATAATTAATTACTCTTATAATTGTTATTTTATACTTTGAACGTTCTAAGGCGTTGAGGAAAGAAAATACTTTGGTGATTGATCTTGCTTGATTTGGATTTTTCAGTTGAGGTAGGTTACAGTTTATGTGGAGTTAGACTTATTATAGTTTTTCGTATGTGTTATTGAATTGATTAGAATGTTGATTGATCTTCGAACATAATCTGTGGTTGAATATGTGTTTGACTTGACAATGCTTGCATAAATAATCTTATAATTATTTGAGGCATGTCTTTAAATGACTTATAATTATGAAGTGCACTTTTATATTTTGTGTACTGGAGTCTGATGTGAGCTTACAGACGAGCTGATATGTTATAGAGCGGGTACCACGCCAGTATGGTACATGGACCCTAGGCTGTCTCCTACAGGTCATGACTAGTTGAGTATAAATAAGATCCTTTAGCATGTGTGTACAAATGAGTGATCACTATGAGTGATGATATGGTTTAGAGTGAGAGTGATAAGATACCGAACTTTATAGCTGTGAAATCAGTGTAGACAAGATTCATATTTTGTGATGTGGCTGCTTATAATTACAGAGTTCTGAGATATCTTTATATGTCTGTGTTGGTGACTTGTATGTCCTTCATTTGTTGACGTTAGTATGTTTGGATTTGGGTGATTTATTTAGTTAATGTGACTACCTGATTATCTGTGTTATTGATTATGTACTAATGTGCTTGTCTACCTGTTTTATTGATTCTGAGATATACTTGCTACTATTTTAAGTCGACTTATGATATCTACTAGTACATAGTATTTGTACTGATGTTATTCCTGCACTTCTAGTCTGAGTGTAGACTGTGTTTCAGAGACTTCGATGCGACCTCGCATCTAGCGTTGTTAAATGACCGATTCGAGGGTGAGCTAATCTCATTCATGGCTGCCACGGATCTACTTAGTTATATATGTCTTCTTTTCAGATAATGTTATTTATTAGTGATTTGGATTACTCTTAGACATTGTTTAGTTAATGTCTTTTGTACGATGACTTTTAGATTTTGGGAATGTATTAGTTAGCTTTTCGCACATTATTTGATTAAGTTTTGAGATTTTGAGTATTATATCTTGAATTGCTTCACTATTGCTAAAAATGAATTGGGTAAGATTTGAGTTAGTTGGTAAGACATAATTCATCCACCGGAGAGTTAATATGGGTGCCGCTCACAACTATTTGAATCGTAACACATCTTCTTTGCTTGTGTCATCTATGTTAGGCAACCCATCATGGTTGGTAGACATATCTATATGTAAATCCCTCTTGATGATTGAGACAGTTTCTGTGAGGCATTTTTAAAGGATTTTTCTTTCACTATAGAATTGAATGTTGAGTTGGAATTCGTGTGGTCAATGCTCATGGAAACAGGTGGTCAGGGGGTAATAACTGGGGATCCGTAGTGGAAGATATTGGAAAGTTTTAGAGAGAATGTCGGCCATATGAATAGTATGTCGGCCATAGGAATAGTAGTAAAATAGTATGTCGGCCATAAGAATAGTAAAGGTCGTCTACTGTTCATGAATAGTAAAGGTCGTCACTGTTCATGAATAGTAAAGGTCGTCCGACTTCTATATAAAGAAGTCTTTGGAACATAAATAAAGCATCACTTACTCCATCACTTACTCTCTACTTCTCTCTCTCTCTAATACTTTCTCCATTCCGCAAGTTTGGTATCAGAGCTAGATAGAAAAATATAATAGCCATGGAAAAAGCTAACTCCAACGAGGAAAATATCGAGCAGGTATACTGTCATATGAATATGCATAGCTAAACTCACATATTCCTGACAATCATAATTATGGTAGAATAAATTTTATATTTGTTACTATATATTGGAATTATTCATAGCATGTTACATAGTTTGCTGGTAAGTATGGAAAGGAGAGAACTTCTAAGAACAGTACTATCATGAGAGGGAAACCGTTGAGGCAAGAAGCCGTGTTAGGGAGTACCAATAGTATGAGAAATGCTGTTTAAAGAAGAAGAGTATCATGCCAAGTACAATACCAGTAGTGACGAATAAACATGGTCAAAGAATAATCCAGTTTATAGTAAGCTTATATAAAAAATATACTATCATAAAATATGATTAGAGGGAATAATTGAGAAAAAAGCATCATAAAAATGACTAAATTACATGAAGAAGCGATAAAAAATTACAAAACATTAGTTTTATATGCACTAAAAGACATAAGGATAATAGATTTAAAAAGAATTATATGGGAAAAAATATTTAATGAAAAATCAGAATGGTACGGGATAGATCTTCTAGAAAATTTAAATATAGATGACGATTGGTAAATATATTCAGATCTAGAAATAGTGTATTCAGATTAATGATTAATTACGAATACTTAAAATATTGGTACGACACTAAGGTAGACATAACCCTACTAGGAAACTTGATAAAAGAAAATATAGAAAAATACCAAAGAACCCAGGATATAGTGTATCTAGAATATATTTTGGAAAATGTAAAAGAAATAATCAGACTAACCCCACTATTGGAAAATTTTTACAAGAAAATATGGATGATCTGAAATATACAAAAAAGATAAGAAAATTGAAAAAGAAATTAAAAAATTTATATCCGGAATATAAACAACTTAGTATTACAAAAAAGGATAACAATAAATTAAATGAATTAATAGATATCATATCCAAAATGGAATACAAATATATAAAATACTTAAAGAAACAAAAGACATTTAATGGATACATACGAGGAAGAACTAACAGAAATGATTAAACAAACAAGACAAGAAATTACACATAGAGAACAAAGATTTAATGAAAACATATTTGCAGGAGTATGCCATAGATCAATATTGGCACAAAGAAAGGAGATATTCTACCTATACATAGAATTACAGAAACTAACATATAAATTACAAAATAAATTATAAATGAATAAGGAAGAATATGTAATAGAAGAAAAAACCTTCGAAAATCTAGAAGAAATAAAAATAAAAATAGTATTTTCTAATCTAGGAAGAAGATATAAGAAAATAGGAGAAACCATGAACCTAATGCTAGAAAGAGAATCAGCTAAATTAGAAGATAGCTTAACGGCTATGGTAAAAATAATGAAAGAAAAAGAAGAAATAGACAGGAAGAATGAAATAAATAAAATAAAACAAGAAGCAAAAATAGAAGTACAAAAAATAGAAAATATTAAAAATACAAAAATACAAGAATTAGAAAAAGAACTGGCAACATTAAAAGAAATATATGAAAATAGACAAAAAGAAAAATAAGAAAAAGAACAACAAGAAAAATTACAAAATGAAATAAGATCATTTAAAAAAAAATTACAACTAAAAGAAGATAACGAAGAGCATAATTTACCAGAATTAAGGATAGATGAAATAAATGAAACTAATGAAGAACAAAATTCAGAAGCAAGTGAAATATATACAGAATTATTTAAAGATATGGAAAATGATGAAAACATAGAAATAAACATGAGTAAAGTAGAAGAAAAACCCAGTACATCAGAAAAAAGAGACCATAAACCAGGTCCAAAATACTATACAAGGAATTACGAAAACTCGGATAGACAGGATAATATATGAAAAAAACGATATAATGAAAAATGGACACCAACTCCAACAGTAGAACAATATAACTTCTTAGATCTAGATTGTGTGACAGACACAAATAAAAATATCCAATTATGGATGGGATATATAGCAAAACAATTAATAGACAACAAAATAGCAATGGCAGAAGTACCAGGATACATAGAAAGAACATTAATAGGAACAACAAAATTATGGTTATTAAATCTAACAGAAGAAAGTATAAATACATTAAGAAATAATAAAAACATGAGCGGCGAAAAAGCGACAACATCGATGGAGATACTACAAAAATATGAAACAGCAATAAGAAACGAATTTAGTAGTACGATGACGGAATATGAAGAACAAAATAAAGAAAAAATCATAAATAGAAATTTAATGACAAAATTAGAAATATGTAATATGTGTTATATAGACGAGTATACATGTGCATTTAAAGAATATTATTACAAAGGATCATATAATACAGAAGAAAGTAAAGAAATCAGACAGTTATATTTCACAAAATTACCTGAACCATTTAGTTCAAGAATAATAAAAAATTGGAAAGAAGTAGGACTGACAGATACATTAGGAGCTAGAATAAAATATTTACATCACTGGTATTCTAATACTTGTGAAGAATATAAAGAAAAATTACAAATAGAAAAAACTCTAATAAAAAATCTAGTATGTTGTAACAATAAAGTGGCACCTAAATTCGGGTGTAAAGATGGAACCAATTATTATAAAAATCCATACTCAAGAAATAAGAGATATAAAAAATATAAATCTAAGTATAGAAATATAAACCCAAAGAGGAAGTATTATGTAAAGAACTATAAAACAAAAAGCCCATATAGACCAAAGCGAAAGCTAACAGAATGTACATGTTATAACTGCGGAAAATTAGGACATATAGCCAAAAATTGTAGATTACCAAGAAACCCGCAAAGAAAACAAATATCAGAGATAATATTCGAAGAAGACGAAAAATATACGCAAATAGAATACATAGACTATGAGCTAAATAGCGATGATAGTATATATGAAATATCAGAAGAAGGAAGTGAAACAGATAATGACTGAAAAAGAAATACAAGATCTAAAAGTAAGAGATCCAATAAAATACGTACACCTAGGAGGAACAGAAATATTAATAAAAGCTTGTTTTAGAGAAGGAATAGATACACCAATAGAAATATATTTAGCAGACGATAGGATAATAGAACCTATAGAAAAAAGCATAATAAGTGCAGTTAAAGGAAATTTAATATACCAAAAGTTTAAATTTATAATAAGTGCTAATTATTCAGTAGCAGTATCAGATAGCAATATAGATAAATCTTTAGTATTATATTGGAAAATGTCAGGAATAGAACTAGCCCCAGGCAGTAAGATATTTACAGCAAGATGTAAAAATTTGTATGTATTAACTACTAAACATAAAATAACAGCAAAAAATAAAATAAATAGGATAAAAATAGAAAACCCCTTTGAAAGGATAGTTACTCTGATAGACAAAAATGACTATAGTTATAAAGAGATAGATTTTGACGAAGATTTAGAAATAGTAAAAGAAAGACTAAGTACATCTAAAAGAATAAACTATGAACCAAGATTAAGCATATCAGGCAGCAGAAGATATGAAAGCACAAGTATAAATTACGAACCAGAAATACAAGAATCATCTACAAGACTAATAAAACATCAAAAAGAGGAACTAAAACAATACTATATAACGGGAGTAATAAATGAACAAAAATGTTTAATATTAATAGATATAGGACAAGAAGAAAATAACATAACAAAAGAATTAGCTATGGAAGATAAAATAAAAGTAAAAAACCAGTCATATCCAGACCTACCAAAAACATTAGTAAATACTAAAGAAATAGTAAAAAAGGAAATAATTATAGGAGGAATACCAATAAAGATAAAATTTGAAATACACCAAGCAAAAAATACAATATTAGGAATAAAATGGCTAGAAAAAATGAAACCATATAGTATAGAAAATAGACAATTAATAATAACACATAATAATAAGAGAATAATAATAAAAAGAGTTTAAAAATGAAACTATGAAATGAAAATATATATACTAGCAAAAATAATAGTAGAAGGATATAATAATAGATATTATACACCAATGATAGATACAGGAGCAGAAGCTAATATATTTAAATATAATTGCTTACCAGAAGAAAAATGGGAAAAGCTAAAAACACCAATAGTAGTAACAGGATTTAATAATGAAGGAAGTATGATTACACATAAAGCAAAAAATATAAAAATACAAATATGGGATAAAATACTAACAATAGAAAAAGTATATAATTACGAATTAACAACGAAAGATATGTTATTAGGAATGCCCTTTTTAGAAAAACTATATCCACACACTATAACGAAAACGCATTGGTGGTTCACAACACCATGTAACAACAAAGTAGGAGCAAAAAGAGTTAATAACAAAAATAGGAAAACAACAGAATGGATAAAAGGAAGTGAAAAAAATAAACCAAAAATTAGAAAACATAAATCAGTTAGATCATAAAATAGAATTAATCATATTCTCAATAAACAAAATAAAAACAATACAAGATAAATTAGAAACACTATATAGTGAAGAACCATTAAAAGGATGGGAAAACCATAAAACAAAAGTTAAAATAGAACTGATGGAAGAAAATAGTATTATAACCATACCAAGCCTAAGCAAAGAAAAGGCAGAAATAATGAAAAACCAAATAGAATTTCTAGGAATACAAATAGATAAAAACGGGATAAAAATGCAAACACATATAGTACAAAAAATAATTGGATTAAACGAAACACTTGACACAAAAAAGAAACTACAATCCTTTTTAGGATTAGTTAACCAAGTACGAGAATATATACCTAAGCTAGCAGAAAATTTAAAGCCGTTACAGAAAAAATTGAAAAAGGACATAGAATACCATTTTGATGATACAGATAAAACCCATATAAGGAAAATTAAAAATATGTGTAGGCAGCTACCAAAACTATATTTTCCAGATGAAAATAAACAATTTACATACATAGTAGAAACAGACTCTAGCGATCATAGCTATGGCGGAGTATTAAAATATAAATATGAAGATGAAAAGATAGAACACCATTGTAGATATTACTCAGGATCATATACAGAACCACAAATAAAATGGGAAATAAATAGAAAAGAACTATTTGCATTATACAAATATTTGCTAAACTTTGAACCATACATAGTTTACAACAAGTTTCTTGTAAGAACAGATAATACACAAGTTAGATGGTGGCTTACAAGGAAAATACAAGATTCAGTTACTACAAAAGAAATAAGGAGACTTGTGCTCAATATACAAAACTTTACATTTACAATTGAGGTAATTTCAACTGACAAGAATGCAATTGCAGATTACTTATCAAGACAAAAGCACACAGACGGAGGAAATTACTCCAGATATACTCTCAATCCTTACTACGCTTTCCCTGAAAGTGGACAGTATAGGAACGAGATTACAAAAGATAGAGCTAAGTCAGCAGCATGACTCTAAACATGCGGAGCTAAGTCGATCGGAAGACTTAAAAATTCCAGAGCTAAAAGGAGACGTTGGGAAACTCCTTAAAACCCATAACAGTTTGCTAAATACAGCTGCAGGTACAAGCAAGACTACAGAAAATAAAAAAGCTAGCATTAAACCATTTACAAATACAAATTTGAACAAGGTATTTGATAAACCATTTACCCACAAAAGGCAACCCACTGAAAAACCGAGTGCTATACCCCAAACAACTACATATGCAAATAGCCTCCACAGAGATAAAAAAAAATATACAATCATATCACCCAATCCTACATCGACAATATATACAAAATACAAACTTTCCTAAACCTTAACCCAAGATCTACCACTACCCCCGAAAAACCAGAGCAAGACTATTTAACCCAAAAACTACAAGGATACAACCGGTTGATAGCACAGCCAAAAACAAACCCAAATCTAGTTAGAACTTGTTATAACTATGGATTACTTAGCACCGTATATACATACGACGGCGAAGAGATAAGTGGAATTCCAGAACTCCACAAAGCCTTTATTACATATAAACGAATTACAAAAGGAAGTTTATTTTTTATAAAATTCTACACAGCACCAGCAGAAATATTATATGACGAAATAAAACCCCTAATTCAGGTAGTCAAAAGAGGCCTGACCAGAGAAATGATTATACCAGAAGATATATCGTGACAAGCAGATATACCAAAAGTTGAGATACCAAATTTTTATGCGAATAAAAGAATAATTGGTATATCAACTATCATCCACGAATTAGCTACAAATTATCTACAAGGAAGTGCTATATGGAGTTATTATTCCAGAGATCATTTAATGATCTATGCCAATTCAAGAGAGTTACGACAAGCAGATATGGATGAAGTCCAGAAATGGATTTTATCTTTATTAAAACCAGAACTACAACCAACAACTAGAGCCTTGAAGACAGGGTTCATTTCAGAAGAACTATTAACCAGATACTGCAAGTTAATCGGTCAAAAATATCCAGATCATATATGCTCCAAATGCAAAGGAGAAGATAATGTTATTCCAGAAGTTCAGCTTGAATAGATGGACTAACGAAAGAAGGACAGCTTGCACAAAGAAGATATTGACAAAAGCAGTTATGTAATTATTATAATAAGTTTAGTCGTGTAGTGTCGGCCAAAATAAACGGCCAATATATTAGACAGCTGTAAAATGTAAAAGTAAAGTAGTTTGTTTTTATTTAAAAAGTCATAAAGTAGTAGAATAGTATGTCGGCCATATTGTCGGCCATAGGAATAGTAAGAGTCAAGTACTGTACAAATAGTAAAGGCCAGGTACTGTACAAATAGTAAAGGTCGTATAGTAAAGGTCAGGTACTGTAGCATCCGACTTCTATATAAAGAAGTCTTGAAACATAAATAAAATCATCCGATAATCAATTCCTCTCATCTCTCTCTATATTTCAGTAATATTTCCATTCCGCACAAGATTGATGTTTTATAATTATTTATCGCTTCATTATGTACCAATCTTGTGCGGAATGGAAATTATACTGAAATATAGAGAGAGATGAGAGGAATTGATTATCGGATGATTTTATTTATGTTTCAAGACTTCTTTATATAGAAGTCGGATGCTACAGTACCTGACCTTTACTATACGACCTTTACTATTTGTACAGTATTTGGCCTTTACTATTTGTACAGTACTTGACTCTTACTATTCCTATGGCCGACATACTATTCTACTACTTTATGACTTTTTAAATAAAAACAAACTACTTTACTTTTACATTTTACAGCTGTCTAATATATTGGCCGTTTATTTTGGCCGACACTACACGACTAAACTTATTACAATAATTACATAACTGCTTTTGTCAATATCTTCTTTGTAGCTATCTTTGGTATCTGCAAGCTGTCCTTCTTTTGTTAGTCCATTTATTCAAGCTGAACTTTTGGAATAACGTTATCTTCTCCTTTGCATTTGGAGCATATATGATCTGGATATTTATGGCCGATTAACTTGCAGTATCTGGTTAATAGTTCTTCTGAAATGAACCCTGTCTTCAAGGCTCTAGTTGTTGGTTGTAGTTCTGGTTTTAATAAAGATAAAATCCATTCCTGGACTTCATCCATATCTGCTTGTCGTAGCTCTCTTGAATTGGCATAGATCATTAAATGATCTCTGGAATAATAACTCCATATAGCATTGCCTTGTAGATAATTTGTAGCTAATTCCTGGATAATTGTTGATATACCAATTATTCTTTTATTTGCATAAAAACTTGGTATCTCAACTTTTGGTATCTCCGCTTGTTGCGATATCTCTTCTGGTATGATCATTTCTTTAGTCAGGCCTATTTTAACAACCTGGATTAGTGGTTTTATTTCATCATATAGTATTTCCGCTGGTGCTGTGTAGAATTTTATAAAAAATAAATTTCCTTTTGTAATTCGTTTATATGTGATAAAGGCTTTGTGGAGTTCTGGAATTCCACTTATCTCTTCGCCGTCGTAGGTGTATACGGTACTAAGTAATCCATAGTTATAACAAGTTCTAACTAAGTTTGGATTTGTTTTTGGCTGGGCTATCAGCCGGTTGTATCCTTGTAGCTTTTGTGTTAAATAGTCTTGTGTTTTTTCGGTAGTAGTGGTAGATCTTGGTTTGAGGTTTAGGAAAGTTTGTATTTTGAAGATATTTTCGATGTAGGTTTGGGTGATATGGTTGTATATCTTTTTATCCCTGTGGAGGCTATTTGCATATGTGGATGTCTGGGGTATGACACTTGATATCTCAGTGGGTTGTCTTTTGTGGGTAAATGGTTTATCAAATACCTTGTTCAGATTAGTATTTGTTAATGGTTTTGTGCTAGCTATCTTGTTTTCTGCAGCCTTGCTTGTACCTGCAGCTATATTTAACAAATCTTTATGGGTTTTAGGGAGTTTCCCAACGTCTCCTTTTAGCTCTGGAATTTTTGAGTCTTCCGATCGACTTAGCTCCGCATGTTTAGAGTCATGCTGCTGACTTAGCTCATTCTTTTCTATCTTTTGTAGTCTCGTACCTATACTGTCCACTTTCAGGGAAAGCGTAGTAAGGATTGAGAGTATATCTGGAGTATTATCCTCCGTCTGGGTACTTTTGTCTTGATAAGTAATCTGCAATTGCATTCTTGTCAGTTGAAATTACCTCAATTGTAAATGTAAAGTTTTGTATATTGAGCACAAGTCTCCTTATTTCTTTTGTAGTGACTGAATCTTGTATTTTCCTTGTAAGCCACCATCTAAC
This sequence comes from Jaltomata sinuosa, assembly GCA_003996215.1. Taxonomy (NCBI): domain Eukaryota; kingdom Viridiplantae; phylum Streptophyta; class Magnoliopsida; order Solanales; family Solanaceae; genus Jaltomata; species Jaltomata sinuosa. Next base: position 482,555 of record QJPP01001451.1, read on the forward strand.
TTGTGTATTATCTGTTCTTACAAGAAATTTATTATAAACTATGTATGGTTCAAAGTTTAGCAAACATTTGTATAATGCAAATAGTTCTTTTCTATTTATTTCCCATTTTATTTGTGGTTCTGTATATGATCCTGAGTAATATCTACAATGGTGTTCTATCTTTTCATCTTCATATTTATATTTTAATACTCCGCCATAGCTATGATCGCTAGAGTCTGTTTCTACTATGTATGTAAATTATTTATTTTCATCTGGAAAATATAGTTTTGGTAGCTGCCTACACATATTTCTGATTTTCCTTATATGGGTTTTATCTGTATCATCAAAATGGTATTCTATGTCCTTTTTCAATTTTTTCTGTAACGGCTTTAAATTTTCCGCTAGCTTAGGTATATATTCTCGTACTTGGTTAACTAATCCTAAAAAGGATTGTAGTTTCTTTTTTGTGTCAAGTGTTTCGTTTAATCCAATTATTTTTTGTACTATATGTGTTTGCATTTTTAATCACGTTTTTATCTATGTATTCCTAGAAAATTCTTATTTGGTTTTTCATTATTTCTGGCCTTTCCTTTGCTTTTAGCTTGGTATGTTATAATACTATTTTCTTCCATTCAGTTCTATTTTATACTTTTGTTTTTATGTTTTCCCATCCTTTTAATGGTTCTTCACTATATAGTGTTTCTAATTTATCTTGTATTGTTTTTATTTTGTTTATTGAGAATATGATTAATTCTATTTTATGATCTAACTGATTTATGTTTTCTAATTTTTGGTTTATTTTTTCACTTCCTTTTATCCATTCTGTTGTTTTCCTATTTTTGTTATTAACTCTTTTTGCTCCTACTTTGTTGTTACATGGTGTTGTGAACCACCAATGCGTTTTCGTTATAGTGTGTGGATATAGTTTTTCTAAAAAGGGCATTCCTAATAACATATCTTTCGTTGTTAATTCGTAATTATATACTTCTTCTATTGTTAGTATTTTATCCCATATTTGTATTTTTATATTTTTTGCTTTATGTGTAATCATACTTCCTTCGTTATTAAATCCTGTTACTATTATTGGTGTTTTTAGCTTTTCCCATTTTTCTTCTGGTAAGCAATTATATTTAAATATATTAGCTTCTACTCCTGTATCTATCATTGGTGTATAATATCTATTATTATATCCTTCTACTATTATTTTTGCTAGTATATATATTTTCATTTCATAGTTTCATTCTTAAACTCTTTTTATTATTATTCTCTTATTATTATGTGTTATTATTAATTGTTTATTTTCTATACTATATGGTTTCATTTTTTCTAGCCATTTTATTCCTAATATTGTATTTTTTGCTTGGTGTATTTCAAATTTTATCTTTATTGGTATTCCTCCTATAATTATTTCCTTTTTTACTATTTCTTTAGTATTTACTAATGTTTTTGGTAGGTCTGGATATGACTGGTTTTTTACTTTTATTTTATCTTCCATAGCTAATTCTTTTGTTATGTTATTTTCTTCTTGTCCTATATCTATTAATATTAAACATTTTTGTTCATTTATTACTCCCGTTATATAGTATTGTTTTAGTTCCTCTTTTTGATGTTTTATTAGTCTTGTAGATGATTCTTGTATTTCTGGTTCGTAATTTATACTTGTGCTTTCATATCTTCTGCTGCCTGATATGCTTAATCTTGGTTCATAGTTTATTCTTTTAGATGTACTTAGTCTTTCTTTTACTATTTCTAAATCTTCGTCAAAATCTATCTCTTTATAACTATAGTCATTTTTGTCTATCAGAGTAACTATCCTTTCAAAGGGTTTTTCTATTTTTATCCTATTTATTTTATTTTTTGCTGTTATTTTATGTTTAGTAGTTAATACATACAAGTTTTTACATCTTGCTGTAAATATCTTACTGCCTGGGGCTAGTTCTATTCCTGACATTTTCCAATATAATACTAAAGATTTATCTATATTGCTATCTGATACTGCTACTGAATAATTAGCACTTATTATAAATTTAAACTTCTGGTATATTAAATTTTCTTTAACTGCACTTATTATGCTTTTTTCTATAGGTTCTATTATCCTATCGTCTGCTAAATATATTTCTATTGGTGTATCTATTCCTTCTCTAAAACAAGCTTTTATTAATATTTCTGTTCCTCCTAGGTGTACGTATTTTATTGGATCTCTTACTTTTAGATCTTGTATTTCTTTATTTATGATTCTTCTGCTTATTAAGGGTATTTTAGCTTTTCCTTGTGTATATTTACAATCTATTACATGTTCTTTTTGGCTTACTACATAGTATTCTTCTTTCTGTTTTTTGAATAAATTTCTAATAATTGGTATACTAAATATTTTATCTACACTTAGGTCTAATTACTTTCCTTTTATCTGGTCAAATATGTTATAATCAAATATTATTTTTTGATCCGTAGATTCTTCGTCTAGATATTCTTCCTTTTTTATTATTTGTATTTCTTTTTCAGTCATTATCTGTTTCACTTTCTTCTTCTGATATTTCATATATACTATCATCGCTATTTAGCTCATAGTCTATGTATTCTATTTGCGTATATTTTTCGTCTTCTTCGAATATTATCTCTGATATTTGTTTTCTTTGCGGGTTTCTTGGTAATCTACAATTTTTGGCTATATGTCCTAATTTTCCGCAGTTATAACATGTACATTCTGTTAACTTTCGCTTTGGTCTATATGGGCTTTTTGTTTTATAGTTCTTTACATAATACTTCCTCTTTGGGTTTATATTCTTATACTTAGTTTTATATTTTTTGTATCTCTTATTTCTTGAGTATGAATTTTTATAATAATTGATTCCATCTTTACACCCGAATTTAGGTGCCACTTTATTGTTACAACATACTAGATTCTTTATTAAAGTTTTTTCTATTTGTAGTTTTTCTCTATATTCTTCACAAGTATTAGAATACCAGTGGTGTAAATATTTTATTCTAGATCCTAATGTATTTGTCAGTCCTGCTTCTTTCCAATTTTTTATTATTCTTGAACTAAATGGTTCAGGTAATTTTGTAAAATATAACTGTCTGATTTCCTTACTTTCTTCTGTATTATATGATCCTTTGTAATAATATTCTTTAAATGCACATGTATACTCGTCTATATAACACATATTACATATTTCTAATTTTGTCATTAAATTTCTATTTATGATTTTTTCTTTTTTTTGTTCTTCATATTCCGTCGTCGTACTACTAAATTCGTTTCTTATTGCTGTTTCATATTTTTGTAGTATCTCCATCGATGTTGTCGCTTTTTCGCCGCTCATGTTTTTATTATTTCTTAATGTATTTATACTTTCTTCTGTTAGATTTAGTAACCATAATTTTGTTGTTCCTATTAATGTTCTTTCTACGTATCCTGGTACTTCTGCCATTGCTATTTTGTTGTCTATTAATTGTTTTGCTATATATCCCATCCATAATTGGATAATTTTATTTGTGTCTGTCACACAATCTAGATCTAAGAAGTTATATTGTTCTACTGTTGGAGTTGGTGTCCATTTCTCATTATATCGTTTTTTCCATTTATTATCCTGTCTATCCGAGTTTTCGTAACTCCTTGTATAGTATTTTGGACCTGGTTTATGGTCTCTTTTTTCTGATGTACTGGGTTTTTCTTCTACTTTACTCATGTTTATTTCTATGTTTTCATCATTTTCCATCTCTTTAAATAATTCTGTATATGTTTCACTTGCTTCTGAATTTTGTTCTTCATTAGTTTCATTTATTTCATCTATTCTTAATTCTGGTAAATTATGCTCTTCGTTATTTTCTTTTAGTTGTAATTTTTCTTTAAATGATCTTATTTCATTTTGTAATTTTTCTTGTTGTTCTTTTTCTTCTTTTTCTTTTTGTCTATTTTCATATATTTCTTTTAATATTGCTAGTTCTTTTTCTAATTCTTGTATTTTTGTATTTTTAATATTTTCTATTTTTTGTACTTCTATTTTTGCTTCTTGTTTTATTTTATTTATTTATTCTTTCTCTCTATTTCTTCGTTTTCTTTCATTATTCTTACCATGGCTGTTAGGCTATCTTCTAATTTAGCTGATTCTCTTTCTAGCATTAGGTTCATGGTTTCTCCTATTTTCTTATATCTTCTTCCTAGATTAGAAAATACTATTTTTATTTTTATTCCTTCTATATTTTCGAAGGTTTTTTCTTCTATTACATATTCTTCCTTATTCATTTATAATTTATTTTGTAATTTATATGTTAGTTTTTGTAATTCTATGTATAGGTAGAATATCTCCTTTCTTTGTACCAATATTGATCTATGGCATACTCCTGGAAATATATTTTCATTAAGTCTTTGTTCTCTATGTGTAATTTCTTGTCTTGTTTGTTTAATCATTTCTGTTAGTTCTTCCTCGTATTTATAAATTAAATGTCTTTTGTTTCTTTAAGTATTTTATATATTTGTATTCCATTTTGGATATGATATCTATTAATTCATTTAATTTATTGTTATCGTTTTTTGTAATACTAAGTTGTTTATATTCCGGATATAAATTTTTTAATTTCCTTTTCAATTTTCTTATCTTTTTTGTATATTTCAGATCATCCATATTTTCTTGTAAAATTTTTCCAATAGTGGGGTTAGTCTGATTATTTCTTTTACATTTTCCAAAATATATTCTAGATATACTATATCCTGGGTTCTTTGGTATTTTTCTATATTTTCTTTTATCAAGTTTCCTAGTAGGGTTATATCTATCTTAGTTTCGTACCAATATCTTAAGTATTCGTAATTTATCATTAATCTGAATATGTTATTTCTAGATCTGAATATATTTCCCAATCGTCATCTATATTTAAATTTTCTAGAAGATCTATCCCGTACCATTCTGATTTTTCATTAAATATTTTTTCCCATATAATTCTTTTTAACTCTATTATCCTTATGTCTTTTAGTGCATATAAGACTAATGTTTTGTAATTTTTTATCGCTTCTTCATGTAAACTAGTCATTTTTATGATGTTTTTTTCTCAATTATTCCCTCTAATCATATTTTATGATAGTATACTTTTTATATAAGCTTACTATAAACTGGATTATTCTTGGACCATGTTTATTCGTCACTACTGGTATTGTACTCGGCGTGATACTCTTCTTCTTTAAACAATATTTCTCATACTATCGGTACTCCCTAACACGGCTTCTTGCCTCAACGGTTTCCCTCTCATGATAGTACTGTTCTTAGAAGTTTTCTCTCCTTTCCATACTTACCAGCAAACTATGTAACATGCTATGAATAATTCCAATATATAGTAACAAATATAAAATTTATTCTACCATAATTATGATTATCAGGAATATGTGAGTTTAGCTATGCATATTCATATGACAGTATACCCGCTCGATATTTTCCTCGTGGGAGTTAGCTTTTGCCATGATGATTACTTTTTTCTATCTAGATCTGATACCAAACTTGTGCGGAATTTAGAAAGTATTAGAGAGAGAGAGAAGTAGAGAGTAAGTGATGGAAGTAAGTAATAATTTATTTATGTTCAAAAGACTTCTTTATATAGAAGTCGGATAGTAACTTGGCCTTTACTATTTATTGGCCTTTACTATTCATATGGCCGACATACTATTCATATGGCCGACATACTATTCATATGGCCGACATACTATTTTACTACTATTCATATGGCCGACATACTATTCATATGGCCGACACACTTTTCCTACTTTACGACTTTTTACATATAAAAACAAAAGACTCTAAAAGTTTGGTCCTATTTTCTTATATCTTCTTCCTAGATTAGAAAATACTATTTTTATTTTTATTCCTTCTAGATTTTCGAAGGTTTTTTCTTCTATTACATATTCTTCCTTATTCATTTATAATTTATTTTGTAATTTATATGTTAGTTTTTGTAATTCTATGTATAGGTAGAATATCTCCTTTCTTTGTGCCAATATTGATCTATGGCATACTCCTGCAAATATGTTTTCACTAAGTCTTTGTTCTCTATGTGTAATTTCTTTTCTTGTTTGTTTAATCATTTCTGTTAGTTCTTCCTCGTATTTATCCATTAAATGTCTTTTGTTTCTTTAAGTATTTTATATATTTGTATTCCATTTTGGATATGATATCTATTAATTCATTTAATTTATTGTTATCGTTCTTTGTAATACTAAGTTGTTTATATTCCGGATATAAATTTTTTAATTTCCTTTTCAATTTCCTTATCTTTTTTGTATATTTCAGATCATCCATATTTTCTTGTAAAAATTTTTCAATAGTGGGGTTAGTCTGATTATTTCTTTTACATTTTCCAAAATATATTCTAGATATACTATATCTTGGGTTCTTTGATATTTTTCTATATTTTCTTTTATCAAGTTTCCTAGTAGGGTTATATCTATCTTAGTTTCGTACCAATATCTTAAGTATTCGTAATTTATCATTAATCTGAATATGTTATTTCTAGATCTGAATATATTTCCCAATCGTCATCTATATTTAAATTTTCTAGAAGATCTATCCCGTACCTGTAATGACCCTTCCGGTCATTCCCACGTTTAAGTTTTGAAGTCAAGCAAATCGACGAAAGATATCGTAAGACCTTTAACAAATTTTCTGAACTTTGGGTCAAATATTTTGGGACTTTTCTCCCAATATATAAAGAGTTAGAAGTCCCCCGAAATACCAAATCGAAGGTCTACGAGTCTAGTTTCCAACACACAAAACCTCACGTCCAAATAATCTCGGAGTAAAAAGTTATGATTGTTTTACCGCGGACTGTCTGGCAGAAAATGGGCTACGAACCGGGTCGCAAACCGGGTCGGGTTAAGCGCGATTTAAGCCTCGACGTCACGTTTTAAAATGCCATTTCAGTTCCGAAACAGTGATAAAATATAAGGGAGGATCCCGAGAGAATTCTTGAATATCGAAATCGTGCGTAGGCGAATTACGAGCCTAAACTTAAGAACTTTATAAGTATCGTGCGTGTATTTGAAATATTTATTTAGAAGTGGAACTTGGTAAAAAATTATATTATTATTGCCTTTTCAAAATATTTTAAAGGTTTATGGAAAATATTTTTGATACGTTATAAGTATATATGTATTTATTTTATAAGGTTTTTATACTCCATAATATTTTAACGGAGATAGTAAACTTAGTTACGTTGAAATTTATTATTATAATATAGTAGGTTTTATTCGAAATAATTTTCTATGAATTACGGTATATTTAAAATATTATATTTATTTTACCACGAATTTATGCAATACCTGAATATATAAATAGCGGGATAAGAGTTCCCTTTTATCCTTGCCACCTCCACTCCACGTGTAGGTGGAGGGAGTGGCCAGCCAAGTGATAAAGGTGGCAGCATGTTGTGATTGCATTAAATAGTGGCTGCCTAACTTGCATTTGCTCTACATTATATAAACTAAGAATTGAACATGATTGCATACTACTGTATATCATATTTGTTACGTGAGGAGTATTGTGAGGGGAAAACTTTGTGTTAATTAATCAATTATCTACGTCAAGTTGTTCCGTCCCAAATCCGATTCCGATTCCGATTTAGTTTGGATTTTCTCGGAGTGGTTCGAGCTTGGACATCGTTGTTCTAGCAGCTTGTCGTCGGACGACAGGTAGGTTACGGTTTATTTCCCTAGACTCCGTATATATAAAATAAAATTGTATTAATGGGCATCCTTGGGTTGGTTTATTAGGTTGGTACCACAGACCTTGACCGCTTTATTCATGTCCGCCTATGTTTATTCTTACCGTGTTTTTGTAGTATTTACCGTTATATTTTATTTACCCTGTTGTCCTGTGAGGCCGTTGTTGACTCTGGAACATAGAAGGTGGGTATTTGGGAATGTTCCGCGAGTACCCGGGCAATAGAAGTATCCTTCTATGGCTGGTTAATGCTTTGCTGAGTAGCGTTGGGCCTGTGCAATGGTCGATAGGTGATTGTGAGCTGCGGGGCAGCTATTGTGTGTGATCATATCATTTCCATGCATATAAAGAGGTTTTATCCATGTTTTACTGTGGTTTTGGCTTCGGGCCTACTGTCACTGTTTTCTAAACCTTGCATGGCCCGGGGGGCCCGTTTTTGATGGAAATGATTTGGAAATGGTTGATTTCACTTGTGGAGATTTTGGGCAAGAAAGTAAAATTATGTTTAAAATCATCAGTTTTATGATTATCGCTAGACTCGGCAGGGCCGGGGTGCTAGTTGAGTTTTCTTGTTACTTGAGATGATTTTTAGCCTCGGTCGGACCGAGCACCTGAGATGACGCTTTACTGTTTAGACCCGGCTACGCCGGGCACCCTTGGAGGGGTTTTTGAAGATATTTTCGCTACTATTTTTTAGTCCTGGACAGGGTCGGCATCAATATTCGAACTGGTCTTCTATCTTGATACGAGACTGGGGTCTCTATCTTGATACATGTTCTGATACTGAGATTTAGTAATGGGGTCATGGGACCTCATGGAACCTTGGGGCTAATCCGGGCTCAGGGCTTACGGCTGCGTGTGCCGAAGAGCGGGTATACGGGTGGAGGTTAGGAGGTATACCGGCAAGTCCTTCCCATGGAACTACCTTGCTGGGCCGGATGCGGCGCGGAAGGGAGGTTACCATAACACGAGATACCTATGGCACTTGAGATCTTCATGCATCATATCATTCATGGTTCGAGTTCCACCCTTGTTTGCTGTTTGCTGATTGTACGCTCCGGTAGTATGGGATGCCGGAGGGTTTGTTTTCACTTGTTTGTGTTCCTCGGTTGTATGGGCGGCCGGGGGACTGTAGGTAGACTTTTGTTATTTACTTACAGAGTTGTTCTCTATTATGGATAAGTATGAGATTGGTACTGCTAGGGTGTTAGGTTCTGGATTTGAGGTTGATGTGATTAGTTGAGTATTGATTCATGTCTTGAGCATGCCTATTATTACTCTTTCCCTCTTCTTCTTACACTTGAGGTTAC